>MU123734.1:0-94695 GCA_014904935.1 Melanogaster broomeanus | reverse complement strand
GAAGCAGACTGCTTTATTCCAGACTCTCCGGGTCCCTCAGGCTCTTGAACTGATTATGTCGTCGACGAGGTTTTGCCTGATTCACAAAACGTCCATGACCAGTGTCCCCGCCTATTTTCCCACATCTGGAACTCGGTCGTCGATAACACAACTAGATTCACCAACTTAAAATTTATGATCGGCTTTCACGACGGTGGTCAAGCGGACTATCGTCGGTGTCGACCTCACTTTCACAGTGCCCCGTGCCGGCGCGGTGACGCCGATGTGCATCTGCAACACAAAATCTCTTCACCACTTATGGCGAATCAGTGCCGGCATTCGCAGGAGGTTTTGTGACGGCTACGTTACAGGGTTTGTTGCAGGACTCGCTGAGGACCGCGGCTCGAATGAGGATGCCGCGGACATTGCCAGTATTCAAAAATTCACCGTTGCTGCTAGTCAGGAGACATGCAACCCTGTGCTTGGAGAACCTACCCAGGTGACTTCCCGCGGAATCAGGGTTGTATCAGTGATGACATCTCTCATATCGATTTCGCGAACAGGATGGATCATTTACAGGTTCGACGCTGTCACGGGGAGCTTTGGTACGACATTCCTGAAGACCGCGGCGAAGTCGGTGGCGTCATGATTTTGACCTGGAATAAGTGTGTATTGTTGGCGCATGTTGCTGAGCGTGGTTCGTGCACTCACTTCCATCGATTGTGCTATTGCTTGTCAACTTGGTGTCTCTCAGTCCAGGTGGTCGGCTTGGATGAAACGCACCACGACTGTGATGGATGATGGATGGTCGTCGCAGAGAAGGAAGAGATGTCCGTGAGAACAGTTCAGGTTGCGTTCCGAGTCGGACGGTTGTAGAACACCCATATGGGGGGGATTTTTCGATGGGACGATACGATATAGGCTGCAAGAAGGCGTAGAACCGTCTATACAAAGAACCGAATTCGCGAAGCCACCAATGACCGATTGAAAGCTATTAGGCCCAACTCATCAGAACATTTCGTGATATTCAAGTTATAGCTCGTCACATTTTATACTATTCTAGCATAGCCAACTTTCACCGAGAAGCCTCATGGATCGCTACGTACTTTTGCATAATATCCTTCTCCCCAGTTTTACGCTAGAATCTGCATTCTGCTCTCTGACGCACTCAAGTACACCCCATAAACTGGGTACAACCTCGACGTTCCGAAGATCCTCTTCTGCCTCCCTTGTTCTCCCCGTCTCCATCCGGGCCAGGTCGTCTCATGAGTAAGGGCCTGCATTCCTGCGGCTTGTGCTCCGTGATAATCACTTCTGACAGTCACCATGGAACCGGGGCACGAGATAGTTTACAAGCTTTACCAGCGAAGCTCATCACCAACATGCACACCCTGGTTGAGTTGTGGTTTATGTCGAGAGCCGCATATTTGAGCGCCGCTTGAATATCTCCGCATGATGGTTTTTCGACCCTACTTCTTCACTTAGGAGAAGAGGTTGAAAAAAACGGTGATATCTCGAGATCCGTTAGAACCAATCCTGTGCGTGGGCAGCATCAGTGAGGCAATAACACGTCCGGTACGAAATTATGGGGTGCTGGAACATACGCATGCGTGCATCGGCATATGCTAACTAAGGCTGTGCTAACGTTCATTTCTCGCAGCTGGCGACTAGAAGCGTTTCGTCTTAAGACAAACGAGTGGAATGGTAAGCGTGTGATCTGACATACGTACGGGAAGTGTGTCATCGAAGAGTTTATACCCTCTCTGGAGGCTGAATCGTACAAAAGTTTGGGTACCAAATCCGGTTTTAGGGACGCTTCCACAGCTATATGCATCGCATCAGAGCCATGCGTTTAGCGCGTGGAGACTAAGCCGTATGACCTTGTGCTCCGCACCTGCTTCAAAAACAATTGCGTACCTCTGATAACCTCAGACCACCAACCTTGGGCACCTGGATTGACCTTGATAGGCGGGCTTGTCCTGTTGCATCTGCCTTAGGGCTTTGAGAGAGCGGGTTAACTGGTTCCGGAGAAGGCCCAAATCAGAGTCTCGACTCAGCTAGCTTTGAAAGAGCGCTGCAACGCGGTGGGACTCAAGACCCCCAGGACGGGCAAGACCTCCTGAGTATTGGAACATAGATGCGGTTCTCCTAAGCGCGTAATCAGCAGATGCAAGGCATACGAAACGTAACCGAGCTTGTGGTCATAACCGCGTGTCGCCCAAGCTGGTCGCCTGATGTGCCCGAACTCAAGGATGATCCTGTACCTATGCTGCAATATGTTTCGACAGAAATATTGAGTTTGATGTACTGTATCTATGAGAGTACGGTGGGGATATATGGGTTGTCCAGTCTGTCCGTATTAGTACACAAGTCAGCCACAGCTTGCCAGTGGAAGCTTACCTTTCTAGTACACGTACACGCAAAGCTTACTGTAACACTTGCTCCTCAGTAACTCATTCTCATGCGCTTCAACTTCTAGCTTCATCGAGTTCAGTCAGGAAGAACTCGACACTTAAGATTTGTTTGCTTTGATCCCTTTGCTTTGGTTTCGCTGACCGGTACTGTTGCGCAACTGCATCAGCGCCCACATCGGACGGCTCGGTGTGAGGCGGTGGGCAATCGCGGAGTCACTTATCTCCCTAGGACACACGCACGGCAAGCGACACCGGGAGAACTTCCCGTCCTTCCCTCCTCGTTGGCACTTTTTGTTACTGAAACGCTTCAAAGAATGACAGAGGCTTCCACCGCCCTGATAGCACAATTGATGCGCCGAACCAGTCAAACTGGGGAGCATCCCAACTCACACAACCGAACAGAGCTCGGAGTTATCTGCGTACACAGTCGCCGCTCAGGCAGGCCGCAGTCACCCATAGCTTTATCCCACTTCACCGTATATGATCAGAACAGGCAGAGTAGACTCGATCTTCTCCAGAGGCTTTTGTTGATGGTAGCTGATTGGCACTACCAAGACCAACCCCCTGGCTTAGGCAAGGCCAGGCCAAACCCCTAGCAGACGCCAAGAGTCTCTGCGCCAGCACAGCCCAGTCATGTACCATCCTAGGTGCCTGTCTACTCTGAGAATAATAACAGTTCTAGGCCATGGGCCAGGAATGCTTCCAGGACGAGGAAAGCGCGAGTGTCGTTTATCTGGACATTGGTTTAGTAACTTCCTCTCAGGTCCGTGCCAATTGTTGGTGTTCTTCATAGGTCCAGTAAACTGATGTCCGATCGTCAAGGGTGCTACTGTACATAGCACTCCCTGAGTGCTGTTCGGTGATTAGAAAGTCCACAAGAAGTTGGGAATCGCAGATCGACGATGCGGACGGCTTTGGTTTGCCTGGAATAGTTGCTGGATGGTGCGACTCATGCTTTATCGTCCGGGTTGGCCTGATTGGGAACTACCTTCGACACGGGCAGCGTGGGTTTGGCGATGCATGTGGAGTGACACTATCTGACAAATTCCACAGAGGGAATGTCGCTAGGTGAGGAGTTTGAGATACACGTCTCGGCCCCAGTGGGAAACCATGCGCACGAATCCAGCCTGATACAAAGCATCGTAGACATCGACCGTTGAGCCATTCCGACGGCCCTCCGACGTCTGCTTCAGCTATCAGCACTGAAGAGGTTCCGATGCCCTACAATCACGTTTTCGCGCGGTTTGTCACTCTACATAATCTCTTCCCGTTTCGGAACTGACGTAGATCACATATAGACTGTAGCCTGTCGCTCCTTTTTGATCCTGCTCAACCCTGAACATGGTTTTGACTGCGCATATTCTTGAGGTAATGACTTCCGTCAATACATGCCGTCTTTCCGCCCCTCTCGTCATGGTGGCTTACCTTTGCAGTTTTGTGTACTATGTATTGCTCTCTTTAGAAGCGTCCTCTTCGGGTTTCTCGTGTTCATGGTCTTACCCTTCATTATGGTCAGTCCTTGTCACCCGGCTCTCGATCAGCACGGATCTGATCCCATTTTGTTTGCAGCTATTCTACAGCATCATTTTACTTTGTCTTGGCCGTCCATCCCTCCCCAGAATCCCATTATAGTCTTAAGCCCGAAATTGGAAACTCCGAAGGGCCATCGGGGGTCGGATCGCATCCTCTTGTCATATACATTCCCCCTCCACCAGACGCATCTACTCCTATTCCTCCTTTCCAAAGGCCTGTCAGACAGTTATCCTCCGAAACACCCACCTCCTTACCAAGAAAGAGATTCGCATTCTTCCGTAGCAAGTCGCTCGAAGCAGACAAGGCAGGGGATACTGGCCACCTCTGGCCACGAGGATGAAGTATCAACAGCTGAGGAGAAGAGGGGTACTTGAGACATGGGAGGATATAGTGGGAGCCAGTGGTGAATATCCGTTCGGTCAGACTAGAAGGCAATCGTGCTGTTGCGCATCTGCCTAATGACTTCGAGAGCCGAACGTTAGCTGCAGTACCTAAACAAGAACGAATGAGTCTTTCAGTCACATTTGTAAGGTATTTAACCAGGGCTTGAGCAGACTGTGTCCCGGTAGGTTTTGAACTCCCAAGTGGCCTCTTCAAGCCGATTCACATGTTAACACGAGGCATCGCGTTTGCGGACATGTCGGTCTTCATCCAAATCGCCATGGTTTTGTCAACCTTCAATATCAAGAAGGCGACTGAGGCAGGGAGGGTTATCACACCCGAAGTCGAGCCAACTACTGGCACGATCAGGTACGTTCTCTTTTAATGGTTCGTGACTACTTGTTGAATAACTCGGGCTCATGTTATCACCTAGCCACCCGTATCCATTCAAGTGCACAATAGAGCCTCGGTCAGCCAAGGCGGTTGAGCTCATCCGCCTCGCACTTGAGAGATGATGCTAGTCATAAGTAGAGATCTGTACGACATTTGGCGTGGGTTCCAATATTAGGTCGTGATGACCAGTCGATGATTGATGATCGTTGACATCGATGACTTTGTACCACCATCTTGTTCCCGCCTTGCATATTACTATCTGTCCATCTTGAACCTGGAATGTCACCAACTTCTTGCCTACGGTCGTCGTGATTTATGAGATTGTCAGCAGCCTCTGCAGGGCATCTCAAGTTTTTACATTCAAGTTTGTCACCATTCTACGAGACGATGTCGTGTCACGTGATGGACACAGTGTAGTCTAGACTACTGTCTAGTACAACTCCACTGAAACCTCTCCCCGTGGAGGTTAAATGTCTTGCCCTTTCTGAATCTTCGCGACATTGTCTGCCTGTGAGTGGTAAGACGAAGTTTTGATTTCATCTGAATGACCCATCGGATCGGCAACACCCAACGCCCAGGTTTCACAGCAAATTCCGTGGTTTCACTCACAGCTGGGAACGGTTGTCTCGCAAGCGTGGGTTATAACGGGAATGCGTGGAATGCTGATTGCAATCCAGCATACATCGGACTCGGAGTCCTCCTTGCCTAAGCATGAGGCTTCACTTCGGGAGCTCATTCTGGCAACGACACACATTGTTGCCTTGTATTATGCTTGGGCTACCCATGTGATTCTCGTTTGGGCACTCATTATTCCAGACTCTCCGGGTCCCTCAGGCTCTTGAACTGATTATGTCGTCGACGAGGTTTTGCCTGATTCACAAAACGTCCATGAACCAGTGTCCCTCGCCTATTTTCCCACATCTGGAACTCGGTCGTCGATAACACAACTAGATTCACCAACTTAAAATTTATGATCGGCTTTCACGACGGTGGTCAAGCGGACTATCGTCGTGTCGACCTCACTTTCACAGTGCCCCGTGCCGGCGCGGTGACGCCGATGTGCATCTGCACACAAAATCTCTTCACCACTTATGGCGAATCAGTGCCGGCATTCGCAGGAGGTTTTGGTGACGGCTACGTTACAGGGTTTGTTGCAGGACTCGCTGAGGACCGCGGCTCGAATGAGGATGCCGCGGACATTGCCAGTATTCAAAAATTCACCGTTGCTGCTAGTCAGGAGACATGCAACCCTGTGCTTGGAGAACCTACCCAGTGACTTCCCCGCGGAATCAGGGTTGTATCAGTGATGACATCTCTCATATCGATTTCGCGAACAGGATGGATCATTTACAGGTTCGACGCTGTCACGGGGAGCTTTGGTACGACATTCCTGAAGACCGCGGCGAAGTCGGTGGCGTCATGATTTTGACCTGGAATAATGTGGTTATTGTTGGCGCATGTTGCTGAGCGTGGTTCGTGCACTCACTTCATCGATTGTGCTATTGCTTGTCAACTTGGTGTCTCTCAGTCCAGGTGGTCGGCTTGGATGAAACGCACCACGACTGTGATGGATGATGGATGGTCGTCGCAGAGAAGGAAGAGATGTCCAGTGAGAACAGTTCAGTTGCGTTCCGAGTCGGACGGTTGTAGAACACCCATATCGGGGATTTTTCGATGGGACGATACGATATAGGCTGCAAGAAGGCGTAGAACCGTCTATACAAAGAACCGAATTCGCGAAGCCACCAATGACCGATTGAAAGCTATTAGGCCCAACTCATCAGAACATTTCGTGATATTCAAGTTATAGCTCGTCACATTTTATACTATTCTAGCATAGCCAACTTTCACCGAGAAGCCTCATGGATCGCTACGTACTTTTGCATAATATCCTTCTCCCCAGTTTACGCTAGAATCTGCATTCTGCTCTCTGACGCACTCAAGTACACCCCATAAACTGGGTACAACCTCGACGTTCCGAAGATCCTCTTCTGCCTCCTTGTTCTCCCCGTCTCCATCCGGGCCAGGTCGTCTCATGAGTAAGGCCTGCATTCCTGCGGCTTGTGCTCCGTGATAATCACTTCTGACAGTCACCATGGAACCGGGGCACGAGATAGTTTACAAGCTTACCAGCGAAGCTCATCACCAACATGCACACCCTGGTTAGGAGTTGTGGTTATGTCGAGAGCCGCATATTTGAGTGCTCGCTGGAATATCTCCGCATGAGGTTTTTCGACCCCTACTTCTTCACTTAGGAGAAGAGGTTGAAAAAACGGTGATATCTCGAGATCCGTTAGAACCAATCCTGTGCGTGGCAGCATCAGTGAGGCCAATAACACGTCCGTACGAAATTATGGGTGCTGGAACATACGCATGCGTGCATCGGCATTGCTAACTAAGGCTGTGCTAACGTTCATTTCTCGCAGCTGTCGGACTAGAGCGTTTCCTCTTAAGACAAACGAGGTGGAATGGTAGCGTGTGATCTTGACATACGTACGGGAAGTGTGTCATCGAAGAGTTTATAGCCCTCTCTGGAGCTGAATCGGTCCAAAAGTTTGGGTACAATCCGGTTTAGGGACGCTTCCACAGCTATATGCATCCCATCAGAGCCATGCGTTTTCGGCGTGGAGACTAGCCGTATACCTTGTGCGTCCGCACCTGCTCCAATTGCTGTACCCTTGATAACCTCAGACCACCAACCTTGGGCACCGGATTGACCTTGATAGGCGGGCTTGTCCTGTTGCATCTGCCTTAGGGCTTGAGAGAGCTGGGTTAACTGGGTCCGGAGAAGCCAAATCGAGTCTCGACTCACTAGCTTTGAAAGAGCGCTGCAACGCGGTGGGACTCAAGACCCCCAGGAACGGGGCGAAGACCTCTGAGTATTGGACATAGATGGGTCTCCTAGGCGTAATCAGAGTATGCAAGGCATCGAACGTAACGAGCTTGATGGTCATAGCCGTGTCGCCAAGCTGGTCGCCTTGAATGTGACCCAGACTCAGGATGATCTGTACCTATGCTGCAATATGTTTCGACAGAATATTGAGTTTGATGTACTGTATGTACTAGGAGTACGGTGGGATATATGGTTGTCCAGTCTGTCGTATTATGTACACAAGTCAGCCACAGCTTGCCAGTGGAAGCTTACTTTCTAGTACACGTACACGCAGAAGCCTTACTGTAACACTTGCCTCTCAGTAACTCATTCTCCAGCGCTCCACTTCTACTTCATCGAGTCTCATCAGGAAGACTCGACACTTAGATTTGTTTGCTTTATCCTTGCTTTGTTTCCTGACGGTACTTTGCGCAACTGCGATCAGCGCCCACTCGGACGCTCGGTGTGAGGCGGTGGGCAAACGCGGGTCACTTATCTCCCTAGGACACGCCGCAAGCGTCAACACCGAGAACTTTCCCTCCTCCCTCCTCGTTGCACTTTTTGTTCTGAACGCTCAAAATGACAGAGGCTTCCACCGCTGATGCACAATTGCTGCGCCGAACCCAGTCAACTGGGGACATCCCAACAGTCACCCAACCGAACAGAGCTCGGATATCTGCGTCACATCGCCGCTCAGGACAGGGCAGTCACCATACTTATCCCACTTCACCCGTATATGATGCAGAACAGGCAGAGTAAACTCGATCTTCTCAGAGCTTTTTGATGTAGCTGATTGGCCTACAAGACCAACCCCCTGGCTTAGGCAGGCAGGCCAAACCCCTAGCAGAACGCAAGAGTCTCTTGCGCCAGCACAGCCAGTCATGTACCATCCTAGGTCCTTCTACTCTAGAATAAAACAGTTCTTAGGCATGGGACCAGATGCTTCCAGGACGAGGAAAGCGCTAGTGTCGTTGATCTGGACATTGGTTTATAACTTCCTCCAGGTCCGTCAATTGTTGTGTTCTTCATAGCCCAGTACCTGATGTCCGATCGTCAGGGTGCTACTGTCATAGCACTCCTGAGTGCTGCTTCGGTGATAGAAAGTCCACAAGAAGTTGGGAAATCGCAGATCGACGCATGCGGACGGCCTTTGGTTGCCTGGAATAGTATCTGGATGGTGCGACTTGCTTTATCGTCCGGGTTGGCCTATTGGAACTACCTTCGGACACGGGCAGCGTGGGTTTGGCGATGCTGTGGATGACACTATCTGACAAATTCCACAGAGGGAATGTCGCTAGGGAGGAGTTTGAGTCCACGTCTCGGCCCAGTGGAAACCATCGGACGAATCCAGCTGATACAAGGCATCGTAGACATCGAGCCGTGAGGCCATCGACGGCCTCGACGTCTGCTTCAGCTATCAGCACTGAAGAGGTTCCGATGCCCTACAATCACGTTTTCGCGCGGTTTGTCACTCTACATATCTCTTCCCGTTCTCGGAACTGACGTAGCATCACATATAACTGTAGCCTGTCGCTCCTTTTGTCCATGCTCACCCTGACATGGTTTTTGACTGCGCATATTCTTGAGTATACTTCCGTCAATACATGCCGTCTTTCCGCCCCTCTCGTCTGGTGGCTTACCTTTGCAATTTTGTGTACTATGTATTTGCTCGTCTTAGAAGTCGTCCTCTTCGGGTTTCTCGTGTTCATGGTCTTACCCTTCATTATGGTCAGTCTTGTCACCGCTCTCGATCAGCACGGATCTGATCCCATTTTGTTTGCAGCTATTCTACAGCATCATTTTACTTTGTCTTGGCCGTCATCCTCTCCAGAATCCACATTATATTAAGCCCGAAATTGGAAAACTCCCAAGGGCCATCGTCGATCGCATCCCTCTTGTCATATACATTCCCCCTCCACCAGACGCATCTACTCCTATCTCCCTTCCAAAGCCTGTCCACAGTTATCCTCCGAAACCACCCACCTCCTTACCAAGAAAGAGATTCGCATTCTTCCGTAGCAAGTCCTCGAAGCAAGACAAGGCAGGGGATACTGCCACCTCTGGCACGAGGATGAAGTCTCCAACAGCTGAGGAGAAGAGGGTACTTGAGACATGGGAGGATAACTGGGAGCAGTGTGAATATCCGTTCGTCAGACTAGAAGGCAATCGTGCTGCTTGCGCCATCTGCCTAATGGACTTCGAGGAGCCGAGACGGTTATCTGCAGTACCTAAACAAGAACCGATGAGTGAAGGTTTACCGATCGCTGCGTCGCCGAACCGTGCAGAGGAAGTGGAGATCCCAGTTGAGCGTATCACCGAGGAAGAGCGAGAGTCACTACCTCGACTTGAAGATGCTGGCGAAGGCGCGCAGCCACTACGCCTGTTGGCCTGCGGGCATGTCTTCCACGTGAGCACCTCACAATCTTTGTGTTTTCGGTTTCTAAACTTGTTGGCAGAAAACTTGCATCGATCCCTGGTTAACAGATGTCTCCGGCCGATGTCCAGTCTGTCAACGCGCTGTAGAGATCGATGACGTACAGCCAAAGAAGTCCAGGCGTAGACGGCGCAGTTGATTCTTGTCAACGAAGCGTCGTCGGCTGTAGGGGCCTCCATGAGGGGAGCTGCTGAAGGTAAAATATTCAAGAGCTTGGATATTAATGTGATATTTTACGAACCCACACCATCATTCTGTATCATGTAACTTTTCGCGCCATCACACATTCCATGAACATTCATTGCCTGGCTTGAGCATCTGACTGTGCTCGCGTGCTGATTGTCGAGCACATAAACTTGCAACTATACTTGTTCAAGTTTCCAGGAATGTTTCAAGGGTTGCCATTACTGTAATGGGTATGGTGCCCATATGCTCAATACATGTTCGATAAGTAGGTACTAGGTACTGAGTTTCATCGTAGACAGGGAGGGCACCGTGATGTAGTTCTTATAATAATTAGAATCTGATCTTCTCAAGTCATGCAGATTCGCCGATATACTCAGCTAGTCTCCCATGAATTGGACAAGTTTATGCCGCAGTCCGATGCCGGTTGACGTCTACGTCGTACAAGTGAACCATACGCGTGAAGTCGCATCAGGAAGAGGGAGAATCCGACCACGACACCACTTTCACTGCCTTCAGGTAGTCCGACCGCAACACCGTCTTCTCCCGGGGAAGCACCACGTCTTCGACCTTGTCGCCCTGCTTGATCATCGTCCACCGAATTACACGGGGGTCTCGTCGAACCATGGCAGTTAATGAATTGAGAGTCCGTGGCGACGTGTCAAAGTACATGGTCCAATAGCTGGGACATCATAGCTGCCAAGTCAGTGGTGCAAAAACGAAACGCGGACGACACCTGCTACTCACTCTCCGATCGTGTACTTCTGCCTGCGCCTCTTCATCACATGTGGCAAAGTTTTGGTACCCCAGAACTGGATATTCCGCACCACGCCCCCGTTGTCCATGACATGCTGTGCAGAGATCGTTACGAGGTCTTTTATATGTTTCTGTTATTGACCCGTCAGTCAGTGAATTCACGAAAGCAAGAGTGTGGATTAGGGCGCGTGAAAGGGTAATTACGCACATATTCTCTAAAATGAGTA
This sequence comes from Melanogaster broomeanus, assembly GCA_014904935.1. Taxonomy (NCBI): domain Eukaryota; kingdom Fungi; phylum Basidiomycota; class Agaricomycetes; order Boletales; family Melanogastraceae; genus Melanogaster; species Melanogaster broomeanus. Next base: position 83,523 of record MU123734.1, on the reverse strand, counting down.
GCTATGCATAGCATTTTGTAGAATGGCATCTGTGAAGGTCCTCAGAAGGAAGAATTCCGCTCTGCTTGTTGGTTGAGGAGGTGCCCACTGGAGTGTTTTGGCTGAGAGACGTCGAGGGCAGCGTAGGAACGACTTGCTAAATAAGGATATATCTCGTACCTCACACTTGCAGTCGGTTTATGGGAATGTCATTGTCACCAACTAAGTACTGTACGTTCAACTACTCTAAGCCAGCATACATAAAGCGTTGACGAGATAAGCGCAGAGAGACGAAAGGATGGACCATGGACAGCATCACACGCGGGTGCATCGAACACCTTACAGACCCTTGGTGTTGCAGCTCCCGTGATCTACCCAACAAGATACATCGTTTCATCCAAGGCGACCACCTGGACTGAGAGACACCAAGTTAACAAGCAGTGGCACAATCCATGAAGTGAATGCACAAACCACGCTCGGCAACATGCACCAGCAAGATTCACTTCATTCGAGGTCAAAAATCAGGACGTCAACTTCTTCGTCAGAATCGTAAGTCATGTCATGGCAAAGCCTCCCCGTGACAGCGTCGAAACTGTGGAGCAAGGTGTCCGCGAAACTGATGTGAGAGATGTCATCGCAGAGAGGGAAAGTCACTGGGTAGGCTCTCCAAGCACAGCGGTGCATGTCTTCTGGCTAGCATCGATGGTGAACTTTTGAATACTTTTGGCGGCAACCCAGGTTGCCAGAAAGCTGTTCCCTAGGAGTCCAGCAACAAACCCTCTAACGTAACCAGTACCAGAACCTCCTGCGAATGCCGGCGCTGATTCGCCATAGATGGTGAAGAGATGTTGTGTACAGGTGGACATCGGTGTCACCGCGCCGGCACAGGGCTCTGCCAACGTGAGCTCGACACAACGGTAGTCCGTTTGACCAGCGTCGTGAAAGCCGACCATAAATTTTAAGTTGGTGACTCTAGTTATGTTGTCGACGACCGAGTCCCGGATGAGGACGACAGAAGAGGGCCGCTGGTCCATAGACGTTTCGTGGGTAAGGCGAAGCTCGTTAACGACGTAATCAGTCGAAGAGCCTGAGGGAACCGGAGAGTCAGGAATAATGAATGCCCGAATGAGGGTCATGCGGGCAGCCCAAGAATAATAAAAGGTAATGATGTGTGTCTTCGTCAGGATGACCTCCAGCGGTAAAATCGAATGTTCAGACAAGAACTCCGTTGTATCCTGGATTGCAATCAGCATTCCTTGCATTCCAATTATAGCCCACGTACAAATTCAGGGTGGATTGGAGGGAGCTTGTAAAACCTTCGAGTCCGATATTCCAACACCAGGTCACCGTCGAGGAAGGAGAGCTTGTAGTGCATTTGGCCATTGACCCTAAGCCGTCCTTCCAAGCAGGGTACAACATGGGACACTGGGTCTGACAAAAAACAGGAGTCCTCCTGCACTCGATACTCTAGCAACTTCCTGTGAATTCAGCAGCAATTAGGAACGGGGAGACTTTGGACAAAAAAAGTTCGTGCACACTGGTGTGGATCTCGTTTCAGACTCATCCACATCATACACTATGATGTAAATAAGCCTCCCGTCAGCCGATGTCGTACTGCAGGCGACAAAGTACAGTGGTTTGTCACCAGCTTGCCATAAAAGCTGTTCTGTGCCAGCATCAAGGTCGCGACAGCGAATATCCATCTCATCGCCGCTCCAGACAATCCACCTCCCAAAGAGAAGGGCCCACTGAAGCGGATTTTCGGCCGGTAGCACGCGAGCAGTAATCTTGACAGGCTTCGAGGTCCATTTGCGAGATAACTGTTCTGAGTGGAGAAGCGTACTCTCGAGGAACGCAGTCGACTGTGAAGGAAATGGACCAGGCGGACGAGGAAGACGAGCATTAACATATACAGTCCTCCAAAGCTGGGTGTCGTGAGTGAAATCGCGGAATTGCTTTGAAACCTTGGCGTTCAAGTTGGATGTTGAAATCAGAAGAGCGATTCCGATAGAATCAAAACTCGGTCTTACTACTCGCAGGCAGACAATCTCGTAAGGATCCAGGAAGGACAAAATATTACAGATGACCTCCACAGGGAGAGGTAATGGCTGCGAGTAGGAATTTGAAGGCATTGTAGTTTGTTGGGAAGTTCAATTCCAAATTGTTACATTAGCAGACAAGCCGTGGCGCCACTGGGTTCCAAGTTCTCAACCTAATTACGTAGTTAGCTATTATAGTAAGTAGCTTATGATACTGCAACATAGACATTAGATGGACAAGTACCACAAGGCCTGACGCTTGCGATTGGTTGTGTAGCGTGATTAGTGTACAATGAGTTGCGCGTGTTCAACTTAAGGCAGCATAAGGCTTTGGCAGGATAAGCACAGATTCTCTTCACTGGAGCCTGGAGGACTACCGATATGACCGATATGAAACGTCGAAACGGCGAAGAAGTTGTCGGAGAGATGGACACTGGTCCCATAGAACATATCATTGTAGCCATGTTTCGTAGGCTTGGACCCGGAGCAAGTGTATTCTTTATCATCGTCAGTCCCAAATCAGAGTGTGCCCATTTTTCGTGCCGCTACGGCCAAGTGCGCGAGAGAGCCAAATAACGCACATACCATCATCGGGAACGAACGAACCTTAAGGGGAGTTGACGGGGAAAATCAAGTGTTCGCAACTTGGCATGGGCCCGTGGATGACGCTGGGGGGGGATCCGTCAGCCAATTTCTCGGTGCCGGAACTACGCACAAAGACCAGTTCACGCAGTGGAGACGCGTGAGCGTTTACATCGACGCTGAGCCTCAAAACAGCACGATGTAATGCGTCGTGGCGCAAACCCAACCAAATTAATTGTCACGATACCAAAGTCGATATCGATCGTGCACGTTGGACATGCCCAGCCCTCTAATGTTCGGCAAATGCTTTATTTGCCGAACATTGGAGGGAAGGACTGCAGTAGGTTTGACGTTAAGTTTGACGTCAGGCCAGGGGTGGACGCCCCATGCATCAAGAAGGTTCGCGCATGGAAGGCCTGGCTAGACGTGCTTGCAAAAAAGGAGTTCGGGGAATGCCTTTGGGGGTATGAGCTGGCAGAAACATACGTCGACCAAGATTTTCGGGCTTTCAGAGGCAACCACATGCACCGAGATGTTGAGTTACGCAGGCAAGCTTTTGGGGGAGGGCATACATACGTTTAGAATCCACTCACAGTTCTGTGGTGAACTCCTGAAAATCACACGATCCGAAAGAGCGACGGGGAATCCATGTCAAGTCAGCGAGAAGGGGGCAGACTAAGACAGTGTTCCAACTACATGATCTCGGACCAAAATCTGACTAAAAATGTTAGAGGTTTGAAGGAGATGAACATCGATGAACGTTCGACGAACGACGACTTACGGATTGTGTTGTGAAAGCGCACAGGACAGTCTGCCCAGTTCTGACTAGACTATGTACTTCAAGTTGGTGAACCAGATGCCATGCCTCTTTTGGATGCCTGCCGAGGCCATCGGCTAACCTATTCCGAGCTCCGCAACACTCGCCAGTCGGGGCTTGAGCTCATCTAAGACAGCGAACATCCATGATCATGGCATGATGGCACCGTGAGCTTTATGGCATTCGGTCCCACAACGTCATTCTTTGACATGTCGCTTGGTGTCAGCAAAATGTACAATAACAACGTATCCCTGCCACTATTCCCGGTCACGGTTACCCACAAGCCACAACGGGACTACATGGCCACCAGACGATTTGTCAAAGGATGACACGGCTCGATTGGGTTGTATGTTTTCCGAATCTCGTTAGCGACGAATCCGAGTTTGTGTTAGGAAGAAGACTGCCAGTGACGAAAACGTCGTAACGTGTTGATACGTTGTCGTGTGGACGCCGTGGCGGTGGAACGGACATTCCGATTTCGCGATGGCCTCCTCCGTGGATCCCCAAGTGGCCTGCCCAGTTGCAAAATAGAACGATGCGTGAGAGAGGCGGCTTGCCTCATGTTGTCTTGGAACCGCCGGCCCGTCCTCGGCTCGACTCATGCGGACGCCGGTCAAAGTTCGGGTTTGCGTAAGGTGAGCGTATTATTCGTAGCTGTATGAGGCATTAGTGAAGTGATATGACTGAACGTTAATGAACATCATTGAATATATAGAGCAATGTCGGCATACGTCATGCGTGCCACTACAGGTACACCACGAAATGCGACGACAAGGAGTTCTCAACGAATTGGGTCATAGTAAGAGGGTTGGGCGTGTGTACCTGACACCAAAAATTGCGGCTAATTGATTTACAGACTGGGTAACTTTCCATGAAGGAGGAACAGTCGATTTCAATGGAGTTGGATCTGTCAAACTCAACTGCCCGCACTGACCGGGCGCTCGGGTTGATCCATTCTTTGCATCCTTCCTAACTTATTTTATCACAGGTCCAGCCAAAAGCAACCGAGATCTTAACGAAACAAGTCACTCCATTTGCACCTTCTTGTATTTGCTTATATCGTCCCCATAGTACAAGATATGGTTGGCTCGTTTTGTTACCATCGGAAACACAATCACAGAATAACGGACACGCCCTAGGCCAAGGACTGAGGTTTCCATCAAATCCGACGAATTGGCGCCACTGTAAAAGGAGATTCTTCGGTGGTCGCGGTGGCCAAGATCACTTTGATAGTTCGTTGTCTGTCAACTGTGTCGCTCGTCTGTTTTTTTTGCCGTCGTCGATCATCGATCATCGATCGTCCTCCTTTCTATTTGGTTTGTTTTCCCAATCTCATATCCCGGTGGGGTTCCCCTTGCCTGGCTGCAAACGTTTCCTGGATCCAGAGCCGCCCTGTGTCACCGCAGTTCCCGTGTCTTGTGATCTATTCGCACCGATTCCTCTCTCTAACAAACAGTTCGGAATCCGGTTCTGTACACTTATAACCTCCGTTCCTTTTCTCCCGTGCTATTACTGCTTTCACTTTCAATTTCTTTATCGCCGTCTCGCACTGTCAATTGGACCCCTGGTTAATCACACTGTCTAATCATCTACGTCCCGCAGGTCAACCAAGTCATTACACATTTCCCCTGCAGCTTCTCTGTACGTCAACTTGGTTCATCATATTAATTCCGCCCTCAGTCTGCCATTTCCCCGAATCTTCCTTTTCGACAAACTTCTCTCGACCGGCCTTCTTAAAAGCATCCTTCGCCCGCCCAGCCACCCTTTCGAGTTTCATCCATTTCCCTCCCCATGTCTGCTTCTCACCCTGCTACGAAGGTGTGCAACAGTCGTCCTCCCCGCCTCCAACCTTCTCCCTCCCTGCCAAATTTGCGGTATGTACCAGCATGACCCTCAACAACATACTACGTTCTACTGACCCTGCCACGTGGCGCAGTGCCCGCAACATGTCTTCCGAACCTCACTTAACCCCATCTCAACCAACTTTACACAAACAGTCTCAGATATCCTCCCTCGGTTCCGCTGAATCCTCATCTAAGATTTCGTTAAAAGAGGGCGACCCGCACCCAGCCAAACGATCCCGACACCAGCCCAAAACTCAGCATTATTTAACGCCACCTCTCACTCCTGCGTCGTCACTGAAAAGTGATAGCACGGACCCGGATTCCACTGATCTGAACGCCCTCACCGATGAGCAACTCGCCTCTGCTTCGCGAAATCTTGCCTCACGGGACATTGATAAAAGCCGTTTCTTGATTGTGAATTTAATTTTTTTACTGTTCAACACGTGGCCCGAACTGACGGCAACCTAACAGATCGGGAACATCCCAAATGACCTGTCTCAGGACGTAATTGGCCCATATTTTCACTCCTTGGCAGCACCCACGGAAGATACATCTACGTCCTCCGCGCCTCGATCGCCATCATCCGCATCACAAAGCGATTCGAGCACAGGCAACGTGATTCAAACCATCTATTACCGCTTCCAGGAGAATCGTGCCATTGTCCTCGCATTTTACGACATCCGTGATGCTGATAGAGTCAAGAGCCTCATCAAGGATAAAGGCTCCAAGTCCCATCGCGATCTCATCGGCAAGGACAGGCAGAGATCCTTTCACGACAGGAACCTAGGCAGTCACTGGGTGGACGCACTAACTTGCATGTTCGTCGCCCCGAATCGTTTCCTCAAGGTATGCGCCCTCGCACAGACCTTTTCCGAAGATTCCCCTTACAATGCGCTTCTCTTACTCTCAGCTTCTTGGTCAGTCAGCGTCAGCCACCATGACGCGTACAGAAGGTGCATTCTGCATCTCAGTGGGTGGAATGATGGCAGGGCGGGATCACGATCGCTCTGGCTGGGGCAGAGCTCGCTTCTTTGTACCTGTGAAACTGAAGAGCATGCTAGCCAAGTATGGAGAACTCAAGTCCTTCCGACTCCTGAAAGAAGATGAAATCAATTGCAGCCAGGTATGTTTGGTCTATTATGTAGACGGTGTACGCTACGCGCGAGCATATCGCGCTAGGCACATGTGCTTTGTTCTCAAAGTATCTAAAGGCTGTGGTGGTTGCCTCATCACTGTTCCATCGAATTCTGATAGCACCGACTTCCCCGCCAGCCTTCGCTTCATCTGCCCAGCCACCACCAATTTCCGCCGTCTCTGCTTTTCTCTGCATTTGCTCACCAGTATATCTAACCCGTTTTACACATCCCCCAGTTTTTCATGATCGAATACTACGACATTCGTGCGGGGGAATCGGCATGGGAAAGTTTAAACGGACGGGTAGTTGACAACATGAAGCTCATCCTCATCCAGCGAGATGTCTCACACGCTGAATATAATGGGCCACGGGACCTTGAAAAAGAAGAGACGTTTGGCCTAGAAGGTCATCTCGGGGGCGAACATACCGCGGAGCCGAAAACACCCACGGCCTCCTTATCACAGTCGCAAACAACCTCGAACTCGAGCGGCACTCCCTTCCCACTTTTGAATGATGTCGGTCGTTGCGACCGCGAGCGACTCAACGACGACAGTTTGGACCAAAGCTCGACTGTAAACGTGCATACATCGTCCATTCCTGAGCGCCAGAAATCCTCTTTCCATATTCCTTTGGACAGCGGCTCTATCGCGAACGAAACATTCCCCGTCGACCGTGGTCGCATGCTTACCTCAGATCAGTATGGTAGGCGTGGATCGAACAATCTCTTTTTTGACGCAGTCCGCCCCCACATGCCTTACAAACGGGTTGACATGGACCACACACTTAGATCCACCACAGATACAAACGGGACTGATGGCCCACGGGTTAGTCCTTCCGTGGTTGATGCGGTGGCGGGTGGCGAGGCCAACCTGTACAGCACATCATACCCTAGCGCTCAGCCACAATATGGCCACGACTATTTCACCCACGCCCACCGATACGCTACAGACGTACCCGTGCAACCACCTTGGATGTCCTCATCTGCCGCTCACGATTCAGTGCCAGTCCAATACCCGATGCACTCACAATCGCCTATGCCTCCAATGTGCCCACCGATGTGTTGGGACTCGTTAACATGCAGCTGGGTTGCCTGGCCTACGCCCAACCTTGTTCCAGAGCAGTGGTCGGCTTTCCCCCCTCCGTACTATCCCGGACCACCTTCTCATACTATCCCATATGCATTCCCACCGCCGCCATCTCCTCCCACTGCCGTCCATCCATACCCCCCGACCTGCGACCGGACATACCCTGCGTCGTATCCAGCTTCACCGCGAGCTTCGCCAGAGAACAACCAGCTGGACATTCGGAAGATCGAGCAGGGAGGCGACACTCGGACTACAGTCATGATCAAGAATATTCCCAACAAAATGACAGACAAGGAGCTGATCGCGTACATCAACAACATATGTCCTCGGCGCATCGATTTTCTCTATCTGCGCATGGATTTCCAGAACGGTATGAAGTCCGCGGTTTTATCTTTGTCACTTCAATTTAACCATTTTACAGGATGTAACGTCGGATATGCATTCGTCAATTTCATTAATGTGGAGGATCTCTTACGATTCGCGAAGATGGCGTTGGGCGAAAAATGGTAAGCGAGTGGCCACGTAGGCGGTTTGAGCGGAACCTGACGCCGTCCTACAGGAACATGTACTCCAGTGAGAAAGTGTTGCAAATGAGTTATGCCAATTACCAGTAAGACTTTGCATATCACACTGTCTGACGTCGCTAAAATGGCAGTGACCCTGACAGGGGAAAAGAAGCTCTGGTGGAGAAATTCAAGAACTCGTGCATCATGGACGAGCGTGAGGAGTGGCGTCCGAAGATATTCTATTCCGAACCAGGTCCGAAACAAGGTCTCCCAGAGGAATTCCCCAAGCCCACGCATATGCGGAGGAAGGAACGCAGTTCCTACAATCGCGGGGCATTATTTGTCCCTGGTATTAACGGGACGGGGCAGCACAAGACCTTCCTGAACGCCACTCCCCCCAATCAACGCAACTCGTCTAATCGCTCATCGGCTGCGCCGCATGGCGATGAGCGACGGACAGCGAAAACCCAATCACGCCATCCTGGCTCATAACGACGTTGACGTCCAATAAACGCCCTCGCGTCGAAGATGGATGACCCTGGCGATGGGTACTAGGCCAAGAATGTGTTTATTTATTATATTCGTATGGACCTTCTCTTTCAGTGTTATGCCCGCGTATCGGTTTCCACGGACTCACCTCTCAGACTGCCAGTCAGTGCTTTACATCGCTTCATCTCGCCGCACCGTTGTATATGTATTTCATTATCTTATACTTTAACGCTATCTGGTCACCAGCTGTACTCGACGCTCTGCTCTGCTCGCTTTTCTCATGCATTCGCCAGGCTGTTTTATCTGTTCAAACGATCGTCTGCTTTTATTTCAATAAAATGAGTGCCGTGTAATACACAGCTTTATCATGAGTTCTCTCCGATGATAATCGTGTTGTTTTCCTAACAATCGTATGTGATTCCTTTACTCCCGTAAGTAGACTTGGAATAAGCTTCCGTCAGGAAATGTTTCGCGGATCATCCGCGTGCAACTGTAAAAGCTTCGTACAGGATCGCTGGAGCAAAGAAAATTCGGAGATGAAAACAGACATCGACTCCGATATAAACAACAGCGGACTCTTGTCGGAGCGCGAAGCGGGAGGGGATTGGAATTGATCGTTGCAGCATGAAATCGCGTAGATTAGCATTTCGAGAGATGGGGATTATCGATAAGGTTGCTTTCGGATGCGTCTGTCATATCGTACTTGGTGAAACTGTCGACGTCCTTTCGGTGGGAAGTAGTGGGGTCTGGGTCTGGATCCACTGGCATCGATGAGACGACTAATAACTTCGTTCCTCATTGATGTGCTCCGCGGCTCCAAAGACTGATTGATTTTGATTGACAAGGCATGTGACAGACACCACCTACGCATGCAGAGTCTGAATCACAAGCTTTGTATCTTGAGACGGAGCTCCGGAGTACAGCCCTTGTGGGAGGCTGAGGCTGAGCTGAAATGATTCTGGGAGCTCTTCGGATTGGGGGATCCATCAGGATGGCTTTCTGGTAACTTATACCGTGCACCTGTGAAAGATCGAGTTGGGATCTGTTCATGCCGTAGTGTTCTAGATGGAAAATAAAATCAAAAGAAATGATTGAGAACGGGACACTCCATTTGTTGTGCATGTCCAAAGAAGGCAATCGTTACAGTGCTTGGTAGTGTCTTGAGTCTGACGCGGTTCCGACGGTGCCTCTACCATCCAACCAATTCAAGTCCAACAGCGCGCACATCTTCTATATAATTACTACCGCTCTCGTTGGAATATTTCACCACTAGAAACTATGGACATCTCGCATTTGCCCAAGGTAGAAGAGGAGAAGGCTCGCCACACAAGGCGTGTCAAACTCAAAGAGTTGAACCTATCCCCGGACAGACCAGGTAAGTCCTACGCTGGAATATACTGCCTTTCCAATTTCTTAACGACAGTAATAGAGTCGTCGAAACTTGACTCGTCTCTCAAGCGCCACACCGCACTCATCAAGCGCATGCGTCAATCAATCGGTCTGGACAACCGTGACCAAATGATCAAGGACATAGACTCTCTTTCGCTCGAGAAATATATCGATGAGATAGCAGGTGCCGCGCTTGAAGGCATAGCCCGATGTAGAACGGAGAAAGATACCTGGGCAGCAGTGGAGGTGAGAATCACATCGTGCGACCGTGGGCACTCGTAACTATACTGATATGCTTCTAGGTTATATGCACTCTGCATCGGCGGTTTCCTACAACGTTCACTCCTGCTTTCCTGAATTTTCTATCGTCTGCAATTTCTGCTCCCGCAAGGGCAGCCCTATCCGCTCTTCCGCCCGATCAGCGCGAGAAGGAAGATGCTGCTAGAGTCTCTCGGCAACGACCAGTCCTTCGGGTGTGCTCTGAGCTTGCTCTCGTGGGCGTCATCCGGGACTCTCCCACCAGGAGCGGTGGCGAATGGATCATGAAAGTCATCAAAGACTTGGTGGGTCGCATTCCATTCCCTATGTTCGTGCGGATGGAAACCAACACATCGTACCCTAGCTGTCAAACGACCCGAGTCTGTCTTCTTTGCCGCTGCTTTCGACGTTCCTAAAGTCCTACGCTCGGCCATATCTCGGATTAATGCCGCCACAAGCTAAACAGATACCGAGCGACGCAGAGCCAGGAACACTGTCCTCAATCACGACGGATGAAACTCAAGGCACCTTTCCTCCTCTCCTGAATGAAGAAGTGGAGCTGGTGGAACAGGACATCCGTGATCGCTTCAAGCGCATGTGCGAAGGGTATTATGACAATGTGGCGAAGAAGCTAGTCATTGAACATACTGTATGCAGTCTCACTGCAACACGAAGGTGTCTCAGAGCTCGAACTGATTTCGCACGTGTTCCAATCCCCATTACAGCGTCTACAAGACCAAGATCGCCGCAATCACGAAGCATACATACGTTCCGGGGAGATATTTGAAGATAGGCAACAGGCATACGAGAAAATGACGAAAGGATACGAAAAGCTTCTCGCAAACTGCCAAACGTAGGCACACAAGTCCTCGCGTCTGTTCATCATGTTGACACCTGACTTGACAGCCTTTCTGAACTGCTCTACCTTCCAATGCCGTCACTGCCGACAGCCTCCCAGAAGTCGGACTCTATCCAGATAGGGTCAAATGCCGGTGGAATCCTAGGGGAAGAGTCGGATGATATTCTGTCCACGTCCGGTGGCAAGTGGGAGGATGAGGAGGAACGAAAGTTCTTTGAAGACATTCAAGACTTGAAAGATTTTGTGCCCAAGAGCGTTCTGGGGGTCGAGTCGGAGGAAAGCGGGGCCGATGAAGAGAAGGAGAAGCTCGAGAGGGAAAGGGCTGAAGAGCAGGCGAAGAAATTCGAAGAAGAGCTCGAGGGGCTGAAAGCCAATGGAGGGGCGCACGTTAATGGATTTCCCCAGCCCCCTGGCCCATCAGAAAGCGCAGATGAAAGAGAAGGGTAAAGTTAATTTCGCTTCATGATTTCCTACCACCCATCTCACGGGACGCACATCCCAATTCTTTCAGCGCGATTACACCTACACCCACGTCTCCCAAACCGCCGAGTCCCTCTTTATCGCCCCAACTCGCTCCACAGGGCCCGTCGCAGCTTCTCACCGCCCTTCTAGCTCGCCTCCCAGATGCCACAAACAGGGCGATGATTGACCAGGCCGCAGTGGACTTCGCGTTCCTCAATTCGAAGGCTGCCAGGAAAAGGCTAATTAAGGTGGGCTTTGGGTTCCGAGTGTTTCAATTCCGGCGATTGACGCAATTGGACTAGTTCTTGACTATTGTTCCAAAGAACCGGACGGACCTCCTGCCTCACTATTCCAGGCTTGTCGCCACTTTAAGTAAATACATGCCAGACATAGGATCAGAGCTCGTTGCCTCGGTAAGTTGTGTCGGACTTTGCGCCACGATGGAAGCTAATCATTGTTTGAAGCTGGACGAGGAGTTCCGCTATTTGCAGCGGAAGAAGAATGTCGTCAAGGAACTTGCTGAAGTTCGAATCAAGGTATATTTCCGCTGTTCAGTGTGTTGATGGATTTCATCTCATTGGTTGTGTCCAGAACATTGTCTTTTTGTCAAACTTGACAAAATTCCGTATCGTGCCATCACACCTGATTTTGCACACGTTTAAAGTTTGCCTCGATGATTTTTCGGGCACGAACGTAGAAAATATTGCACTTTTACTTGAGGGATGTGGGCGCTTTCTGTTGAGGAGCGAAGACACCAGAGAAAGGTTTGGTACCATGGTATGCTTTTTCGATTTGTACAAATTTTTCTTGCAATGACTTAATAATTGGTAGCTCGAGCTTATGAGGCGCAAGCAAAGCATGCAACACTTTGACCAGAGACAAATCCTTCTGCTTGAGAATGCCTACTACCAGGTTCGGAATCATCAGACGATCATATATAAACACTGACCACCTGCGTAGTGCAATCCGCCCGAGCGTGCTCCACGTGTGACGAAGGAACGCACCCCAATCGAGCTCTTCATTCGCCACCTCATATACGATGTTCTTGCGAAGAAAACCATCGATAAAGTGCTGAAGCTCATCCGGAAACTTGACTGGGACGACCCAGTTGTACAGCTCTCGCTGCACAAGGTTTTCACGAAGCCGTGGAAAATCAAATTCAACAATGTCAGTCTACTCGCGATGTTGACATACGACCTGCAGCGTTATCATCCGTCCTTCGCCATATCCGTTGTGGATCAAGTTCTGGAAGACATTCGGCGGGGGCTGGAGCAGAACGTTTACAGCACGAACCAGCAAAGGGTAGCAACGATGAAGTACCTAGGAGAGTTATACATCTACCGCCTGGTGGGCTCTAGCTTGATATTTGATACCCTATGGTTGCTAGTGACGTTTGGGCATCGTCAGTTTCGTTTCGTTTGCACTGCATCGGTACACTGACTCATCTGCCTGCTCAGCCGATGGCCAGCCATTATATCGTCAGCCCTGTATTCTTGATATGCCGGATGACTTTTTCAGGATACGCTTGGTTTGCGTTATGCTAGACACAGTGGGCATGTGTTTTGATAGGGGCAGTCAGAAGAGGAAGTTAGATAACTTCCTGGTGTTCTTCCAGGTGAGCAGTTTACAGCTTCGATCGTACAGGAATATTGACACCGCATCTAGTATTATGTTCTCTGCAAGAACGAACTCCCTATGGACGTGGATTTCATGCTGTCAGACTCCCTAGAGGTAAAACGGATTCTTTCCTGCACAACTGTCATCTTACTACTTTTCGCAGGCCATCCGACCTAAATCAGCGATGCCACAGTCTATTGAAGAAGCTGCAATGGCAGTCGATGAGTTGTTTAACGCTGCCATGCAGAACGCCGGGTGTAAGCTATCACAGTACCTTTTTCTGTTCCGCCTGACCGTAACCGATGTGAAGTGGCTCCCGAGGGTGAAAGTGGTGACGATAGCGAGGACGATGGCGAAAGACCTCAACAGGATGAAGAAGAAGATGGGGACACAACTGGCCAAGAGTCTACGGTAAGCAATCTCTCCCCGATTCTTAGGCAGAAATGCAGAATAATAAATATCTCGATTGCAGAATGAAGACCGCACTCCATCACCAGAAACTGTCGTTGTACTGTCCGCCCAGGAGCACCTTGGTCCATCAGAAGATGCTGATGCGGAGTTTGCAAAGGAGCTTGCCAAGATCATCACGGAATCTTCTGCAGAGTCGAGAAAGATTGACAAGAAGACGGCCTGGTGGGACTCTGCTGTGCTAGCTCCTGGCACCCGGAAGAAGCGCGCCGACGACAACGAAACAGAGGCTGATGGCGAGGGCAACGGAGCTATTGGCGAGCCGGTGATGAATTTCACTGTCATCACAAAGAGAGGGAACAAGCAACAGGTGTTTCAGATAATGATGATTGGTGCTGTTTTGAGGACTAACCCGTCATGTAGACGCGACATCTACCCATCCCTGCGGAGTCAGCTCTCGCAGTGCATACTCGATCAGCACAACTCCAGGACAAAGTAGAACAGCAACATCTGAAACGTCTGGTGCTGAACTATGAGGAGAGCCAAGAGGCGGAGGAGTTAAAAGGTACTCTCAAATCGCATGCGATGATTTAAGCAGTTTGACGACAATGTTCGGCAGCCTTGGAAAACCGAAGCCGCGGTATCAAAATACGATATGTCGGCTAACAAGCTGTTGATCATCGCCATCAGCACGAACTCAAGCACAGACTATAGCTCATTGCATTCATAGCAGCTCTTTCGCATTGTGGCGAAAACGGCGGACGTCCGCATTCACCTCCCGGCTTTACGCTTCTGGTCAAGACCAAGATTCATCACTGGCGATGGCAGCTGTCCCTGGCGTGCCTCGCGTCCGACATCTACCAACGTTACTGACCGGCTTGGAATTCCAGCTGGTATTCGTGCGACGAGGTTGATAGTTGGCATGGTCACCCTTCATCTCAAACGTAGACTACTGCCCTGCATGGCGCTTCTATTCAATGCTACTTCGGCTGTACTATTAGCAGGCAATTTTTTTGCGATCCACGGACGTACCGAGAACAGTTACATAGACGACAAGTGACGTGCTTTCTGTGAATCAGTAACATCATACGTGAAAGTAACATGTGCAAAACGCGGTATCTATTTGTGTATTCCAACATACGAATGATTACTTACTCTTAGCCTGTTACTCGAGTACTCCGTGACCCTAGTACGCTACTGGCACGGTCAACGAGAGCGACAAGTGCTTGGAGTGCTTGGGGCCTTCTGATCACGACTGATCACTGGCCCACTCATCTGTAGAACTGGCCCAGTGCTTTCATGTACGATTCCGACGACTCTTACTTCTCGGACGATCTGGTGCTCGATGACCAGACGCTCGCGGTTCTAGATGAGGAAGAATCCAAGTTTAAACGCCACTCCAGCAACCAATCCCAGCAAGATGTCGGGCCACCCGCAAAGCGCCAAAAGACAAGCCCGACATGGCAGCCGCAGTCTGCCAAGACCGTTCACCGTTCAGACTCTGTGGACGACTGGGAGGACCTTCCAGACGTATCTATTCGACACGACGGCACATATGGCATCCAAGATAAGCACAGACCTGCTCCTGGACCCAGCAGCCAGACGCGGATCGCTTCTGGACCGCCTGCTGTCGCGCAAGCAGGGCCGGGACCCACTTCAGCCGCTTCTGTGTTTCGAAGAGAGGTGGCTCCAACGCGCAATCCTTCCGTGACAGTTCCCGCCAAAGCAACCCAGCCTGCTTCTCGACCACCTCCCTCCACGCGCGGTATACGTGTCGCTCGGCCTCCTGCGCCGTCCCAGGGAGTAGCTCGGTCTCAGTCTCGACCTCACCAAGGCGTCAAGGAGAGTACCCCAACGTTAACCTCTGGTGCATATGTCGCAGACTTGCTCAAACAGATACAAGAGGTTCGGTTTCTTACGTCGTATCTCTAACTGGTATAGTCACACCTGTGTTCGATCATTTCTTCCAGCTTCATAAACAGAATGCAGTGATGCAAGCTGAAAGGGAGTCTGCTCTCAACGCGAAATTTGCCAAGGATGGTGAAGTGACCAACCTCAGAAAACGCATAGAAAAGGTCCAAGAACGGTTGTTTTCTTAGTAAGAGTCCTAGCTGACGTGCTTTGGGGTTGGTGCAGATAGCACAAGAACATTCTTCCCAGCTTGCAAAACTAAAATCTGCGAAGGAAGAGGCTGATGCGAAACAAGTTCTGCTACAAAAGCAATACGAAGCAGATAGGGAACGCCTAAAAACAGAGCTCACATTCAGAGTAAGAGACAGCTATGGACCCAGCAAGACCTTCTAAACTGAATTCCTTTAGCAACACGAGTTAGAGACCTCTGTGCGTAAACCTCCTGGATCAGTTCGTCCTAAGAAGATTGCACAGGGTGTTCCACCGACGCCGGAACCCGTGCCCTCGCAGATGCTCTTCTGGGGTCAAGGCAGCGCTGCAAGCCCCTCTCGCCCAGCTCCGGAAAGCCCTCGCCGCCCACGTTTCGGTGTCATATCGGATTTTGAAAAGCCAAAGAAAAGCGTTTACGCAGAGACAAGAAATTTACCGTCCGGGTTCCAGATCGGCCCTCCGCGTTCGCAAGTTGCCGTAGGGAACAAAGGCAAAAGGAAGGACTTATCCACTGTAAGTTACATTTGATTTCAGATGGTTGCAAGAGGACTTCACTTCCAGCAGCCACACCCTTCTCCACTGTTTGGTAGCCCTACTCGCCCGGGATCGAGTAGTCAGAATTTCCAGTCCGACGTATTTGCTGCGCAAATGGATGACGCAGGACCCTCAGACGACTTCGCACCTCCCGTTGACGTTGACATCTTGAATGATGTGGACATGGTGGATGAGAGACACCCAGCCACGACCCCTTCTACTCCCGAAGAAGAAGTTGTAGTCATGGCTCTCCCGGACTGGAATAGCGTCGTTCGTGTTGCCAGCTCTTTGGCTCTTTCGGCAGACTGACCACTGACCTTTGATAGCTTCATCGTATCATACTGATACACGTATTGGAAGGGTCGAAGATGACGACTCTCCAACTACTTATGAGTGCTTCCATAGCAGACACGGATCAAGCTTCGTCATATAGCACTGCGTTGACGCGGATACTTGACATCCTTGCCAGTGTCCCTAATCATAGTGGCAGGGACTTCGACCGCTTGGCCAAAGTTGTCTGTTGCGCACTTTGCGAGATTGCAAAGCTGTTGGCAACGAACCATTTGGTCAGTTTCTCTTTCCCGATATACAAATGTATTCACTCAACGCCTGCAGATATCCCCCCTGGCTGCTCTCCTGGACCTGCTCACTAACCTGTTGTATACGTTGCCATCATTCCCTGCTCCCCTCATATCACAGCGGATTTCCGAGCAAAATGACACGCCACAGTTACTGTGGGTGTTGTGTCAAATCATTAGAGACCAGTTGCAGAAGCTCGATGTTACCATCGAACAAGAACAGCCTGAGCTCTGCTCGCTTGCAAAACAAACTCTATCCCTTCTCGAGGCGCTCGTTTGGAAAGTTCCTGACGATCTCGAGGATATGTGAGCGCTTGCATTCCACTTGCGGTAAAATGCTGACCGGTTTTCAGCCTAAGCGTTGTGCCCCTGAGTCCCGATGTGCTCACGATATTGCTCCAACCCAATCGTCCAGTGTGGTTTCTCATCCAGAGTACACGGGTGCTCCTGTTGTTGTCAACAAGTACGTTCACTGTATGTTTGATGACCTCCTTGTCACTAGTGTTTCAGGACGGGTTCTGTTCCGTTCGTTATTGTCATTTCCCGAATCTGAGCAGGCCAGAAACGCTGGAGATCCACCAGACTTTACACATGTGCCACAGCTCGATCTTGCGTGTTCCCTTCTCACTGATACCGACCACAGAGGACCAGAGGTATGCCTTCCAGCTCTCCGTTTCTTGTTCCTTGTTACAGCAGTATCACAGGCAGACGAGCTCAAGAGCCATATCATCATGTTCTTCGGGATGCTTTCGAATGCCCATCCGGATGCGTATGCGCTGTTGATCGAATCTCGAGAGCTAATCCCATCGATGGTCCTCTACCTGTGTCATTTGGTCACGCCGATCTGGGACGAGGACGAGGCGCTCTCGAAGGACCCCCAGGCTACCTCGAGGTACCTGACACCCTCCACCAGCGACGCGTACTGATAGCCGATTTGGGATGACAGAACGATTGGCATGATCAATCACACAACTTTACTCCTTCACCACCTGGTCATAAGTGAAGACTCGACAGTCAACCTGCGCGAACGCCTCTATCGCGCGCCGATGAAGACATACAATGGACTGATACACTTGTTCATTGTGACATTTGGTCGTCTCAGTTACGCAAACTCCCCTTACTGGCTCCACGCAAAGGATAACCAGCGACTGGCCCGAGTTGCAGGTTTGTGGTGGTCCGATCGATATTGAGAATAGAATTACTGACGAGTGGAGGGCAGATCTTGCTAGACCTCTACTTGAATTGGTCATCCAAGGACCTGAGCTAGACTCTATCTGGGAGACGTATCAGGACGAAGCTGAGGACAACGAAGCTGCAATGGACGTGGATGACGAGGAAGCAGAAGCACTGAAACTTGCGGACTCGTGATTTTCATTCCTTTGATACAACTAACTCAAGCACGAGGAGTGATTACACTAAGTTCCAATACCGTTCCCTCGGGGAACACATTACTGGACACATAAACCCAGGACAAGTACACGTCGATTGGAATCGAGGTAACAGAGATCGTCACAAACAAATGCACTGATCAACCGAGCCGAGCGAATGGATATGGTATACATACGTTTGCAGATGGCGCGCTGGGGTTTAGAGATCCTTCATTGACGACCTGAAGTTCTGGCGCCGGGGGCGAGCGTATCCTCCCTGACGCTGGCAACTAACTTCCTGTGATGTACTGTGCGACCCGTGATTCTTAAATACGAGCCACCGATTTCATTAGATGGTCAGTATGAATAGACAAAACCGGCCGCTGTCTGCTCAATGTGAGGACAATATGCACGTACAATCAACACGGAAGTGCAGTGAGCAGTTGGGGTGATGAAAAGTCCGTTACTGGTCCAAGATGGCCGGAGTCATTCTTTATTCTCGAATCGGGGCCAACAATTGGCACAAGATTGATAGTCGCATCTGCGCATCTTTTCCGGGCTTCATTGTAAGCGACGATGGCACGACGGTGTGGCCGTAGAGACAGCGGGATAAGTAAGAACTCAAGGAAATTATGGTGTCAAGGGTAAACAGAACGAATGAGGCTGCGAATTGTCAAGATCAGATAAAGACCTCGTTGGATATCGGTATACTTAGGCGACGGGTAACGAATATCATCGCTAACTACTCATCCTCCTCGACATCCCCGAACTCAAACATCCCGAAACGGTCCCGTTTGGCGCCCAAGACGGACTCTTGCAGGTGTTTCACTAATTGCGGGTAGGCTGTGAGGTACCTGCAGTTCTTGCGGTCAATGGAAGCGAGCCCTTCACGGAGAAGATCTGCGTTGATACAGGCGAGCAGGTCCTGCGTTGCGGCTGGATCCGCGGGGTCAATAAGTCGCAAGTGCAAAAGATTTCCTTCTTTGTGGTCGATGTTCGCGATGAGTTTACGGCCTTCGCACAGCGAGCGGAAGCGCTCGAGAGCTTCTTGGTAATAGTCACTATCGGGGTCTGCCAGCTTCACGAAACTGAGTGGCTCGTTAGTGCACATATAGCAGAGGAAAAGCAGTACATACCTTAGGCGTGCATCGTGCGCTTGGCCAGGAAGTGAGCGGAATTTAGGATCAAGGGGGCGCAGATTTGAGAACTTGACAGTGTCCTGATTGCCATAGTCGATGAACGTGACTTCGGCCTCTTTTTTGATGGGTGATGCTCGACGAATCTTGGCACGGTACCATGAGCCGTCAGAGAATTTTGCAGATACCAAATCACCATTTGTTGGCGTAAAACCGGGGGGTACTGCTGCAGACTTGTGATGCAAGGAGAAATCGCGCATCAACTTCTCCAGGGAGGCTACGCCTGCAGATTGTATGCATAGATCTGAGCAGGACGGCTATCGACATTCAAGGAGAAACTGACCTTCGGTATTTAATATTTGGACTGAGAAATTGAGTCCATTCTTCGTCCGCACATCACTAATGATGACATCGAGGTATTCTGGTTTCATTGGCGTGGTATCATCCTCTGCTGGAGCCTGTGCGATGTTCTCAGCGTTCTCGTCGTAGTCTTGCCATATCTGCAATGTGTCAGTCGGGTCAGGCTTTCACAGGCCCTGGGTTCGGGCTCACGTTACATCGTGCTTGCTTGGCTTCAGCCTAGTTAGCTGCAGATTAGCGAGGATCAGTCAGGAAAAGGAGGAAGACCAACCTCTGCATCATATAGTTGCCGTGCCCACGACAAGGTGTCTGCAGAGAAAGCATGCACAGACCCATACCCTTCTCGGACAAGCGAAACGGCAGCACTTTCGTTCTTCAACCACAAAGCTCCGATGAAACCACCAGATTTGTCAACCGACTCGACCTCGAATTCGACGTCTCGTTGCATGAATCGTCTGGTCGCAAACTCGGCAGCTTCAGTCCCGAATGGCTCGCCCTTCTCCGATGCAGTGCGAGCGGCACGAGGTACCCTGATACCTAGCAACGCTTGAGATTAGTAATCGTAACGTACGGCAGTAACTAATCAAAGATACCACTGAGAACCAGAGTCAAGCTTTGATTGTCCTTGGGAAGGTATAGCCTATGGGAACCCATGTCAATGCAAACAAGACAGGCGATCGAATAATGTCTACTTGAATCGTGATCCAGAGGCAACATAGTCGACAACAGCTGGTATTTTGCCCTGTCGCTTGAAACCGTTAAGGAATGGATTTGCACGCGCAGTCGTCTAAACAACGAGTTAGAACGATAAGTTGGTTCTGAGCAATGCATTCATACCTCAGACAGGTTGAGGGGTTGTTTAGGTGGTGGATGATCTTTTCCAGAGTGAATCCCACGAGCATCCGCAACAGCACTGCAACACTACTTGAGTGACAGATAGACACTAAATGACGTTCACGCACGCTTGTTCGGCCGCCATGAGTTTGTCATAATCTGATGACCGGTCTTCATCGTCCCGACGATGACGAACAACACTTGCTAGACCCTTTTCTACCAGTTGTTCCGCGATATTCCTGGAAAAGTCACGCAATCAGGGATGGTCGAGCGTCTCGCATCAAACTGGCGCACTGGTTCTGTCCGCCGTATCGAACAGTGGCGCACTCCCGCTCTTCAAATTCCCCCTCTCGGGGACGAATGAAGTCGACAGTCACCCGGACATTTTTGCCGATCAGTCTCTTGCGCAGGAATTCTCGGGCTTCTTGGGCGTAGAATGCCTGCTTAGGATCTGAAAGCCTAAAAGATGACCGTCAGACCTCGGCCACCTGTCACAAAAGACTCCTACTTTGGCCCTCTGGTGGAGCTCAATTGCAACCGGCGCTCTTTTCCGCTCTCCTTCTCAGCCACCGATATTTGGTCAGCACTCCATACACGGATAACGGCTCCCTCGAATGATCGCGAATTACCATTAGGGCTGCCGCTGGTCTTGATCATATTGGGGGCGGATGCGGCCGGAGCATTGGCGTAGAGGCAAGCCCGCTTCTCTTTGGCAACCTTTTCTGCTGCACGAAGGCGCTCCATTCCACCGCCGCTCGCGAGCATGCCCGCATGCCAGTCGACAATGCGAGCCAGGCCAGCTGCGACCAAGTGTTCGGCAACGTTTCCAGCAGGGTGAAGCACTGCGCCCCACTGATTAAGACGACTCTGAATGGCAAGCCAGGAGTAACTTGCCTGAACCAATGAAAATCGAGGCAGGTGGAGGTGGGGCATTGTTCGCACCAGTTTGGAAGGGGGTGGCAGTGGAACTCGGGAGTGACAAGATGACGACGCGAACTGGACGTTGAAGTAATCGAGATTCGGTGAAGAATTTTGCCTAAGCTGCGCTTTAGCTGTTTCCTCCCGGTTGATACGGATGACAAACAGACCTCTTCTGCCCACGGTTCTGATTGTTCGTCAGATTTCGATGATGGTCTTGCGCATCGCACGCCCGCAAGTGCGATATTGATCATTCGATGTTCGCCGTCAGGCATGAAAAGCCGTACGCGAAGAGTTGATCCATCCCGAACATGTTCCACCAAGGCTGGATTGATGAAGATCAGTTGGTAGCCAAAGCAACCTGACGAAAACCTTGCCATCAATCGGTTTTCCCTTCCACTCGGAGACAAACACCTGAGAGTCCTGGGGCATTGTGTGATGGACTGTACGAGCCTAAGGAGAGTCGTATGCCACGCGGCCATGGTAGTGAGGACGAGCTGACCACGGGTATTGGGGAGAGACATACCTGGGGACCATGGGGATTCCAAGAGCCTTTTCCTGCTGCCTTAGCTCCGGCCTCGAGCTCACGCTTTCGCGTGTCATCTTCCGTAGGTTCCCGCTTCAAATCTTTGACTTTGGCCCATCCGGTCTTCAGCATCTCGGATGCGACATCGAGGCCTCCGATTTCTGCGGTCCCAACATCACGCGTGATATCGTCGTTGGGTGGTAAACTATGCGTCGACGTAAAGGAGATAGGCTTGCCGACTGCCATCGCGCGTAAGAAGTCACGAGACTCGAAGGCCCATGGCTACAGCCAACACGCGAGTTGCTACGATCAGCATCGGAAGAACGAAAAGAGCGATCCGGAGCTTGCCTCGTCCTCCCGGGTGGCGTTACCCATTCTTGCAGCAGCTACATCGGCGAGATGGAGGATTCTGCAGGGTGCAACGTGTCATTTTCCCGCGCAACGTGTCCATGAGGGCGGGCGTCGGTACCTTTCTTTTGGAGGCTGTCCGTGCGGACCTGGAGGGCCACGCAAGACCAGGGTGTCACCGGAGATGACGGCTGTTCGTTGTTGTTCGCGTTCGAATCAGTTGTACGAACCTGTACAGAGCGCACCCACATTTGACAATCTATGCTCAGCACTCTTCAGAGGGAGATGGAGGAGGAAAGAACGGAAAGACATACAGCTTTCATCGACATGTCGATAACCAAATGCGAGGAATAGACGTGGAGGATACGGAGGAGTAAGATTCACAACAGGACTTCAAGTTTCGGAAGGTATAACTTGAAGGACGAGCTGTGATCAGATATATATGGGAAATTGCTTCCTTTTTTATTTCCATGCCTGCATGGGTGGACCAATTAGTACCTACCGGCCGACCACTGGCAAACCCGCCGCAAAACTGGTATGGCATCAGTGCGCAGCTTGGAGCCCTCCTTGACACCAAATCTGAACGTCAATACCGGTGCCATTACGACTCTAAGCGCCACTATAAAGATAATAGCGCTGCTTCTTGACTGCGACTGCGCCAAATGTCCGTGCGATATCATTGACACACACCGTACTTATCTACAACACGCGCACCCCACGAGTTCGCAGGTTCTCATAGCAGTGCCTTTCCACCGCTATAGCTGTACAGACTGCGGAAGCCCAACTTCCTGTCATTTCATTCTCCCTCAACCCATTGACCACCCTAGAGCTGCTGCATCGTGTCCGCCCCACTCCAGCCTATGACCACCTCCCGATTCCATGAGCATCTCGCTTCCTCGTTCTCTGTTGATGTCGATTACCCTGAGCAAGTCAGCAGAAGTGACGTCCACGATAAGGCTGACATCATCGCGCAGATACGGGAGGCAACGTCCGCCCCCTCCCCATTGACTGGATACCTCAAGGACCCTGCAGTGCTCAGCGCCATTGACGGCACAGACACTGGCAGCAGCAGCCGCACTAAGAGCCAAAGGCCCTCTTCGAGCACTCGGAGTCGGGAGCCCCGGACTCGAGAGCCCCACCAGTCCTCCATCTTGGGTCTTGTACTTGCGGAGGAAGAGAAGCAGGCCCACAAACTTAAGTCCCTGCTTCGATCAACTGGTGACAGACTGAATCGGGAGATCCGTCCGAGCCAACCAGGCTGTGACCAGGGCTGAACATGCAGAGTCAAGAGAACGTGAACTGACCGCTCGCGTATCGAAAGCAGAATCTAGCAAATATCTTGTAGAGCTAGAAGCTGCACGCGCAAAGGAGGAGATTAAACGGCACCAATTACAGATCCAATGCCTGGAGCGGGACGTGAAACGCCTGCAGGCTGACGTCACACTGCTCGAGAGGCAGAGAAAGGAGGCCGACGAAAGCGCTTCGCGAGCACGGGATACGGCAAGAAAGTTCCAGATGGACCTTGTGAATCTGCAGGGAAAGGAAGCTGGGAGAGACGAGGTACGGAGGATTGGGATGCACAAGTGGTTCAAAACTGGGCGGATCGAGGGGTGGGATTCCGGTCTTGTCGAAGGCTTCGAGAATGGTCGAGATGAGGGTTTCGCAGAGGGTCACGAGGCTGGGATAAGACAAGGCCGGAAGATGGGAAGACAGGAGGGGTTTGACGAAGGCTGGGAACAAGGTCGGACAGAGGAACGTGACCACGCGCTACGGGCCTTTGACGATTTTTTTGCTGTAGAAATTGATGAACAAGACCATGTGGTGAGTAAAGAATCAAGTCATCCAAGAAGCTTCGCTAAGCGATAACTTGAAGACGAAGAAACAAGCTCAGAAGTGGTCGGACTGGATGCGGCGTTCGACGCCAACGCCGGTTTCAAAGCCCATGTGGCTTCGCCGACCTCTCTACACCGAGTCCCCTGACATGACACGGCGATAGGACAACACAGCATCCACTTGTTTCAGTTTCTGGTGTCTGGACAGTTACTTATCTATCATAAGACTTGTGTGTGTGCACAGACATTCGCGACTTGTACTAAGCAACTTACTTATGATTTCGATGGAGCGGTGCTTTTACATTTTTATTTACAATAACTGGGTAGATGGCATACTTTAAATTTGGCAGCACAGATCAGAACTTCGGCGCTTCAGCGACACGTACGCACCTACAGTACCAGTGTTGCCACAACGGAGACTCCGGAGCCGGGGGGATCATATGACCAGAGGACGCCTTGGTAAAACAATTCGATCAGGTTACCGGTGACAAGAAAATGGCAATGCCTAGGCATTCGAATACTCGAAGGTGTCTTGCCGTGTGAGTTTGGGCGTTGGGATGCTGTTTCTGTCATCACAGCCCAATCATAGCCATGAGATTGATTATCACGGACACTGGCACAGAATACAAGTAGTGATGGGTCCTGGTCAAGGATCCAGGTTGTTGACGTTGATTGTAAGTGGGCCGTCATGTACTTCAGTGCCGGAAGTATTTCGATACATAACTTCGATCAGGCTTTTGTTGATAACTGTTCTGGTTCTGTTCGCTGATTCAACCTTAACTTGATTCAAGATAAATTGTTCATCTTGCCCAAGCGCTCTTTCGTCACGCGTCGTATAAAGGTCTCAAGTACGAGTCAGTTGCGTGTTATCTCTCCTTCATTTCTACCCATCATCATCACATGGCACCTGCAAACGCACCACCTCCACTTTTAGGTGGTCGTCGCAAGGGTAAAGAGATCCCTAGACTTCCCTTGTCCGCTTTCAGCCCTCCCAACACTGGCACTTCTGACACGTTCCCTCTCCCACCGACCCCGAGTCTTGTTATACCCCAGGGGGTCGTCGATTCTCATCTCCAAGTGACACTTGATTCAGATGGAGCGTACAAGGCAGAGATCGGACATCTAGATCGAGGGAAGAGAAAGGGTGTCGTGTTGGCGGTGAAGGGACAATCCGCGGACACCATCTTGACCTCTCTGGAAGCGTGAGTCCTGTATCCCTCGCCATCATATGTGGGTGTTGGCTGATCGGGGCACAGCTTGCAATCGAGCGTCGATGACGTGCGCATCCTCTCAGTGCTGGTACCTTTCGGTTTGGAATGATTCAGCCCCATTAGATGTTCCCAGCTATCTCTCCGCAACTGCAAGCCCTCCCTGTGACCCTTGCGACGACGTACAACGGTGAAACTCCCGTGGCGCCAGAGGTCGAGGACGATACCAAGGACCAAGCGCAGTTGAAACACCTGTCGAGAGCCTACGTTGGGCTCTCCAGCATAGCAAAGTCGTCGATATTGACGTCAAGGGCGGTATTATGGCAACCGATTCGTCGTTCTACGACAGCTTTCGTGAACTTACTCACCAAGGCCACCAAACGGGACAATCCATCTGAGGATTCGGCACCGACTATCAAGCGCACTCCGATTGTGTTGAGTAGGGACATCTCTCTTTTGTTGATCTTTTGTGAACTCATTATTACCTAGCCAGCATATTACCTCCTCCCGTCGACTCGAACATGCTCGTTGTTACGATGATGAACCACCCTACGTACATGACGTATCGACAGCGCGTGACCTTGCTCTCGCTGTTCGAAAACGTTCACGTGAAGCTTCTCCCTCCGACATGGATCTCGGTGGAGTCAGCAGACTCTGAGGAAGGGGGACGTACACGTGAGAGGGAATGGAAAGACATCCTGAAGCTCTTCAGTAAGTCAGGATGAAGACCACAGACTATCGTTATGCTCATTCTGTGTTAAGTTGTTCCCGTCCTCGAGGCCTTTGGATTCGAGAGGATAATCTTTGGATCATCACCTGCGATTCCCAACGACATGGTCACGCAACCGGCGAGTTGGTATAAGCTCGCTCAGGAGGCATTCCGCGAGTTAGCAGTGGGGCAGGACGAGATGAACAAGGTGTTTATGGAAAACGCCGAACGGGTATATGGGACAACTTCATGATGCATCAAACAATACCAGAGTCTTTGAAAAATTGTCCTACAGATACTGGATTTGACATGACATATACCTGGCCAGATCAGCTGATAATATTTGGCGTTGGGGAAGTCGATCTTGATCGCCATGTCAGCAAGGCATCCCTAGCCATATGGGAGTACATATGTGTTCTTGGAATCGTACTTGGCGCCACGACTAGCTACGGTAGGTACAACTGAAGTCAATCATGATGGTAGTACTGTAATATAACTTATTCATGGTGGGTGTATTACTTCCGCGGATCTGAAGGGCTGAACAGGATTTCCTTTCGTGGATGACGGTATGATCTTGTTTAGGACAATGTGTGTACACTTGTTACAAGGTCTCAGGTCTGGTCAAGCCGCTATTCTGACAGCGACAGTGAGGCTGAGCGAGCGGACGTATATTCATTTTCTCATGTCACCCCCTGCCAGTGTGCGCCCACATTCGCGCATCGACGCTGACTCCGTGCTCTCTTTATAGTCCATACCATTTGCCAAACTGGCGCCACTTCCGTCCATTCTTACTTCCCAGCCTCCAGCTTGCACGCGACTTTTGACAGTACTAACGGTATCGTCCCACACTCTTTGGGATGGCCAGCGACACCGAAGCTCCCTTTGAGCTCGGACGCCATCCTGCATCCTCGTGAGTGCCTCGCATTCCTTCCAATCGCCGCTAGTCACACTTCGGGCTTGTCGAGACCAGGAGCAGCAGAGAATCTTCTCCTGCGGCGGTAAGTCATGCCCTTGTATACTCAGTTACTCTCGCGTTTCTTGTTCATCATCTTTGTCTCGAATCGCTCAAGCGTTGTTGTACTAAGCACATTCCACTTCCTCCAGAAACGACAGAAACGTTCATTCTCGCCTACTTCAGACGATGGAGACCTTGTCATCCCAGTAATACCCGACGATGACCCCGAGACGCCGCCACCTGAGAACGCCCCTCTGATAAGGCAGGCTGTTGGCTTCTCGTGGACTCCATCTGCCAATGCCAACGTCAATACGTATCAGGCGACACTACCTCCAAAGCCTGCAGTACCCTATTTTCTCCCAGGCCAGGCGCCAATTCCTCCTTCAAAACCACCGAAGTCTACAAAACCCAAGACATCTAGAAAGAAAAAGAACGAAGATTATTCATCACAAACTAGCAGGTTCAGACTCACTGCCGCCACAGCTGAACCACCGTCCGTCCCCTCACCTTCACCTGCACCATTCGCCTCTGTGACCTCCGTGCCTTTCAATTCCTTCCCTAGAATGGAAAATGCCGTGTCTCCTGGTGCGGCCTTGCCGCGCAGAAGCGATGCAGTCGGTACTGCTTCGCCAGTCATGGCTGCGCAATCTCCCGCAGCTTCATCTACGATAACATCCGGAGCTGCCGTTTCCCCTGCGTACAGCAATACGAACGCAAATGCTACTGCCGGACCGAGTAACATCAATACATCTGTGCAAATGGGCACGTCATCAAGCGGCTCCAGTAAAAAGTACTCAGCGAACTAAAAAACCAGTCTGGGGGACAGCGACGCACACGAGATACGGGTTTTTCTGGTCAATCAAGTAGACACCAGCCCCCTGCCCAAATTTCTCCCCCTAGTGGCGTAGTTACTGGGACATCGCACCATCACCCTCCGGACGGACAGACTATGGATAGAGGTAGACCAAACCATTCCCATCTTGAAACCACGTACTCCCCGTCGCCTAGTGTAGCGTCTCTCAGCGCGTCTGTGGGGCAGACCATGTCATGTAAGATCTCTTCCCCGAAGGCTTAGATGCCAACTGATGACATCTCAGCAGCTACGCTTCCAACTCAGGGCCCTGCTCCCAGCGCTTCACGGCCATTGAGAATGGTGACGCTGCTCATCGAAGACATGAGGAGTGGCATGGCCGACTCCCAACTTGCAGAGCTTAGGGTTCCTTTGAGAGTTGCCGATGATCCTGAGGATGGCTTCTGGGCTGATGCAGTTGAGATTTGCAATGCCCTGCAAGCGGGACCGTCCCGTATAGATGGTCGGTGCTTTCCGCATATCGTTACACACTTGGGGTCGCTAATTTTCCGCCTGTTAGGGCCGGCAAAAATATACACCATGAGGGGGAAGTTCCGGCAGTTTTTCATGCGCGTGGACCATCACGACCAAGTTCAAGTTCAGTCAGCACATCTAGGCGTCTCGAAGCAAAGAACCTTGGAAGTCTTCGTGGAGGCTGTGAGTGTCGTATTATGGTTTGCTTGGAGAATTCTTTGTAGATTGTCTCATATCTCCGATCAGCCCGTACCACAAGGTCACCTGCCAAAGCCGCCTGTTTTACCTCCAGACATGCGGCCTGCACATAATTCAGGTTCTGATTCAGATGCTATGCTGTCGCCCACAGAAGTGCGCCCACAAAGGTATTCAATGGTGACACGTGAGGACCAAATAGAGCGGCTATCGAAGATCAACTACGTTAGAGGGCAAAAGCGAAGGTTGTCCCCAGTTTCGGAGAGCGGGTCATATGGACACCGTAGAGGCGCCTCCCATACTACTGTCTCGCAAATGTCCCCTTCGTCGCAGCCTGGGCCCCAGAGTCCTCGGAAATCGCGACATGGACGGCAGGCGGGGTCAAGCCGAAGACTATTAACGCCACCCATACCCGGTCGACTTGCAGATACCCAAGAGGAAAAAGACGAAGCGATTGCAAACTACATCAGGTCGCATATCGAGAACCATCCTGGCTGGATGCAGTATATGCAGTCGAAGGCCAAACCGCAACGTGTGTCGGAGGTGCTGAACCAATATCAGTTTGTGGAGGATAGAGTGAGGGACCTAACCGGGCAGAAAACGCCACCTCACTGGGACGGAGCCCCAAACTGTTTCGTCGAGAAGGTGGGATGGTCCCACACAGTCCTTGGACCTTACGCTGATAAGCTCTCCAGGAGCATGTGTGGCGTGTGCTCAAATTGGATGCGACGTGGGGCACAGAATGTCAAGAGATCCTGTCGCGCGTCGCCTACTATGGCAAAAATGGGTCGCGGTATGAAGACTCTCGTGTCATCGATATGGTCAACGACACCTCACCACCCAAGGCAAAGACTATGGAACGGTTTTCCCGTTTACTCCGAAGTGTAGATGAGAATTTTACTGAGGAGGCTTTGGGAGGACAGATACCGATACCGATGCCGAGTGAAGTTGATGACACTTGACGTTATGTTGTAGGTTTTTCTCGGTTCAGTTTATCTTTGAGGGGTTAGCAACTTCTGCTGTGACTCGAGTACTCCATATATGTATCTTATCAAATACTTCTTACAGTAATCTGCAACGTGCACCGGTCGTTAATGAAATCCTTGACGATGCTATGCCTCGACATGGTTATTCGAGTTGTTCCGCGTGTATCGAAGAGACGTCCGCCGATTGATGAGAAGTGAAGATGGTCCATTCATCCATTCATTTTACCACTCGCTGTCACCTTCCCGCTGTAAATCTACGTAAAAACAGCCGGTAGCAGTCTGCTATCTCCCTCGCGATCCCCACGAACCACCACCTTCATGCCAACGCCCGCGGGCACGCAGCCTTCTCCGAAAGCGTGCTCCAAGGCAACCTTGCACTGGAACCCCGTGCAATGCATCGGCAGAACGTAGGTCGGGGCAGGTCGCAGTTCGTTGGCCAGGAAGTTGACGGTGTGGGGAATGCGAGGAATGAGCTCTGGACCCGCGAGGTGTAACCCCCCAATTACCTTGACCAGATCTCTCTCTTTAGGTGCAACGGGGAGAGAGTGAAGGTCTCAGCTCACCATATAGACCGGTCTCGAGAGCTTTTGCACCGCATCCTTGACCACGTTGACGATGCCCGCGTGTGAGCACCTGGATCGGGGGAAAACGAACGATCAATCGATCAATCACTGGTGATCCCATCTCGGGTGACAGAGGCGAGAATGAACTGACGCGCTGAATATGATCAAGCCCTTTCCAACGACGTCGATAGCGGCATAGCGTTCATCCATGATGTGCTATCAAAAGATGTTGAGCGAGTGAAGTTTCAAAGGATTTTTTCTTTCAAAAGCGAAACAAACACACACCGGTTCGGGTTTCCAGTGGCCCCCGTCGTCCTCACCCACAAACCGCATGCCTCCGAGCAGACCGCGCTCGTACTCTGTCACTCTGGGGATCTCTCCGCTGACGTACACCGTCCCACCGGCGACCGTATGTCCTTCCTGGGATGTCCTGACCGTCCCTCCAGCCTCTTTGATCTGGTGGAAAGTGGGGTCGTCGGGCAAGCGGCAGATCACGGTCTCGTACGTGGGGGGCACCGCGATGCCCCTAGCCTCCGGACGATCGGGGTGCAAGTCGACGACACATTCGCGGGCACCGGCGCTCCGCAGGCCCAAGAACGAGAGCATGCCGCCAGAGTGGTCGCTGTGCCAGTGTGACAGAATCACGGTCTCGACGTCGTCCACCGGTGCTTGCATTGCCCTGGCATTGCGAGCGATGCACTGGGAGTCGGGCCCGGTGTCGAAGAGGGTGAGGTGTTTGTTCTGGCCGTTTACTTGTGTTTCCTGTTGGGACGGGGTAGTAAGATCGACTGCATAATACAAAAGAAGTCCAAAGAGATGAGCGGCTGGACTCGGATAGCTTACGATTAAGGCAGAAAACCCGTGAGCCCCTGATCAATATAATGCAAGGTCAACTCTAGCCAACGTCGGGCAGGGTAATCATATACCGCAGCAGAAATTCTCGAAATCCAAGATGGGGACACCAGTTCGGGAGTCTTTGTCGGGCTTCTGCTCAAGATGCTGGCGCAACTCGTGCGAGAAGCCTGGGGGTAATTTGGTCATCCTGTGATGATCGAGTTGCATGGACCCTTGTGGAATGCTCGTCTGGAAATCATGGCTCTTACCATTCGATACAATTGTCCACCAGAAAGGTGACGATGAAGCTATCAACTGCGACCAGGCCAGCACGGGAATGGGTTGTATCAGGAATAGACATGAGGAGACGGGAGAGCCAAGATGCTGAATGACTCCGACGACTACATTAGATGACTGTTTGAATCACGCTACACGCGATCTTCCGATCACGGGCAAAAAAAGATGGTGACGGGGTCTGACAGAAGCTTTTACACACAACCAAGCTTCCCATTATGTTCGTTGCATTAATATTGTTACACGGTGGACGACCCCTAAGACAGAATCCGAGACGAAGGTATTGAAGGTATTCTAACTAGTATGTTCATAGCCGTCAATAACTTCAGGTGAGTGAGAACACCATAGCTGACTCACGCTTTAGTCATGCCACCATATGGGCGCCCTTGCTCAGCTGATCTCCGCTCGCGGAAAGCCTGTGCAGTCCGTTAAGTAACGAAAATTCGAGAGACACCCGCGCTATCTGACATACCTTGCGATACTTCACGCGCTCCCAAGTAACGAATAGAACGAAAAAGATGGCGACGGTAGTAATCCCTCCGAAAACCCCTAGTCCAATTGGAGTAACCTGCAGAGACCTTCCTGGTATGGAAAAGGCAACAACTGCAACCACCGGAGATGGGCTTGGAGCGGGGGTGGGAGTTCCCTGAAAAGCATGTCAGGGTCAGTTCACTAGATTCACACCGGAGGCGGAGAGTTTTTTTATGCCTTTACGAGGCCTATTTAGAATGACACTCACAGTCGCAACGGGTGAAACATCAACGGGAATCGAGCTCGCAGAAGGAGTTACGAGTGTCGTGGCTACCTGAGGCACGCCCGTCGACATGGTACAATTCTGGACCTCCTGAACTTGCTGGCCATCGGGCGTGAAGGTCAATACACAAGTCTCGGTCACTGGGCCATTGGCACTTGGGGAAGCCTCAGTATATGAGGAATATTGAAGAACGCTTGGCACATGACTCACGTGTGGATGATATTGGTGGTTGTAACGGAAGTGGGCGAAACGAGGGGAGCAGAAACAACGAGTGATGCGGCTTGGCGCACAGCGATATCAGGGTGCTGAGACGAGGGCAGGGCAACCACGAGACCCAAGGAAAACAAGACAAGATATGCGAGCGATAAGAACATTGAGAAATTAGGAAATAAAAAACGAAGAGCCAGCTCTTGGTATCTCGGCGGGACCAGCAACAAAGATGACAGTAAAGATCGAGAGGGAAAAATGTGCCACCAGGGCAGAGAAAGATGCTTTCAAATGGCCCCAGAGTCGCCGTAGGAAGAACAAAAGCAGAGCCAAAGGGGATATGAAGCATCCCAATTTGGCAATCACGCGTGCCCGTGCCATCACAAAATGATTGGGTTTCATAACAATGCACTGCATAACGATACTGGTGCCGTACAGTTAACCTGTTCAAATCAGCGCCATGCTGCCGCCCATGCACTGCTACAGATGCATGGTAGGTATACATATCATCTAAATATATAGACAGAGGTATCACCTCATCCCGCCCTCGACTGCCTTGTAAACGTTCCCTTCTCGATACCGCTTCGTCTCACGTCGCAGTGTCATCAACGCCCCGATCAACTGTGATATTAGCTGCGTCGCCCATTGCTCAAATGCAAGTGAACCAACGACGTTCACTACCACAAACACCGCAAGCCAAAGCCGTGCTGGAAGTGGGACCGGCATCAACTCGAGGATCAACTCCACGAACTTGGGAGGTCGAAGGAGGACGAGTATGTTGAACAATGACAAGCCAATGATAGATACCATCAACCACCCTGCCCGGAAATCTCATCTTTGAGGAAACGTCATGGCTACCAGAAGTAACGTAACTACTTACCATTTGTCCACATTGACTTCCGGTAGGGAGGACCTATGCTGAATACTGCAGCCACGAGGATATATTGGAAGCAGGACACCAAAAATAGCGCTGTGTTTTCATAGTTATTTGGGTCCAGGTGTGCATCTTCGCCGTTAGGATCGTCCATGAGAGGTGGTGTATACCTGTGATTCGTGATCGGCTTGGACAGCAACCTCCGATTCTCTCCCTCAACTTACCATTCTTGACGGCGGACCCAGAAGAACGTGATAAACTGCACCGCACTTGTGATAACGATCTGCCCAATAAGACTTGTGAGAACTTTCTTTGACACCAGGCTGGCTGTCGGTCGCTTCGGATAGATCTTTGGAAACGGAAGAGTCCTTCCCACTGAAATACCAATCAGTGATACACACAGAAACTGCATCGCAAATGCTCACTCGACACCGCCACGGGAATAATGATGAATAAATCAATGTAGAGGAACTGTGACAAGTTATTATCCATCTCTGATGCACTGGATGCCGAAATCACCCACCTGGAAATCCCCAAGTGACGATGCGAATGAGTACAGCAAGGTAATGGTAGTGAACTGGATAATGGAGTACAGAGCCCTATGACACAATCAGCTTATGTTGGTGTTTTTAGGAAAGCACTCACATGTATTTGAAGCACGAGAAACTCGTCACCAAAGCAGCTCTACCTTCCTTGATGACTTCGATAACGCAGTTGATGTCCGGGGTGTTACTGGTGAATGGAGCTGCGACGGATGCTTCTGCTTCAGACAGAGATATTCCGACGTCCGCGGCTTTGAGTGCAGCGCAATCGTTCGCGCCATCCCCACACATCAAGACAGTGTAGCCGAGTGTTTGGAGGCGTTCTACCACCTCGTTCTTCTCGTCGGGTGACATCCGGGCGAAGACTTGAGTTTTCACCAGCATCTATGACCAGCTCAGCGAAGCATCGAGAACTGGCTCAAGAGCCTAACTTACGCGTTGCAGGGTCTCAAGTGGGGCATAATTGATCATCCATCTGAAAATGTCACCTGGTATGACAAGCGTGTAGTCCTGATACTCCATCTCGGTCTCCGAGACAGTATGATGTGGAGGTGGTGTCAATGGCTTGAGGCTATAATTGTCCAACTTCCAAGAGACATCATCCATGCAGGACCATTCTACTATGGAGATCGGCGTAGTTGCATTCCCTGCGGAATACGTAAGTCAACGAGAGGGTTAACGCGCTCTGAGAGTACCTTGGACGAAGGTCGGCGAAAAAACATGTGCAGCTGGGTTGACCAAAGCACATTCCCTTGCCACGCTGACAGCAGTGAGGGGATTGTCACCAGTTATCATCCGACATGCCAAGTGTGCACTCCTGAGAGTCTGAATAGCAGGCGTGGTGCCAGGTTTCAACTTGTTCTCGAAGATGACGAGTCCGAGAAAGCGCAGATTGGACTCCGCTTGCTCTCTGAGAGTTACTGTAAGCAACATTCGTTGCATCATACAGGGTAAGAACTAACCGTTTCATCTTCTGAGCCTTGAGCCACGACAACCCTTCTATGCTCTTGCCAGCGATAGCGATGACGCGGTATCCTCGACGCGTGTAGTAGGACAACAAGTCATCGTAATCCTGAGGAACTAGAAATCCCAATGTCAGAAAGCCAGAGAGTGGAAGTGAACACCAAACGGACAGGAATCTTTCTCGCAAATGTCGCCCATGACCTCAGGTGCACCCTTGACATAAATCTCCATGCTGCTGCTCTTTAGTCTTTTCACCACTACACTCATCCGTCGCAATGACGATACAAACTCGAACATCCTGATCACTCCTAATTCCAGGAAATGTGCATGCTAGCGATATCAATGAATCAGTAAATAGTCGCGCATGGTCATAGCGAGAGACGAACTTTGGTGCCAGTCTTCAGCGCATCTTCCAGTCGGAACTGTGCACTTCCAGGCGGACGTACAACTGTCTGCACCAATGCGGCGGGTCTGTCGGCTCCGCTTCGCCCTTTGATGATGCCAGTCCCAGTAACAAGGCCCTCCTCAAGTGTCCACTTGGTAAACTCAAACATCTTCACGTCCAACGGGTCTCCGATAACTTCTCCTTCAACCATTTTGAGTGAGTGACAGGTCGCGAGCGCATGCAAGAAGCTTGCACGGTCTCGTGCGGTGGGAAGATCATGTATGTTGTCGATGAGCTCACCGAAGCGGTGCTCTGAGCGGTCGAGAGAGCGGACGCCGAGGATGTCGAGTCCGTCTTCAGTAAGTGTGCCAGTTTTGTCGAAACAACAAACATTAACTTGTCCAGCGACATTGACCCGTGTCGGGGAGATGCAAAAGATACCGAGTTTACGGAGCCGGTGGATGGCAAAACTGGTACCAATCGAGAGTGTGGCTGGGAGAGCTGGAGGCACAACGATCGTGATAAGATCCAAAGCGCGGACAAGGATTGTCTCCCATCTT
This sequence comes from Melanogaster broomeanus, assembly GCA_014904935.1. Taxonomy (NCBI): domain Eukaryota; kingdom Fungi; phylum Basidiomycota; class Agaricomycetes; order Boletales; family Melanogastraceae; genus Melanogaster; species Melanogaster broomeanus. The sequence continues at coordinate 48,147 of MU123734.1, read as the reverse complement.
ATCTGCAGCACCCACGTCAACCTAAGGCAAAAAGATTGCGTACGGTCACACTAACCCCGAGCCTGACGAACTGCACGGCACTCGCACAGAAACCAAGACCAGCAATTCCAGCGAGCACTCCGATAAACCTGATCGAGTCTCGATAGAACTTGAACCCCATGGGCTTCGGGAACAGCATTGATCTGACGAGGGCGCCCTTGGTCGTGTTGAATCCTGTTCCACATAAATGCAATAAATTTACGCCCTTATTCTAAGGGAACGCGCAACTGACCTGTCCGAACGACAAGTCCTAAGGCTGGTCTTCCGACACCTCCGTCGGGAGCGAGCGCACCACGAATGCGGACTACGCGAGTACCAGCATGCACGAAACTTTTAGCAAGGTCCCCTTGTACGTCTTCGACTTCCCGCCACCGTGCAATATCTTCGTCCGTGACGGGATTCTTCGTAACCGGTACACTCTCGCCAGTGAGCATACTCTCGTTTACAATGGCGTCGCCAGATAGAAGTAACATGTCTGCTGGGAAATGGGAGGCCCGTAGCTCAGAGAGATTGACGATGTCTCCTGGCACGAGGTCCGTTGAGTCGCGCTCAGTCCCTGTGCGAGTTCATCACCGGTGTCGGGAAGATGTGGGAAGAGCTCACATGTCCCGTCCGTAAAAACAAATACGTCACAAGAGAAGCGAGACATCTCACGCATTCGTCTAATGGTCTGTGAGGTGTTCAGCATGCTACGTGCCATATATGGAGAACCAAAATAACCTTCTTTGTGTCAATGAGAGTGGTGAGCACGACTTAGTGTGGAGATAAGCGCAATGCAGAAGGCATAGTAATAGTAGTCGTCCAGAGACCACAAGATGATGCTTGCTACTTGAAAGACATAAAATGGATGGATGATCTTTCCCTCACATCAGCTTATCGTTAGTCCTCGCTTGCCAGCACATACCTCATCCACAAGTAGTGAGACCGTAGACTTGCCTGCGATGTCAAGCTGGTTGGATCCAAACAGGATCAGACGCTGTTTCCGGACATGTTGCATTATCCCATTTTGTACCGAGCGCAACTCTGTCCAGGTTGGGTCTCTCCAATCCCTAGGTAGTGGACATGAGAGGGAACGTGCGATGCAGAGAACCAAAATGCTACCTAATCGCGGAGAACAATCCCGTTTGAACGTCCAGAGCGAAGCGCGAGTACCGGTAGTCGACTATGTGAAGGTCCTCCAGTACGTTGTCGTGATTTTCACCATTTGGTTTTGCCCTTGAAGATGGTAACAGCTTCCGAGGTCCATTGGAATCTGGTAGGGTGCTAGGAAAGACTGTAGACCGTTCATAGGGGTATGATATCCGTTTGACGGGGAACAGCGTGATATCTCTATGCGAAGACTGGACCGTGTTTACACTAGGGAATTTATTGCGGAACGCCATACGTACCTCGACAACCACAAAGCCGTGTTTGATGTCCTTGAAAGCCTTTTCACGTACCACCCAACGGAGCCACATGCGGGGAAACCAGTGTCCGAGGAGTGCGACCGCGCCAAGTGTCAGCACGCAGAACGTTTGCCAAAGCCGATGGCGCCAAACTATCACTTCGTAGCCCACGAACCGCAATGTGCTGTCCTCGTCCGCAATGTATATTGTCTGCCTGCTTGGTGGACCTGGTGGTGGTGGGTTCAGAGGCTCTAGAGGTACATCGATATCTATGCGAAGTTCGTCTCCAAATATCGGATCTGATGAGAATAGTGGCAAATGTGACGATGGGCCGGGAGACGGTGGATATGAGCCGTAGGATATTTCGCTGGGGATAGCGCCGGGAGTGGGAGAGAAATGGGAGTCTGAACTGTCGTCTTCCTCGCCCGATGAGTAACCCCAGCGTTCATCGCGTTCGTCATCTGTCTCGAGTGCATAATCGGACCCTGCGTCTGAAGGCCTGGCGCGTCTCGAGCGTCGGGTCGACGACACGGAAGAACGCTGAGACAAGGATTGTTTGTGTGCCAAGGCATCCCCCCCGCCCCTACCGAACAATTGGGCAATATTTTCGAATACCGAGGACTTGTTCAATGTCGGTGACATCGAACGCCTCGGTCGCCTCCCTCTGCCAATGAAACTCTCCTGCTCGCCCTCATCCACCCCGTCATCTGCCCCACTCGCCAGAGACACCTGGGATACCTGGCTCTCCGAACTCATCCTCCGCTTTCCGCGCCCCTTCCCAGACACAGAATCCGCTCCCGAATCGTCCTCGCTCCTCCTCCTGCTCCTTGACCACTCAGAGCTTCGTCTACCTGCCAGTCCACGCTCAGTATATGACATCCTTGAGGTGCTAGTCGGTATCGCTACGTGTCCTGGCCCGTCGAACATTGCGCCCTCGCCTCCGTCCCCACCATATTGTGAATCCCGCCGTGAGCGGGAGCGTTGTGTTACTGCATCGTCGATATCGATGGCAGATGCGCCTTCTGTGTAGTCGCACACAGTACTAGGGCCTTCGGGGACCATTCTTTCGAATGAATCACTGCTGCGAAGCCTCGGAACTGACGGGAGGTCATGCAATGAGTCAGTCATATTTCAATGACCATCTTTGGTAGGTGTACCGGCAATATCCGTACGTAATGGTGCACTATGAAAAAAACAGGAGACAGTGTCCTTACAATGCTAGCCTAGATATCTCCAAATCAAATAGAAACAGAAAAACGTGAAGACTGCACCACCCAGAAAGATATACATATCCTGTGTACTGCATGAACCGCTGTCAGCACCACGAGATACAAAATAAAGAGTTCTTTACCTCCGTCGCTCAATCCAGCCAATAACGTCCCGACTGAGTCCTAACGTATTTGCCGCGTCCAAGAGGCGTTTCTGAGTCCCCTTGAGCATAGTTCGCTGATCCAGAAGGTTGTCCAACACCTCCCTCCCTTGAGCAAGGAATTCGTCAAGCGTCGCTTCTGTGTTTTGTATGAACGTATGTTCATGAAGGGCATGATGTTCACGTAGAGTGGAGTTTGGTAGGGGTGTGGGTGTGCGGAAAGGTGATTCAGAGTGTTGTGAAGTGGACGCAGCGCCGTTCAGGTGGGATGTTGGTGCGAAGCGTCGCCGTGCATCCGAGCCACCCGGAGTTGAAGGTCCGCCCTGGAGGAGCTCATTGCGTTGCGCAGCGGCTTGCTATGTAAAGGTCAAGGTTGGCTCCGGAAAGAAAAGAGGCGTAGAGTAGACGCGCCTCGCTCTTCATTCGTTCCAACTGACTCTTCAAGTCTGCATAGTCGGCCCGGAATTTCTGTACACGCCTAGGGGGGTGCGCGTTATCAGAAAGAATTCTGACATGTTAACGGTCATGTACATTTGTCCTTTCTCCTGCTTTGCCTTAATTATCTCTCTCTTTGTCATGGAGTCATAGTCTTCGATGGTCCGATGCATCGCAGACAGAGAAGCGGATATTTGCCCTAACGGGGTTCGTGAGCAACGTTCCGCACCACGGACCCCATGACAAACCTAGGAGGGAAGCTGAGTTGTCCCCATTCTTTAACCGCTCCAGATCAGCAGTGAGTGAGTTGGTTTGTCGCACGCCGAGAGTGTATAACGAGTTCATTATGTAGCCAGCTGCGAGGCGGTTAGTGTTGTACAAGCTTGAACATCAGCCGTACTGGCACGCAGCCTTGCTGCAAATAGTAACGTGTCATTCTCGGCCAAATTTGACGGGGACGGCCGATGTCACATTCCAAAAATGGTAAACGCCGAACAATGTCCGAAGATTCTCACCAAAATATATCCAGTGCAATGAGCATCTGTGAAAATGTCGCGAAATATTCTCGTGAACAGACGTGAAAATGAAGGTACAGAAGAACGTCCATATCGAAACTATATATCATCTCCGTTTTCCCTTCCTTGACGCCTTCCCCCCAGCCCGTTCTGCCTTTTCAGTTCGTCGTGCTCGTTGCCTTGATCGATCTGCGAGACGTGCGGCTTTTGTCTGGTACTTCACCTTTGCACTCTTCTTCGACTTGCTCTTCGTATGTATCGCGTCCGTTTTTGATTTATACTTGCCATTGGCTTTCGCCGTTATTTGGTGCATCGGGGTGTTGCCGTTAACTGGGTGTAATGAAGTTTTGGGTGCTCCATGTAGAAGTGATGGATCGAAATCTTCAACAACCGTTACAGTCGCTAGCTGCTCCTCGCCTTCAAATTCTTCTTCTAGCTCATTCTCGTCTTCACCAGGTATTCCTACCCCTTCACCACTATCGCTGTCTGGTGTGCATGAGTAATCAGAAGTAAGCAGAACCTCCGGAAAGACGCGTTCCGTACCCATGACAGCGCCGTATGCTTTTTCGATTTCTGCCGCATTCTGTGCAGCTCGTTCCGCGAGTGCACGGCGATGCTACAGCAATCACTTCGGTCGAGAAGAGTTGACACTGACGATGCAAGTTACTGACCTCTCGTCGCATCTCAAGCCTTTCCTCCTTTTCTCTGAGCTTTGCATTCTTCTTTGCCGCCTCCTTCTTTGCAACCTTGCGTTTATGGAAGCCAGTCAAGAACTCCCTGGCATTTCAATTCATCGCCGATCTTGACAGCTGTGAGATGGTGACCGTACCTGCGTACATCCTCGTCAAAAATGACTTCTTTGATCTGATCCTTCTTTGCGCGATGTTTTGCGGAGATAGCTTTATGAGACTGGGTGAGAACAGCGAGGTTATTGCGTATCATGACGGATGTTGGTGCGCCAGGCACCGGGTGGTGGTGGTGGTACTAATAAAGTACTAAGTAGTGCTCGAATCTCGGTGTACTAGTATCTAAGAAAGGAAGCCGCGGCTCGGCGTCGACCGGTGAGATATTATGATATAATCCGGAAGCAAATGAGATCGGGTCCAGGATAATACTGTAATGGGAATTCTTGTTGGCACTTCGTTTCTGACAGGAATATTACTCGATGGTTATAAGAACTGCTCTCAGGCCAGCCTGAGACATACTCCGCTCCTTTCTCTTCTCCCGCCCCTTAGCGTCTGTAGCAGCACTAACCGCGCTCTCATCCCCCTCCTCGTTCATCACCCAGACGTCCTGGAGTCTCTCCTCCATGCCCGCACTCACAATCGCGGATCCCCCCTCGACGTAGCCCCGGCTGCGAATCACATGACATCCCGCGACGCTCACAACCCGTATCCGCGCCTGTCTGCCTCTCGTGGCCAGAGATCTCCAAGCGACCTTGTCTTCAATCACACTCCTTTCGATAGTAGCAGCAACGGCTACTTCATCCCCCACTTTTCTCCGCCCGCTTACTACGATAGGGTGTATCCCTCTTCCAGCCATCCCTTGCAGGCTCAGACACCTGCCGTACCACCGTCATCAACAATGTTCAGCTATTTTCCTGTACCCTCTCAGGTGTCGGGTACGTGGCAGACCCACATACCCTTTGTTCAGTACAATCCATACCCTCCGCCGCCTCCGCCGCCTCAGCTGGTCCATAAGGTGTGGATCTTGGACTGCAGATCCTGCGGTACATTTCTAACTAATCGCGGCATGAAGGTAAGTGTCGCGCTCTGTATAAATTTTCGACTCTTGCCTGAGTACGGATGCTAACAAATGGGTACACTTCAGGCCGTACTGTTGCTTAGACCTAATGTCTCTCTTTTTTCTACGGATGCACTTCCCATCAACTGTTCCGCATACTCCACGAATCCTGACGCTCTTCGCCCGCCACCTTGCCGTCTGTTGACGTCTGCATTGCCCGCACGCACATGTGAATGCCTGACTCAGACTCTCTGCTGCCATACTTGTGGCACGGCTGTTGGTTACATGATTGTCATTCCTGTAAGATCCCCCCGATCCGGTCCCCTGATGAACATCAAATGTGCTGACTTGTTGTGTGTCCAGTGTGCTCGGTGCACGTCCTCAATTACAGCAACCAATCGCGCGACTAACGGTCATCGGTTTGTCTTCCACTCAAGCGAAGTAATTGCGTATGAGCGGCACCACATTCCTGATGAACCCGGTGTTATTCCGATTGACTACCCCACGCCCCCACCATCGTCTCCTCCCCCACTTGCACCTGCATATTCATCTCTCCCCCGTTCTGCACCCGACGTACCCGTGGGGCATCGTCGGTTAGGTGGCTCTGTTCCATCACAAATTCCCCCCCCTCCACCTTCAACGACATCGCCGTCACTAGGTCCGGAATATCTGGCTTCTCCGCAAATGGAATCCGCGGACTTTGCACCGTCTTCTGTTTCGTCTTCGCCTGACCCGTTCGCATTTATCACGTCGACCTCGCCTCGGTTATCTCCTCGGCCTTTTCTCCGGTCTCCATCCCCTCGGATTCCAGCCCCTCAGCCGCATGTATCACAGTCAGGGACCAGGAGCTGCACGCCCGAGCCTCTCCCTCGCAAATTGAAGGCAGGGGACGTGCTCTATTGGCACCATCTTACAAAGAATGGCGAAATCCCAGGGATTGAAGCAGACCCGCGAGCCAAGGTACCGGACTGGAGACGTGGCCTCCAATTCCTTGACCGGTGAGAATGCTCGAAAGCACGGAGCAAAATCCTTCTTTTACGATTAGGACAAACAACTCAGGAGGCGTCTTACAGACAAGCTTTTGTCTTCTCATGATCTATCAACAACACTACCGACCAAACACTGTCGCCTTGTTGGCGAGGGGCAGTCTTCTTATCTGTTTTCATCGATATATTCCAACGTTACTTATGCATATTACGACTTCGTCACAAACACCACTATACCCTCATCTTGTCCCTATAGCTGTCAGCGCCAAACACGGACTTGTGGACACCCCACAGGCCATTATGTCCTTACATACTATTTAGACCCTGCCCAGTGTTTTTTAACGTCGAGACTCATCGGGAGAATCATTTTGTAGATTGTAGGTTGTGATACATGTACATGAGATACATATGAGGTTTTTGTCTTGGGTTAATGTTGGCGTAGCAAAGGACACGCGCTTCTGATCACTACTAGTGGCAAGAGCGACCTGAAGTTGAGCATAAAGCGAGTCGACTTCGTCTCCATGCATGTGAATTCGCCCACCCCCCCTAAGGTTGTTCGCTGCTTGTGTAACTAGTACTATCGACAGTATCGCAAACATATAAGTGAGCACATGGACCGGCGGAAAATTATCGGTTGAAAGTTGAACCTGAAGTTGATCCCGTGGCCATTGCGCCTGGCACCACGCGTCACGGACGGTTCTTGGTACATGCCGATGGGTCTGTAATAAATGGACCCTGCAGGACTTGAAGATGTCCGGATTTCGTATCGCTGCCGTTGAGCCATGGCATCGTACCTAAAGGTTTCTGCAACCAAGATCGTCGATGGGGATGGGGAGGAGGTCATCCTCCGCGGAGCCGGTCTCGGAGGATGGATGAAGTAGGTCTTCGATTGAGTTCTATCTGACGATGCCATTCATCGCCCCGCCAGCATGGAGAACTTCATATCTGGGTATCCTGGTTGTGAATTTCAGATCCGTGGTGCGCTAGCTGAAGTAATAGGACCTCAAAAGTCCGAGTTCTTCTTCGACAAGGCAAGTCACTGGACAAACAAAATCGAGTAATCCACGCCACTGAGAATGCTTGTCTCCAGTTTTTGGGTTACTTCTTCGAGGAGGCGGACGCCAGGTTCTTCAAAAGCCTAGGACTGAATTGCATCCGCTTGCCCTTCAACTACAGACACTTTGAAGGTGACCCCTCTCACGAGACATGCACCCAATAATACCAGCACCTAATATGTCGCTCTGTCCCTCAGATGATATGAACCCCCGCGTGCTCAAGGAGGAGGGTTTTAAGCACCTTGATCGCGTCATCGACCTCTGCGCTCAACAAGGCATCTATACCATCCTCGACCTGCACTCCGCGGCCGGTGGGCAGAACACCGACTGGCACTGCGATGCTGGAACTCACATGGCCAATTTCTGGATCCACAAGGACTTCCAGGACCGCACCATATGGCTCTGGACAGAGCTTGCGAAGCACTATGTTGGGAACAAGTGGATCGCTGGGTACAACCCCCTGAACGAGCCCACGGACCCGACGCACACCGCAGTAATCAAGTTCTACGAGCGGGTATACGATGCTATCCGCTCAGTGGATAGCGAACATATTATCTACTTCGACGGAAATACGTTCGCCTCCGACTTTTCCCACTTTGGAGACGTCCACAAGAAGTGGGCCAACACTGCATACTCGATTCACGGTAGGGACAACTGGATCACACGGGCATATGATTCCTCCATCTGATTTTCGCTAGATTACTCGGTATTTGGCTTCCCTGCCTCTCCCGAGGAATACCTGAGCTCCGACGAGCAGCGTAGGAGGATGAAGAGGAGTTATGAGAAGAAGAGAGAGTGGATGGACCAGCGCGGCCTTTGCGTCTGGAACGGTGAATGGGGTCCGGTCTATGCTCGTAAGCAGTACGACGGGATAGCTACTGACGCCATCAACAAGCAACGCTATCGTGTCTTGCAAGATCAGTTGACTATCTACAACGAGGTAAGTGTAGTGGTTCCCGGTGCAGAGATCAAGACAGCAGCTGAGGCTTCGCTGCAGGACCGGCTGAGTTGGTCAATCTGGCTGTATAAGGACATCGGCTTCCAAGGAATGGTATATGCCTCGCAGGAAACACCCTACTTGACTCTGCTCAAGGATTTCCTCGCCAAGAAGCACCGTCTTGCTGTCGATGCCTGGGGAACTGACACCACCCTCGTCCAGCACATTTACCAGCCCCTGATCGACCACATTGCGAAGGAAATTCCGCTTGAAAACCAGTCTCTGTACCCCGCGCCTGTCTGGAAGATGGACGCCCGTGTAGGTCGGCTGTCTCGCAGCATCCTAGTCGCCGAGTACCTCGTGAAGGAGTGGGCAGAACATTTCCGTGGAAAGACCGAGGCTGAGTTGGACGAGATTGCGAAGAGTTTCAAGTTTGAGAACTGTTTGCACCGTGATGAACTGAACAAGATCCTTACCGCAAATGCAGGGCTAGTTGCAGAGAATTAAGTTGGCTTGAACTCACTTAGTTGACAGCATATATGCAGTGTACAATACCTGTCATGCGCTATCATGAATATCCTTCTCGCGAATGGGACCTAGAAAGAGCCGCAATTGGAGGTGGTGTAACTGTTTCACAAACAACACGCTGCTTTGGTCAACAATGTTAATTCCATCTCTATTCGACCACTGCTTCAGCGCATTATCGTGGTCATCGGAGCTGCACTCCACAAAAGTGCGCCACGGGTCATTGACAGAGACGAACTAACTTACGGAACCCAGTCCCATATGTGTAGGAAATATCAAGACCGAGAGTGTAGACATGTGGAGATACTGTGATTGCGAAACGATCGTAAAGTGAGGACAAATCTTGCAGTACGACATAATACCTTGATAATACCCTCCAGCAACAAGTAAAACGAGACCAACGCGACGTGCTTTACGAATAACTTAATGTCAGGACGTTCGTGAATGGGTCCATAGAGTCAATGGTCAAGTTGACCGACTCGGATCTCTAACCAGTTCACAAGGAAGCTCTGAAGCTCCGGACCAGGCAACGCGTGAAGAGCATCTAAGACATTTTGCGCGACGATGGGGCCGCACTGCTCCGCCCGACCGAAACCTGCCAGGCAGCTTTTTCTATATTCGTCCTCTGGGATGTTGATGATGGAGGCCACTGTACTGGCTCCGCTTGTGGATGGTCGACCCAAGGTCCGTGTGCGCAAGAGGACAGGGAGAGCGATTAAAGTGGGAAGGTCATCGCTGAGACTGTCAATTTCAGCGGTAATCTGTTCCACGGATTTGTTGAGCTCAAAGAATGGGTTGTCGATAGCTTCTAGTAAAGGCGCTAGAGCCTTCAGAACTGCAAAAGCTTCGTCCACTGCCTCACGAGCCACTTTGGTAGCTTCGCTGTCCGCAGGTGGGCGAGGGAGGAGAGACAGTAGATTATATAATTCCCTTGCATCAGCTGCGGCCGTTGACGTGACTGCAGTAGTTGGAGGCGACGGGGGCCGCGAAGGAGGTAGCTTAAAAGTGAAGCGCGCCGCGGGAGGTGTGACAGGTGGAGTATTTCCGCTGGATACACGCTGCCACTTTGACAAGGTTGGCACCATTTGTGGAAGATTTGATGGTGGGGTTTGGGGTGATGGCAGTATGACAGGGCGGTGTGACAATGCGATGAGCGCCCGCCACACGACGGAAATTAAGAGAGTGGCAAGTGCAGCCTGAGAAGGAAGGGTGGTCGTGTACCGTGCGAGCGCACGGGTATAGACAGGCATCAAGGACTGCAATGCAATGATAGAAGGATGAAGAACGGGACCTGTCTTCGTTGGCGACTTGTGCACAGCAACACTGGCAGGACTCTCCAATGCTTCAATGAGGGGCATTAGATCCGACTTGATACCTCCGATCAAGAGGTTAACGACCCTCCCAATCAGAGAGACGAGGCCCTCCCGGATGGGCTTCAAGCCATCACCACGTACATCGTGTTCAAGCCCTAGAGCCAAGTCATTAAGGCTGGAGAGTAGCTCTCCAGAAAAGTTAACAACGGCTAGTGCGTGGAGTTGCATGCCGTTTGAAGATGGCGCCTGAGTAGTGAGCGCTGATGGCTGTAGAAACATGGGTGAAGATAGTAGCGGCAGCAGCAAAGCTGACAGGTTAGTCAGCAGAACCGACAAGGGTTTATGAAGCGAACGCAAGATAGCCCTTTGCAAGTGGGCATTGTTGCGCGTTGCGTTTAGCTCGCTGCAAGGCTGTTAAATGGATGAAATGGAGAAGTAAGTTAAATGACTCACGAGGCGATCAATACACCTAAGGCATGTCCACGGCCAGCAGGAATGGGGCGTCTTCCTCCAACTGACTCGTTCGGAGCGGCAGGGCCGGTCGGTTGAGCAAGCGCACTGGAGACCGCTTCGCTCAGTCTCAAACTAAGCGCTCCTAGGTAAGATCCGTCCTGAACCAGAGGAACGGGAGGGCTGGGAGAGGTGGCAGGCGATGAAGACGGAGGACGTCTAAAAGACAAAAGCGGACGGGATTTGTCTATGACCATGGTCGAGTCAGGGGACGATGTCGGAGATGGAGAGGTAGGGCGGCTGCTTGGGCGAAAGAGGGATTGGTGTTTGAGTGCGTGGATCATTGCGAATGATATTGAAGGGTATGTGAGATGACGGTGAACGTGGGCAGAAGTTTCTCCGAGCTGGTGGTGTTGGTTGTATATCGTGAATTTACAGGTTGATTCCAGAGTTAGGTGATCGAACAGCAGAAGGAAGTTATCGCATTGGCCAACGATCAAGAACAAGGGGTGGTCAGGATGTTCAACGAAAGGAGGCTAGGGAGGGCGGTCCGTGTCGAAGAGAGATCCTGGAAGAGGTCCTAAAGGAAGGGGGTGGATCAGGTGCGGTGTGCTGGAAGTGAAGGGAGGTTAGCGCTAGAGAATGAGAACAACGAGGACAAGGATACGAACTCTTTGGGTGGATACAAGGTCATAGATTGTTTGCAAGCGCTCTGTATGAGGTTATACGTACTTGACGTGTGAGTAGAAGAATGGAGAGCTTCAGGTGTGGTGCTTGTCGAAAATTTTCGGGCTGTCATGTCATACATACCTCCTTTTCTCACGGGGCCGGATACCACAACGAACCCGTACCAACACCGCGACACCGTCAAGTTCCGATCAACGTAGATCGGAACTTGCATGCGGGCCAGACAAGACCAGATCAGCACTACATATACCACACCAGTTAACTTGCAAGTGTTTGCCCAATGCCCACCTCAATCATTTCATTTGTGTAGAATACGACTTCCCTTCCATGCGTCAAATCAGATAATCCGCCGATGCCAAGGTACCACGTACTCCCGGTATCAGATTCAGGCAGCTATTCCATGATGGGTTATCTCTAGCTAACCATCTTTAGATCTCTTCCAAAAGTCTCTTAATTGCAGTTCGCATTTCCAACTCCTCACAATGTAGCCGCCACAGACAGCTCTCGTCATCGCCCTCTCGCAGTCGAAGTGCCGCACATTTCTCAGGAGTCGACCCTTGAACGAGTACCTTAAGCTCACCTGCCGTCACGAACGAGTAAGATATGGAAATGTACCACAGTCAAAGAACTCGTCGAAATGAGGACTGACCTTCAAATGAGGGTTGGTCGAGAGCGATTACTCTCATACGATATTGCAATGATTGTAACAGTCTCACGATGGCGTCCATCGAGGCATTCGCACCAGCCTCGGACATTTGAATTCTCCATGGAGTCCCAGATAGCCTCAAAATCAGGCTCCGCTGCTATGTCATTCGCTAAGTTCCGCAATGGATGGGGAGTCAAGCGCAATAAGGTCGACTCGAGATGCCTGCCCGCATTAAAATCAGTAAAAAGAGGGAGAGACATATTGTTTCTGAGTGACGTACGAGGTCATCCCCTGAGGGTCGTTCCACGAGTCCAGGTGTTCTGCTGGCCTATTTCCACTTAAGCCGCGATTCGGGACCCTTGAGAATTCTCGCACCTTCTGGATCATATCGAAGGAGATCTTCGCTGCTGTCAGCGTTAGCTCTCCCGGTGTGATCGTCCTGGCAAGTTCATTTAATGATTGCGACGTATCGCTTGCACGAGATAGGCTCCGTGTTCTGCTCTCTGGACTTGAGAGCGAACTCTGGGGTCGCCGTGGACTCGGTAGATGCCTAAGGCCACGCACAGGCTGCGGTGCTGCGTAAGCCTCGTACCGCAACTTCCTTTGGAGTGCCGCAGTTCCGGAAGGCGAGAAACCCGAAGAGTCTGAGCGTTCTGGTATTGAATGGAAGAGCTGCGAGGTGACTGTGAGGATCCTCCGGTAGAACTTGCCTGATAACTGGTCAATGCGGAGAGGAAGTCGGGTAGCTTTTCCGGGTCAATGACCCTGATGATCAACGAAGAGAAAATATCGTACAGAAGATGACGGTGCTCGAGATATTACATCGGCGAGAACACGCCGTTGGGTAGAAAGCGCCAGAAATTGGTCACATCGCTGATAAGAAATCAATGTACTGCACCGCACAACATGCTGGGATCTTACTCTACGGAGATGCCTCCCAGCGAATTGTGACAATCCATGGACAGTACTAATGACGTCTTCAGGCACCTCATCGCATTCGGCAGTTAGCCTCAACATTGAAAGTATACATGCATCCTGGACAGAGGCTGCAAAGATGCTGTCATCCCAATTTTGTAAGGTGACTTTGGTAGACTTACCAGAAAACGAAGCCAGTCTGCTTGCTAAACCGCGAAGCATTTCCAGAGGTGATGTTGATATCTTACCACAATACTCGCATACGAGGGCGGATATTACTACCATCGAGTGTCGGTCCCACATACACATCTTGCTCGGTGAGAGACACAGCCAGCGCAGTGACGCATGATATCCGGAAAGATGCGTCTCCTTGGAGAAGGTTAGGTGAATCTGCAGTTTGGGCGAACTAGAACGCACGATCTCGTATCCCGTTGAGAACCTGCGTGACACTGCTTTCGAGGACCGCGAGATTTTCTGTCCAGCCTTGCTTTCTCCCTTCGACCACTGCGAATAAGTCTTTCAAGTGCTTTGCGTATTGATCAACGTCGTCCCCATGCTGCATATCCACAACTTCGAGTAGACGTATGACGTATTCACTCTTGCTGTCCAAAGGGAGTGTGGGCGACAAGCGTTGTAAGGACTGTAGATAATATGTCTCAACGATAGTTGGATCAATAGAATGGAGAACTTTGAGCGTCTAATGGCAGTACAATTAGCAGTGAATACGGACGTCCATTTGAACGGGAATCACCATCTTTCTGATCAGTGGATCCCGTGAGTCGAGAAGCTTCATAACTTCCTGAACCTCCCATTCATCCAAAACAGCCGTCGTCCCCCCAAGGGTTCCAGCCCATGTACTCGGACCTAGACAGCTTAGGCAGGACACAAATAAATACTGATCATTGGGGTCACTTGAAGGAAGGAGGTGGCGGATGCTAGCGACAGGAGAAAACGACAAGTTTTCCTGGGCATCGCGGAGTGCCTGCAGCAGGAACAGTTGATAAAAGCATGAAGGCCTCGCAAAGTGTAGCTGCGCTGGCTTCAGTCACCATAATTGCAACGTGGAAGCTCTTACCTCGCATTGGGAACTCCGACACATGCTTGATAATATCAAGAACAACTGGAATGTTCTCTGGATCGAGTCTGAACCCATCGTTTATTTCGATTTCGAGAGTAAAAGACCATCATACTGACTTCATGTTTCCCCTGCGAAGTGCCCGAAGAATTCCAAACGCGGTGCTTAGATCTCCAGATTCATGAAACTGGCGGTACAATCGCGAGTTGAGGAGTGTACCAAGAGACTCTGAGCACTCGAACTTGGGATGATGTCAAAACAGATGATGTTAATTGCACGATCTACTCACTTTTCCCACTGCTGTGAGTGTTGACCCAGCAACAAATGGGTCAGTCCATCTGTTAGGCTGTATTAATGCGTCCTCCAAGCGCAAAAGATGCTCGGTATCGTGTCGGAATAAGGTATAATACGCTATGTAGGCATGTTTCCGAACGACAACTCTGAAAAGAACAGTAAAACAGGCGATTTGAAGAACGTCTATTGTCACTACTTACGATTCATGTCGAAGGAGACTCTGTAGACGCGTCTCAACAGCGGGGATAACATCCTCGTTAGAGGTTTGCGTGAGCACGTCAAGAGCAAGACATATTCGCGCTATGGAAGGGCTTTCTAGGTCCTTTTGATGCATCAGAAATGGCCAGGTGGAAGAAACGTCACTCACTTTTCGCAAAGTATTCACCAACATGAGTTGCAATTCATGACTTGATGGCATCAGTTCCACACAAAAAATATATCCTACGGAAAAGTTGTATTCAGGCCACTAAACAGGCACGTTGTTGCTCACCGATTTTCTTGTCCATCAGAGACTGACCGAGCTCCGCCAAGTTTATAGCGTGCGGGAAGGAGAAATCCAAGTCGCCAGGCCCGGTCGTTGTAAGAGACATAGTACAATACATAAGCAAAATCAAGCACTCCTTGCATTGCTTCTGCAAATGACTGGCTTGAAGTAGAGTTGAAGTATATTCAAGAGGTACATACGATTGACAGATGCGGTCGCTGCAGGTTCTGGCGTATAACATCGAGTTCGCTCAGGATAACTTGATCAGCCGCTTGTGGGGAAGTGGCGCCCTCGACTTTGCGAACAAGAGCATAGTGTGTGCGAGTCATCGCGCCGGACGAGACGAATGGGACGTCCATAGTGGTTCGTTGATTGTCCCGGGTGGTGCTTGAAGGAATGCAAAATACACGCGACTTCAAGTTCAAGTTGGAGTTGGGAATTATTATATCAATAGAGGTTCTCTGAGGCCGGGGATTCTGCTGACAGTAGCCCAAGAGCATAAGACTCAAGATAGTTGTGCCTCTGTTCAGAGACAGCGCTTAACTTGAAGCCAGTACATGGCGACTGTCGAACAACTTAGGCTTTGTGGGGTGCGGTATGTAATTCGCGGCTTCAAACCACCACCATCATGTCTTCATCAACAAGTCAACCAGCTGCAGCCCATTCCTTCAATAAAATCCTAAATCAACACAGGTCATCGAGATCAAGACGGTCTACAGACGTAGATGACGGAACTAAAAAGCTCAGGCGCATGATCCTTGTGGAGGGTATTCCATCAGCAATTGTTCGTCCGAATCGAGCGTCCAGTCATGAAGCAAGACAACGACCAACTGATTCATTCACTGCAGGACCCGACTCTTCGTCCTCGAATATGGAAAATTTTGCTACGGGTTGATGACGTCTCAGCGGAGACATTTTTGCAATATGTTTCTCGTGGTCCTTGTGAAGTTCGCGAGAAAATCAGGAATGATACCTTCAGGTATTTCCCTCCTATCAATGTCGCCCCTTATCTCAACTGGGCCCAAGGACTCTAGCGACAGACCGTGGCTTCACGGAGCGTGTCCGCGAAGATATGCTCGTGCGCCTGCTGGATGCTTTTGTGTGGCGGAATCATGGTGTGTGCCCAGTATTCGCATATGATAATGGAACTTGATTCGGTCCAATTCAATCCGATTTGCAGACCGGCAGGAAACACAACAGCTTGGTTTCACGTATGTTCAAGGAATGAACGTGCTGGCTGCCCCCTTTCTGTACACGATGCCTTCGGAACTTGAAGCATTCTTCTGTTTTGCCAAGTTCATCGAAGAATCATGTCCGCTTTATGTGCAGCCAACCCTTGAGGGTGTGCATAGAGGTCTCAAGGTCCGTGAATTTCGTATCTACAGGTTGCCACTGATGGATGGTCATAATTCACAGCTCCTCGATCGATGTCTGAAGATAGTAGACCCTGAGCTTTTCAGCTATCTACGAATGAAAAATCTCTCTGCTGAGATCTACGCCTTTCCTTGTTCGTTTCTCGCCCATCCTTCTGGAGCCATATTAATGAATTTCGACTATTGCAGCTGTCCTCACCTTGTGTGCGTGCACGCCTCCCCTGGACCAAGTACTACTATTATGGGACTTCCTTCTTGCTTTTGGGGTACATCTAAATGTACTTTGCGTTATCGCCCAGCTGTTGCTTATGCGAGACGAAGTTATGAGTTCCCCGAGGTGAGACTTGCGAGTTCCATCGGGCAAGGCTCCAGGCTCATTCCATTCATCCTAGTCCCATGCGTCTCCTGCGAACTTTTCCACCGCTTGAGGCAGTGCCAGTCATTGGCATTGCGGTTACGCTTGTTCGAGATCTGCCGGCAGATCTCTATGATGAACTCGTTCGACATCCGTACGAAATTCAAGATATGTGAGAACTTGGGTCCCTAGCATGCATCAATTACTGTTGTTGAAATCACAGGCGATCGACTTTCTGTACCTTACCTGATGTAGCATACACATCTCAAGTTCCAACTTTACACCACCGTCTCTTCTGTATGGCGAATTTGCAAGCCTTCTCTTTCATGTACTTGCTTGACAAACTCAGCTTTTGCCATTTATCATCCGTGCCAACGTCTATCATTCACAGGTCTTTGAACGCCATTCCTTCGTGGAGGGAGCGTGTAGGCGTCATAATGGGAAAATGCGCTCATGCTGTCAGTGCCAATACATGAAGAAGACGCGACTAGGATCAGGCTGAATCACCCCTCCATGGCAACTATGTGTACTACCCAAGTTTCTCCGAGCTGTGGATCACAGGCCTCTCCCCTAACTGAAGTAGACTCTTTGCCACCCATTCTTTTCGATATCGTCACCGGCTGCTACCCAAAGGGGTGCTCGAGCTTCCCAGGTCCGGGTTACGCATGAACGAGACGGTGACGACCTTTGTAAGACCACAGATTCTTGCAGCTGACCTCCCTAACCTCTTCCTTGGAAGAGAGCTAAATCGAGGATGGAGCCTGATGATGGAACTCAGAAGAGACAACCACGATACGGGGGGAGTGGTGCTTAGAAGCTTAGAGGCCAAGGCAATTCACAGCGAGGTGACGATCCACCCCGTCAGAGGATACATTGAATTTGCTACTTCGCCGACGCCTGCGTCCGTGATCTGCTTCAACCCTCATCAGCACAAGCGGGGAGGGTCGATGATCTAAACATTAAACATTGTTTACGATGTCAAGGTCTCGGTATTCAAGTCATCCTAAACTCTCATATAACTTTGCCATTTCTCCATGCTCCCTAGCATCATGTCGCTAGTAAACCAGGGTTCCAAAGCACCGATACAGCAGACATGCAGGGAAGGGTACGTTTTTCGATTTACTTGTTTCGTGTCTATTTAATGCGATTTCTTGCAGGCGGTACTTGTTACAGCAGGAACAGCAGGTATAGGCTGTGAAGTCGCTCGCGCTTTCGCCAAATCACGCGGCCGAGTCTCGATTGTCCCATGGACGTTCACTTTGTAGAGTATGACCTCGGGAATGTTGCGAACGTCAAGGAGATCGGAAATAAGACCATGAGGAGCGACATGTTGATTCAATAACAACGTTGTCACTTGTTCGATCTAACGCGGGAGGCACGCCTGGGCGTATATGCATGTCAGGGGAAGTTACCTCCATCACAGTAAGGCAAGTAATCTATCGTGCAGCTGCTGTAATGGCAAGCGGTTAAACCTGTGGTGTACAGAACATGGTGTGAATGTGATACTAGGGTGTTGTGCGTGTTTTTCCTTCAAAATTTATATTAATGTCTGTCAAGAGTCAGCAATTCTCGGGTCTCCGTCGACTCTCCGAGCATGTCGATGATATGTTAGCTCATGTATCGCATCCTTCTTCCTCCACGAGCAATGTGCAATCGATATATCCACCGCAACACTCTGAGCTTGAACTCGGGCTGGGGCACGTATCAGGAGTGCTCCGTGCAGGAGTAGACCTCGCATTGTGCTGGGCTTCCAACAATCGACTGTGACTCTGTGGGTGATCTAACTTCTGGAGGGAAGGGAGAACACGTGTCTCTGGCCCCACAAGAGTCGGACCAATCGGGGGATGGTTGGGTGGGTGTGACGGTGGTGAGGCAGGAGAGTGGAAGAATGTAGGGCGAAGGGTGCTTGGGCTTAACTGTGGTTGGGAAACTGAGGTGGAGAGGCGCGTGTTTGAATACTCTCGTGGCAGGGGTAAGCTGGGTTCACAAAGCGGATGCGGTGAGAATGTCTGCGATTGTGTCACTCGTTGAAAGCGAAAGATAGAAGCAGAGAGATTGGCCAAGTGTTGCGTGAGGTCCCTGGAGGCAAGCATCTTGAGGCGAAATATCGTCGCCTATTAGCCATTCTGCAATCAAGATGATACGTGCACGTGTGCTCACTACTTCCGGCGACGGAACGCTCGACGCAGCTCGTGCGATCTCTAATTCTCGGCGCAATCTAACATTTTCCTCCTCTGCACGGGCGCATCGTTGTTGTAACTCATAAAGATACTGGGCCTTCCGCGCCCGATAGTCCCGCTGTTTTTCCAAAGCGCGCGAGGGGGGGATGGTCAAGTCTTTCTTCCTGCCTCTCACCATTGTCCCGACACTGGACACGGTAGTATCTTGTACAACTCAGGGCTGGGGAGCTGGCTGGGGCCTGGGGTGGGAGGAGAGTAGGACCTACTCGGCGACATGAAAAGATTAAGGAATACTGTAGTCGTGGTCGTAGTCGTAGTCGTACTTTTTGACCGTGGGTCAGAGCCCGACGATTAGTATCGTACAGTAGTTTGGTCGCCCTAATAAGTCTTGGTCAGTCACAAATTAGTCTCGGAAAATAACTGCTCCATATATAACAGACAGTTGTATGCAGTCTGGTCTGTCGTCACTGAGAAGATGTACAGATGTATGGACTGATGTGTCCTAGTATATTAGAATGTGAAGTAGATGTGTTGTGGTCACACGAAGACCAGTCATCGTGAAAATTGTAAAAGCACGGCGATCGGACAGGTCACTTTATATCAACTCCCCACACACGCCGTGTCAGTAACTGGAGGAGGACGCCTGCTCCCGGTGTCTTGACGACACAGGCAACGTCCATAGAACCACCGGTACTGCCATCATGAACTGCTGAGTGGCCCAGCCACCCGTCAGGACCACTGGGAACTCCCTCGCTTTCCATCTCAACTTGGGCAGGGACGGCGGTGGATTCAGAGTAACCCATGGTATTGATGGGCCCGCTCCAAAAGTTCCTGCACTTCCGATCGATTTGCGCCAGGAGCATACGCTGTTTGATCATCCCTTCGATCTACAACCAGCATCCCACGCGTGATTTCACCAGACCTGAAGCACACCTTTCAGTCTGATCTTGCTTCGTGAAAGTGATGCGTACCTTTCAATGTCAAACTTGCGTTTGACAGCAGCCCATCCTGATGATAATCCTGGCAATTTATGTGCCATAGCCGAAGCCTCTGGAGGGTTGTCGATCGCACACCATATGGCAACAACGTCATGGAGCTCCATAGCGTCCTTTCCGAAAGCGATCATGATCTCCCTCGTGCGCTCCAAGAACGAGCTGGTGAAGTGTGCCATGGGAGGCTTCCCGGCAGCTATGGAAGGTTTTGATGTGCCATAGAAGTCGGCGTCCACATTCTGAATGTAGAATGCGAAAGGGAGTTCGTGTGGGGTCGTGACATCTAGTGAAGTGAGGAGGACCCGTTCTAGTGGGAGACCTTGCCCTCGCGCAACGGGACAAAGCAGTTCTTTTGCCGCGTATGGATCAGCAAAGAAATTGACTGCATGGCCCAGAGTATCAGAATTATTGAGCAAGGGAACGTGAGCAGAGATCGGTGCTTACACTCTGCGACGGGCGAGGTGTTGCCTGGGACGTCTAGCGCACCGCCCATAATGATGACTCGACCGATTCGATCTTCGACAGTTTGGTGATGCTCACGGTTGAGCAAGGCGAGGGTTGTCGGTGGACCGAGCAAGACGTATGTGATACTCCGCTCCGGCCAGGTTTCTAGGAGTTCAAGAGCGACTTCAACTCCCGATTTCGTCGTCTGTACGAAATTTGCTTTGAAGTCGTCGTGTCTATCTGCAGAAAAGATGTTGAGGTCGGGGTGGCGTTCGGTGATACCGTTCAGACCATCCCTACAAAAACTCGTCGATATAAATCGGTTCGATAATAAGATACTTGGCTCACATCCCATGAAAATATTGGGCGAAATGGCGACCACCCTCAAGTGGGCCATCAGGGCCACGAGCGAGAATTGGGGGTACATCTGGGGTATAATTTGGAAAGCTGTCCTTAGCCTGTGGATGTGCGGCAATGTGACGGCCAACAGCCTTGATACAACTTGTATATATTCGCACTGTTGTTCAAGACTACGTTGAGAGAGCGTATGCAGATGGGGGATAACTCAACTATGCGGAATCAAGGTCAGTGTTTCCTATAGTTCCACATCAATACTGTATTTGCCGGTTCGATAAGTCACGCACCGAAGGAAACAATGATTGCGAGGATCTCGAGCTCAGGAGAAGCGAGCGCTAACAAGCTGCGTGGCGAAACTTAGTGGACTACATTCTGTCTTTAACATGGAATGAAATTCGGACATAGCTACAACGTCATCCACCCCCGGATCTGTGTCGACTTCGACAATGTGTCAGATCGAGAAGTCGCTGAACGTCAGAAACTCACTGATGACCGGCGTTCTCTTTCTGCCTTCCATAGCACAACCCAGTACTCGATGGTACAGATCGATGAAGAGCCCCACACCAACTCAATAGTATTCCGAAAAGCCGGGTCCAATTGCAATGTGTACCCTATTCATGGTCTGGCATTCTGATAGGCTGTCGACCTATGTATGTACTCTATCTTCTCCCAACTTCGACAGTATACAATGGTATGATGTATTCCAGCGTCTATTCCAGGCCTGCAGCACGACGACAAACGAAATCTTGAGTAGACCACTAAGAATGGGGTCAGTACAGTGAACACCACACATGGAGACGAATCAGAGATCTTGGTGGAAAATTGGTCTCATAGGGCGAACCCTCTGAAGTAGCAAATATTGGAAAAGATAACATCATATGTGTAAAGGAACGACATAGTTCAAAAGACACTCACAATGTACCCTCGATGAAGATGTTCTATGAACAGGAACGACAAGTTTACTTTGAATTTGTGGTTTGACCAGAAATAGTAGGTGGAAACGGAATGTGCCGTGGTTCTTCGGGAACAACCGAGTAACTATGTAGTCAAGTCACAGTGGCTGTCACGTCACGCCTCCTCCCTGTGTGGTGGATAATTGTGTATCTCGCGACGACCAGCGACCTAACGAACGATGTCCGAATCATTGCGCTTCCTTGGCTCACTACCCGGCCACAAGGGCTGGGTCACTGCCATCGCGACCTCCTCAGAGAACCCAGACATGATTCTGACCGCCTCCCGTGGTATTTAGCTAATTCCCATCTCAACATGTAACATATTTTGATCACATTCATACCGCAGACAAGACCATCATCGTCTGGCAGTTGACCCGCGACGACGACACGTACGGCTTACCCAAAACGAGTCTTGCATGGACACAACCACTTCGTCTCTGACATCGTTATCTCCTCCGATGGTCAGTTCGCCCTCTCTGCGTCCTGGGATCACACTCTCCGTCTCTGGGACCTAAACACTGGTCAAACAACTCGCCGATTCGTCGGCCACACTTCCGATGTCCTCTCCGTCAGCTTCAGTGCTGATAATAGGCAAATCGTCTCTGGCTCTCGTGACAGGACCATCAAACTCTGGAACACCCTTGGAGAGTGCAAATTCAACATTAAGGATGACGGCCACTCCGAGTGGTACGTGAAAGGAAATAACAGCATCCGATGTGATCCTGACTTTTTCTTTTCCGATAGGGTGTCGTGCGTGCGGTTTAGCCCTAATGTCATGAACCCTGTTATTGTTTCTTGTGGTTGGGACAAGGTTGTCAAGGTGGGTGCACTAGCTTGATTCATCTGGACCACAGGGCTCATTTACAATAGGTTTGGGAACTCTCGAAGTTCAAGTTGAAGACCAACCACTACGGCCATACAGGCTACATCAACACTGTCTCTGTGTCTCCTGATGGTTCCTTGGCTGCATCAGGTGGCAAGGATGGCATCACCATGCTCTGGGACTTGAACGAGGGCAAGCACCTCTACTCCCTCGAGGCAGGTGACATTGTAAATGCCCTCGTCTTCTCTCCCAACCGTTACTGGCTGTGTGCTGCCACTGCCAGCTGCGTTAAAATCTTCGATCTTGAGAGCAAGTACGTTGTTGACATTTCCAGATTGTCTACATTCTAACTGGGACTTTCTTTTCCCCAGATCGATCGTTGATGAGCTCAAGCCCGAATTCGTTGATGTCGGTGCTAACTCGCGGGAGCCGGAGTGTGTATCAATCGCATGGTCTGCTGATGGCCAGACGCTGTTCGGAGGTTTCACCGACAACCTCGTTCGTGTCTGGACCGTTACCTCTTAAAATTCCCGTGGGGAAATTGTGCGAGGGGGGATCGCCGATGTATCGTCTCTACTTTAGCTGCTGGCATATCAATTCATGACACTCGTCTGACGCACAAAACAACAAGCTCAAGGGCATGAATCAAATTCGATCATGGATTACGAGTTGTCATATCCCTTTTTTTATCTTCAACAGTGTGCGCGTTAGTCCCGCTCAGCTTCTTTCATATTGCGCTCTCGCTCGCTGTAGTCCCAGCGATCGAGGCCTCCGAAATCGACCTTCATCGCTCCGGAGAACAAATTGACTTGGAGCTCGCAGATATGTGACACTCGCGCTCGCCAGCTGTCTCCCCTGGAATTTGAATGAATCTCCAGCAACCTACAGTCGAAAGATGGTCAAGCTTACGTCGCTGTACCATACATGTCCGCGCTTTGACTGACGACGCGGACGCACTGATCGACGTTTGACTTTGTGTCATATATCCATATGTTCTTTCCCAAGTAGATTTCTTGCCAGCCATGACAGTCGACAAGCCTGTTTGGCGGTTTGATACGCTGCACGCCTTGAGGTGGGTTTGGGGCAGGGCGGACATCAACCTCATTGAAAAGGCGCAAAGCTGCGAGATTTGAGATATGAGCCAGGGATTGGCGCTCTTCAGGGGATGTTGGGTTTATGACATGAAAAATTAGAGGGGCATCTTCATCGTCTGAATCGTCGCTGTCGTGCTGTCGTGCTGTTTAGGCTGCTCACTCGTGTTGTCGGCCTGGGACTGTTCTGATGATCCAGCCTCTGGCACATCTTGATCGTCGCTTTCTGCAGTAAATTCCTTTTCGCCTTCCTCAAGACGGGCGCAGAATGACAGCCAGGCAGCTTCGTCAGAAAAATCTGTGCGCAGGACCAGACCTAACTCAGACCGCTGGCTGGAGACCTCATCGAATGGATCGCTATCAGCGACAAAAGCCTGCAGTCGCTGTCACTTCTGTTGGTACGTCCTGGGAATCAAGTCGTTCCCGGATCTATTGTCATAAAATGCGTGGAACAACACGTACGCGCAGGAGCAACGAGTGGCCTGACTGTACCAAAGACCAGAACTGCTGTGCTACGCGGAGTCTCCACCTCCGACGACCTTCTGTTGGGTACTGCTGTTTGATCTCCGAGTATTTTTCCTGCGTTGCACGTTCGTTGAACATAGATTTATTCATTCGTCTGGTATAGCACTCACGATGAGACACGGAAGTAGGGGTGATGACAATGACATTGATATTGCAATCGTGTCGAAATCGGCGTCCTCCAACTAACGACTCTTTCTAAGTCGCTGTACACTAACTTGGGAGAGAAAGTGTCAAGCAGAGTCAGACTCCTGAGCTGAGGAGTAGATAAGATTATATCACAACATTGTAAGTGCATTCATCTTTCGAACTACTACTAGTACTACTGGTTCCGTCGTGATATAAATGAAGTACCGCAACAGCAGATACCACGACATGGCCCACGTGACTGCATCACAGTGCATGACATGTAAGTTGTGCACAGCTAGAATACCGTCGGATAAAGCTGGCCATACTAGCTACTAACATAAATGAGTAGCCTCGCTCGTCGAATTTGTCGCAGCATCGGTGAGTATCGTTCGGGTCGCCATGCTACTGATCAACATAGGTAATAACTTGAATGTGCATATGTGTCGCCCTTGGATTCAGAATTCCCGATGCCGCCTTGTTGGTCATCGCTAGCCACTGTCTCATTTGTTGATGGTTTACAACCCGATGAGCTCGCACGTCAGGTTGGTAGGATGCCTTTAGTGGGCCGGAATATGTTGCGGCGGTTCTCCGTCATGGAAGGAAGGCGTCACTTGCGTGCCAGCAAGAAGTTAAAACCGCTGCGGACCGAAGATGCGATTCATATGATCACTGGTCGCGCGCTCTTACCTCCCACCTTATCCCCAATTGAAACACCTGACCGATGATGATTTATTTCTGGGAGCTCCACCCCAGGTGCCAGCTGGCAAATGTCAATAGGCCAGGATTGGAACCTAGGGTATCGTTTTTTCCTACACTGGACACACGGAACCGAAAAGGACGGCCAGGCTGCCAATATAAACAACGACTCGGAAGTGAGCGTTTGATCCTGGACCATCAACTTCCTGCGCAGCGCTTACGAGAAAATGGCACCTCCTACGGGAACGACCGGTGCGTGCTCCTGTGTCCTGCGTGCATATGCTAGGCTCGAGACCGGTTATGATACTACGTAGGAGCTCAGCTCGGTCGAAGACAATGGGTCTACGCATTCGCCCTTGTAACCTCACTTTTCTTCACATGTAAGTTGGATACGGCTTCCCGCATATTCAAGAGACTAACACACTGGCCAGGGGGGTTTGCGTACGGCGTGAGGGAACACACCCCCGATTCGAAGCCAGACACTAACAATTGTCCGGCAGCTCCTTGATGTCTTGAACGCTCACTTCCAAACTGTATTCGGGATCTCGAAACTGCAAAGTACTCTGCTCCAGCTTGCTTACTTCGTGCGTGATGAAGTAATGTGTGGGTGTGAACTCTGACCCAACTATGGTGCATCAGGGAGCCTATTTTGTGTGGGCACCTTTTGCTGGTGGTTTCGTGAGTGCTTCCTTGAGTGAATTCGATTGATGCTGACTTCCACCAGATGAGGCGGATAGGATACAAGGTACACCATTCCACATAAGATCGGTTCGTCATGTTGACCGAAGGAATAGAAAGGTATCCATGTCGGCCTCAGCTTGTACTCGTTAGGTGCCATATTTTTCTGGCCGTCCGCCAAATTCGAAACGTATGGCGGATTCGTTGGAAGCACCTTTGTGATCGGTACGTCAAGCATCTGTCTCCGATACGCATTCTCTAATGACTTCCTCATTTTATCCATTCAGGGTGTGGCTTATCTACTCTCGAGGTCGCCGCCAACTCATACATCTCGGTTCTGGGAACCCCCCAATATGCTGCTGCTCGCCTCAACTTCAGTCAAGGATTCCAAGGAGTAGCTTCCTTTGCCGGACCTCTGATTGCGGCACGATGGTTCTTTACAGGCGCAAATGCGACCTCTCTCGGAACAGTGCAATGGTCTGTTCCTTCCTCCAGCTGTCCTATCGTAGAGCTGATCAGTATATGAAGGGTTTATCTCGCTGTCGCAGGCCTTGGCATCGCCCTCAATGTACTGTTCTTGTATGTGCTACTCCACTGTCAATTTTCCACTTAGACACAAGTTACGCAGCTTCGCGGATTTGCCTGAGATAACAGAGGACGCCCTCGCTGAGGAAATCCAGGATGCAGGCCTGGAGGATGATCAAGGTCCATTCTGGAGACAATACCGCTGTATCTTCGGCTTCGTCGCACAGACTGCTTATGTGTAAGTCTCAGGTGAATTCCCGTCCGCGTTGGTGTTCACCAGAGCTTTAGCGGAGCGCAAGTTGCAGTAGCGTCTTTTGCAGTCAACTTCTTTGTCGACCAAGGCGTTGGTATTGACCAATCCACGGCCAGCCGACTGTTCTCCTTCTGCCAGATTACTTTTACCATAGGACGGCACGTGTTCTCCATACTCCCCAATTTCCGTCATAAATTGACCCTGGCCCACAGATTCGTCGGGGTAGTAATCTTAAACTTCATCTGACCCCGCCCTAGTGCTTGCGTTCTATGGATTTTTGCTGCTCCACGTTTTGTCTCCTGGTGTCACAGCTGCCAGGATATGGTGCAATTGGGTGCATCTTTGCCTTGTTCTTCTTCGAGTCTATTTGCTACCCGTGTATCTTCACCCTCGGCACCAAAAACCTTGGTGTTCACACAAAGCGAGGCTCCGGTCTGATCGTCATGGTAAGCGGATCCTCCGTCGCTCACTTCGTCCATTCACAAGTGTGAATTCAGGGTGTCGGAGGTGGCGCTTGGTACCCACCTGCACAAGGTGGTTTGGCCGATTCAGCCTATACTCGTCGGTCGTATCTCGTTCCAATGTCCGGCTACATTGCTATGACAATATATGCTATGTCGGTTCTGTCTCTGGACGCCATAATGTCATTGTCTCTAACTGTCACCGTTTTCTTTTGATAGCGGGCTTGTGGTTGACCAAGCGAAAAAGGGCGGTTTCACTTTCCAGAACCGAGATGAGCTGTCTGCGAGAATAGCAAAGGATGGTGTTCCCGACTCTGCTCTAGACAGTCCAGGAGAGAAGGCGGCGGTCGCGGATCTCATCAAGGCCGTATGAACCGGATGATGACATGTCTAAAGGATGCAGAACATTATTGTGCCCTGCTCCTACTATTTCAAACAATGTTTACTACGTTCCGAGTGTAGAACACCACACAATTTCGGATTCCCAATAGTTCCTGCTATTAGACATAAATACCCTGGGCAGTGACAGGAACAGCGGGAACGGGGTTTACTGGTCTATGAAGGATATTGAATTTGGGTTACACTGCTGACGTTCTCGAGCCCACTAGACGATCTACCACCTAAGGCAGACACGTCAGGGGGTTGCTTGCAGTGTGCTTCAGCAGGACACTCACTGGTCGAATGTACGGCAATGACAACAGGGTACCGATGAAAGGTAGCTGCCGCAGGAAAGTCAGAACTACGGGGAAGAAGTCACTGGAAAAATTGAAGTGTGAGATTAGGCATAAGGACGGTTCAGCCAAAAGTCTTCTTACCCGAAAAGATTCAAGAATCCAAAGGTTTCTACAATCATCCCAATGAATGGGTACTTCAAGAAAACAAGCACGACGCCACCCAGGAAACATATTGTTCCGCGAAGCTTCTGCTTGCGAGCAAAGAAATAGAACGTTTTGTGGGGGCCGATGATGAGAGTGAGGCCCGAAAGGAATAACATCTATCATAAAAACGTTAGTACCAATACAAACAGGGAAACCTGGGTTCAATGATACACTGACATTTCCGAGTGCAAGCAGAGCAGAATCAAAGAAGAGCATAACTCCCAAGAACATGAATAGCGTTCCGAACGTCGTGAGCGCGACGCCGATCTCTGTGCAGCACGGTGTACGTGTAAATTGGCAAGTCAGTGGGCAAGCGAGGGAGTTGACGAACTTTGTGCATCAGAGAGCCACATCTTTAGAGCTTTCCTGGTGTCGGGAAACTGGTAGGAGGGTAAAACTACACTGTGTGGAGGAACGAACGCGTGCCTGGTTTGATCGCGTGACACGTCACCTCGGTCGTCACCGCCACCGCGCCCAACACGACCTCGACTGCAACCAGCGTCAGCTCAACCCATCGATGGTCCAGTTGGCGACGCTTTATGATCTCGAACCTCGTTCGAATGGTCGATATATCATACGATCAATATTCGACAACAGTTCACACACTCCCAGTCAATCAGTCAGGCTCGTTATTCCGAGTCGCCAAGCTATGAGAAATTAAAGTTGGGAGGTTATGTCGCAAAAACATCTGTAACCCCTGAACTTGGTACTTATGTACCTTCCCATTGACCTGCTTGGCAGTATTACCAGCATCCCCTATTGATGTTATGCCTCCCTGAAGAGTCAACACCCTCACCCAGATCGCTAACCAAAGATCAATTCAACTTGAAGTGGTCACCACAGGCTACTACCAGGATCCGAGTTTGGGTTGCATGATGCGCTCGCTGTCTACAGTCCAGGGTCTCTCGATGGCGAGCAAATCATATCGATCACATTATCAAAGACATAGCAGGTCAAACCACTCAAAGCATTGCTTACTCCACGAGAGTTGGACCCATGTCATTACGACCAACGTCACAATACCCCACCACATGACGATCTAAATAGGCCGCATTGCTTAGTGGCTTGATGTATAGCCAACGCCACGTAAGGTGTTTCTTTTGCATCTCACGTCTTTCTCTAGGCGACCTAGTAGAGCCAGGAGCGTGGCCTTGTGTGTACACAAGTGCCTGAATGACCAAGTCACTACACCACGGAGGAACTGCGGCCGGAATGTTTGGTCGAATAGTGTCCCACAGTAGTAGTACAGAACTGCACAACGATGTCAAGGTGTCCAGTGACAAAACACAAGTAATAATAGGATGTATAGAAAGCAGCAATAAGTGTAGCACCTAGGGTCGCGATTCGCGTTTGGGTATCAAGAATACTAATGCACGGGGTTTCACCTGCCCCACATTTCCCAGCAACAACCCCACTGCATCACCGTTTCTGTTGTTCCCTGGCAGCAATAACTCTCTCGTACGACTCCCGTAACGGGCTTCTATGCATTAGAATGGACATATGAGCGCTAAGATAAGGAGGAGGCAGCAGTGGATGGACTGCCTCCACATTGACGGAGAAGGCGGCAGGAGGGAAGTGTGCAGAGTACTGTGGTGTGGATGGACGCGTTGCAGGAAGGTGCGCCAGCGAGGACAGCGCTCGTACAGAGGTTGAAGAGGTAGAAGACATAGAAGAAAGAGTACGGTTGCGGTCGTGTGTTTTACTGAAGATCTGGGCTTGAAATTGCGACTGGCTCGGAAGCGTGGCCACTGAGCGCGCTGACGAGACAGAAGTCCGACGATTTGCTGACGGCTGAGCGTACGTCGTTTTCACGCTGGATGGGGAAGTTGACAGCATCTCGGCGGGATCTGGTGACGAGACAGGCGACGCTTCCAAGGCGACGGTCAGTGGAACGAGAGGTACCACTTTGGGTGACATTGGCGCGTTCTGCCCAAATGACTTTCCCCGAATCAGAGGATGTGGACGTAGTGGTGCTTCCAATCTGCTTGACGTGGAGTGCATGGAGGGAGGTCGCGTCACCGATTGACGACCATGCGGGGAACGACGGCTCCGAGGCACAGGTGAAGTATTCGCCGAGCGGGTCTCCATAACGCGAGTTTCATTGAAGAGAAGGCGTGGTTGCGGTGTTTGTTCTGGATGAATGGTCGGTGGCACGGTTGCTGTCTGCGAAGATTGCGGCAGAGGTGGAACTGATACAGCAGATGTTTTCACCGGTGCCTCAGGGGGACGAATAGTGGGTACGCGAGAGAGTGGCTGATGCTGAGCTCGCGGTGTCTCCGGCCGATGTATAGGCTCGTAAGCGGGTGGAGCCGCTGCAGGCATCACCCTGCGTTGGTTGACCGGGGTCTGTGACCGGGCGTCTGAATCGTCGCTATCTGGTGTCGCAGCGCCGCTCTCGCTGGATACCCAGTCATCGTCATCGTCCGCAGTAGGGCTAGAAAGGGTAAAGCCGGGTTTTGGCTTGCCACCTTGTTGGCGCTGGTTTGGGGGAAGTGCGTAACGTTGATCTTGCGTTTGTAGCTGTTCCCTGGAGGATACCCGCGAGGTGCCGTTCCCTCGCGAGGTGTGGGGCTAGAAGACGACCGTCGTGAGTGAGGAAAAATCAAACGAAACGATGAAACGATGAAAAATGACGATGAGTTAGGAGAACATACATGGCCGTTTTTCTTAGCTTTTTCGGGCTGGGTCGGTGAGGCTGGGTCCTTCTGGGTGAAGTGTAGATTTAAGGCAGCCTTGGAAGACCCGGCTGAGGAGCTGCGGGAGTGTGTGCGAAGGAGGCCGGTCGTACCAGCACGATGATGAGCCTTTGGAGGCATGAAGAAAGTCGTGCGATTACGAATTAGTTCTCCGCCGCCTATTGCTTTATAGAGTACTACGACTACGAGTACTCTGATACTTATCCCAGGCTACCTTCCGCCGAGAATGCTCTTATCTCTTCTTTCAATTCGCAGTCTCCGAGACACGTGTTATGCATGTGATACACTGGATGGACGGAGCGATCACAGACACCGGAGACCATTCAAGGCAACGTGCACAGCTACTCTCAGTCATCTAGAGCCAGGGCAGGTCACGGTAGCGAACAGTATCTCACCGTGCATCTCCGGGACGTTCAGCCACCCGGGCTCACGAAGAACAAGGACAGATCGTTAATGTGACTACACGGCAATACAAGGCGTGGATGTCTATCTCATAAATTTCATTATAACAGATGAAGTTCGTCTCGAGCATTCGTCTATTAAACCCCACACGCCCCCAACTCGGAAATGGATGCCACGCAGAATTGACACCCCTCATTCACATCTTCAGATTGCACAGTGAAAAGTCGCGTGAAGCGGGGCTTCTGTTTCCCATTTCCATATATGAATTTCAAGTTGATCGTTCACAGCCTGAGGATGCAGAGTATGTGCATGGTTAATGGCAGTACGGGTTTCTCCCCAGAAACCCATGGCGAGGTGTGCGTGCGTTGCTACGCTCTACATGTTTACTGTACGTCGTGAGTGCCGCAGTTTAGACATGTCCCGGGTGTCTACACTATATTGAGGTGGAGAGGTTTCATTGTGAGGTGCTTATCCGATTAGATTAGATTTGCTAAGACCTATTTTGGAAAGTTTTGTCTGAAAAATCAATATGGAAAGAATATGCTTTCTCTTCATCCCCAACAGCACTACTTGATAGAGTAGTAGGACTGTGGAACATCTACGATATCGATACCAACATTCGACGTTGACGGAACCCGGTTCTCACCATGGAGAGGGTGCAATTTCAGCAAGAGCAGGCGAGTCCCCAGCCAGCCCACCGTCGAGCATCGATCTCATAGAATAGCCAGATGCTCGCAGAGCTCAAGGACCTTGTCCAGAGAAGCCTGTTTACTCAAGTACGTTGGTTTGAGGAACGCCATACATAAATTCAATGTTAGAGCTGAGCTTCGTCTAGGCAGAAGTTAAACAAATCATGAAAAAGCGCACACAGTTTGAAACTGCCCTCGTTCGCAGAGTTGCAAAGAAGAGTGACTTCTTGAGGTACGCAGCTTATGAAATGAGTTTGGAGCAGCTGCGAAGAAAACGACTCCAACGGATGAGTATGTGCTCGTGGCACAACTCCAACATTGCTTTAGGAGTGTTTACATTTCACGGACAGAACTTCCGAAAACAAAAGCCACAATCTCGGACTACGCGCTTGTCCGAAGGCAATTCCAAATATTCGAGCGCGCACTGAAGAGGTTTAAGTCCGATGTAGGACTATGGATACAATATGTCCAGGTGGCTAATCGCGAAAACGCACGCGCTTTAGTGGGACGGATCACTGCACGGTAGGATCCAGGCCTTTACAATCATTAAATATTTAACTAATAGATCATCAGCGCCCTCCAACTACACCCACATGTACCTTCACTTTACATCCTAGCAGCGTCACACGAGCTGTCTCACATGTCGCCGTCTGCGGCTCGATCTCTATTGCAGCGCGGACTCCGACTGAATTCAGATAGCATCGACATGTGGAGGGAGTACATTAGGATGGAGCTCAATTTCATCGAGGGGATGCGGAGGCGGTGGAACGTTCTGGGAATCAATATCGAGGATGATGAGAGTATGAAGGCCGCAGGAAACCAGGCAGAGCTAGGTGGTGACATGGAGGAAGCTGGTGAAACTATAATCATTGACGATCAAGGGGAAATGCCGCCAAACGAGGTTATCGCTGCTGAAAAAGGCGGAGACGAGGGAGAAGCCGCCCGCAGAGCGATCATGGACGGCGCAATTGTGAAATCTGCTTTATTAAGTGCATCAAAAGGTACCTTTCTCGCGGTTTCCCCCTCGATTGAGGCAATAGACTGAATTCTCCATGAAGCCTTGCCTAAAGTAGAACTGTTCCTCGAGCTCGAAACCCTCATTCGCACGTACCCATGCCAGCTTCGTCTTCGTACGACGCTTTTAGACCATCTCTACTCCCTCGTTCAAGAAACGATACCTGACGATCCTCGTGCAGTCAAAATGCATGCCACTAGACGACTTCGCGAACTTACAATCCTAAAAGAGGATAGCAACGAGTCCTCCAATGATGACTGCCGTCTCGCCGACAGCGAAGATCTAATTGACGCTCTCCAGGCTGCCAATGAATACCTCACCACGGCTGTCAATACCTCCTGGACCAGATCCAGATCCTGTGGCAGCACCGGTGCCATCGATAGGGATATAGCAGATATTTATGCAGATTTTGTTGTGGAATGGTGTCAGTTACCGACGCTGGAGCCAAGCTTGGTGAGGCATTATGTTGTCTTGATGGCTCTCGGTATATATTCACGACTTTATATCAGAAACAATATCTAGTAGGGTCGCTCCAGGCTCTGGCACAACGCTCAGGTGCACCACCTGTCTTGCAGGCCACGCACATCCGTGTGCTCTTGCGCGACAATGTATCTCCCAAGAAAACACTGAAACTTGCCAGGCGGTATTCTGCGACCTCTGCTTCTCCTGATGTTTGGCTTGCCCGACTGGATGTAGAGAATTCCAGCGACGAATGTGATGTTAAATCAGCATGGGCGTCTGCACGCGCTGCAGTAGACGCAAGTTCTGACGTGAAAGGCGCCGAAAAGATCTGGTTGTGGGGACTTGATCACTGGTCAACTAACCCGGAAGGTCAGCAGGGTGTCTACGAGGTGAATTTTTCGAAGGTGTCCATGTTCTGGCTACTGATTCGCCTGCTGTCCGATGGATAGGATTTGCTAAAGCAGAGCATGAGGACCGAGGCCACTCGGCATATACACGAGACGTTACTCCTTCGGTATGCTTCTGACGTGATTTACTCTCAGCAGGCCGACCGCCACCCACGTCTCAAATTGGTGCGACATGTATCGAGCGCGTATCTCCCCACTAAAGCCGTTTGGGAATGTCTTTTCGCTCTTGAATCCGCACGCAACGAATTTGCGAAGAAACCCATTCTTAGCACGATTTACGAATTTTGGCGAGCCCTAGACTGTGTTTCAGCTGCCTCAGCTTGGGCCGGGTGGTTAATGGAACGTGGCGAAGGCAAGGAGGCGATGAATACTATTGGGAGAACGATGTCACAACTTGCTCCCGAGGAACAGGTTCGGTTGAGTGGGGTGTGGAGTTCACGACTAAAGGGCGAGCAGACGAATGACGGGGATGGCGACAGTTCTGGCGAGGAGGACGTGTCATGATACTGGATTTTACTTGAAACATTGTCTGGAGCTGTCCAGCTCGCGTCGTTGCGGCGAGCTACAAACAATATACCGTAAGCTTTGGACCTCATGCCCACGGAAATTGAAACCCGTGCTTTTGGAGCCTTCTAATTTTCGACTACGACTGCGCATGCGTTGGTCGCGCTCCCGATCAGATCGTAGTATCCGTTATATACTAGCCCAGGCCCTGTCGCGGTACAGCAACGGGGCCGCACGGCTAGCAATGACTAGCCTGCGAATTCGCAGGCCTGGTGCATACATCAATGCAGGTATAGCGATCCGACCTCAGTGCACCATACATTCTGGCTCCAAGTAGACCCAACACCATGTCCGGGACAAAGGTTATCATCGTTGGCGCAGGGATCGCAGGCCCTGTACTTGCTATCTTCCTGAAGATGAAAGGGTATTCCCCTATCATATACGAAAGACTTCCCGGCCCATCAGAAGCTGGCCTCAGCTTCATGTGCGTTGCGTCGGACCGTCCGCGCTGCTGATAGGGGAAACTGATGATCAAAGGGTTTCAGCTTGCAACCCAATGGCTTGCGGGTTCTTTCGTTGATCCCGGGTCTCATCGACAACATACCAGGGCACGCTCCGCATAGGCAAATTCATTGCTCCTCCCTCGACAGCACTGAAGAGATACTCGTCGACGATGATCTATCCCCGATGGTGCAGCTGTTTGGCTTCCCACTAATCGGAGTGAGGCGCACGGAGTTCCATCGTTTGCTCATAGAAACTGCACGGCAGTACGACATCGAGGTTATATGGGGCCACCAAGCAGTGGACTTTGAGCAAACGGGCGACGGGGTGCGTGTCGGGTTCGCGAACGAGACCAGCGACATGGCAAGCTTTGTTGTTGGCTGCGATGGACTGCATAGCAATACAAGAACTGCGCTCTTTGGTCGCGAGAAAGCCAACTTCACAGGATTGGTGCAGGTGGGCGACGTGCTGCTGTAAAGTCCAGCCGTAGTACTGAAATCGATACCGTCTACAGTGTGGAGGTCTGTCACCGACCCCACCCGCTCTACAGGGAAAAACATCTCTTTATCAACAACTATGGAGACGGCAGGCACATGGTTGCTTACCCCGTTTCACCCGACAAGTACTCCTGGGCGTAAGTCGAGATGTTTGAGCATCAACGCACTTATAAACATCGGTTTTACGATGCCAGTATAACAACTCGCGAGCTCGAGGCAAAGGAAGATTGGCGGTCGCAAAGCACGAAAGAACAGGACGAGATTAGGCGTGGGTCTCTGAGCAACTGGGGATTTGCCGCTGGAGAATTGGTCAGAACCGGAGAAAAGATTACCAAGGTCAGTGCGAACGGCTGTTTGTATCGGAACATCGTCGATCTGTCAGTTAGTATGGACTGTATGATCGACCTGAACTCGAGTCATGGTTCAGGGGAAGAGTTGTTCTTCTGGGAGATGCTGCGCATCCGACCAGTCCAGTCAGTTTCAGTCGTTTTCTGTTTCCACTGTGATTATGCTGAGGTAGGAACACAGCACTTGGGACAGGGTGCAAACCAGGCGTTCGTGGATGTCTATCACTTGGTCCGGCTTCTGAACAAGCACAATCCAAGTGCTTTCCAGCCATCCACAGAGGTTCTAGCACAGGTCTTCCAAGAGTACCAAGACCTCCGCCTAGCGCAGACAACCGAGTTGGTGAAGGCTGCGAGGAAGCGAGGAGAGGTACGGGTTGTCTCCGGAGTTGACGCCTGCAGAAGAAGGAATGAGCTGGTGAAAGGTATATTCAGCGACGAAGGCTTGAGGAAAGCTGGCGCAGAGTTACTTTCCGGTCCATTCACGGAGAGCGAGTTGTGAAGTGCAGTCCTCCGAGTCGTTGTAGACATAGTACGGTATCGCACGCAATTCGATACTAGAGCCTTAAAATCATCATTTCCCGCATGCCCCGGACGAAGCGGGCACAAGAAGTCCAAGGAGGTGGCCTCCATGCCAGTATGTTCCCAATCACTGAGACAAACCGTGCAGTCCGGTGTTGTTTGCACTAGCCTACCTTGAGGATCTGCTGGACATATCACAACATAGGAACTCTCCACTCCCTCGTCCTGGCATGCTGCCACAAGTTTAAAGGACAAACACCCTCCCACACAATGAAGGGGACATGTCACGTGTGAAGACATAGCAAGAGGGAGGAACAAACGAAATGCAGCATGTATGCTCATAGGTCGATAAGAACGCCAGGTGTGCTTGAGGATTGAAATGCCAGAAAAGAGAGATGGTAATGCGCGGCAATGAATACAAGAGCTGTCGTCTACTCGTCTGGCACCTCAATCTCGCCCGAGTTAATGCCATCGATGATGTCGTGAGGGGGCTGGCCATCAACCGTGCACCCTACACTCTGAGCAGTTCCCAGAATCTCCTTTACACCGCCCGCCAAGTCCTTCGATAGTGATTTGCTTTTCATCGTCCGAGCGATGTCGAAGATCTCATCCAGGGGGATGTTGCCGGAGTGCTTGATGTTTTTCTCCTTCTTACGGTCACGGGGAGGCTCTGAAACAAGAGGTTAGCTAACTGAATCCACGACGGCCAAGTGGATGCGTCTGTACCCTTGAGAGCGCGAATAACAAGAGAGGAGGCCGAAGGCACGACCGAGACAGCTGCTTGTCGGTTCTGGATCGTAAGCTGGACAGTCACCCGTAGACCCTTCCATGCAGATGTTGCCTTTGCAATATCTTCTCCGACCTTCTTGGGCGACTAGAGCGGAACTCAGTGGATGTATTCTCGTGCGTGTTACTTCGTAAAGCACACACCAAACCAAGAGGACCGATTTTGGGAGCAAGGGCAGATGAAGCACCGACTTCACCGCCTGTTGCCCGGAGGTAGATGATTTTGATTTCGTTAGGGTCCTATGGGCCGGTGGTGATCAGCCCTGAATACCCTCCAGCTGACCGATACCATAAGACGTCTGCTCACCAATTTTGGGGCCATCTTGAAACTAGGGAGCTCGGGTTGGTCGGTTATCTGGAGGACACCCTGCCAAAGTGGGAGGGTGGCTGAGAAATAAGGTTCAGACGCCGCATTGGTACTATACAGTCGCGCGTTACCAGACTGCACCACGTGACTCGACTGGGAGCTTGTTTGGCGTTGTGTGGCGGCGCTGCGAAAAATCTTGGGAAGTGTCAGAGATCTTCCACACGAGGCAGAAAAGCAGCGAGTGCAATGGGTGTATGGACTCCTCGGGAAGGGTCGTTTTACCCGCTGCATTTGAAGACGCGGACATAGATATTCTTGCTGTGCTTATAGGTAATCACTCTCTGTCGTCGATTGTGTCGTGGTGGGCGATGTCTGAATGTTACCATCGAAGCTGATATGCTTGAACGACTGATCGCTCATAATGACCGCATACCCTTACTGCCGTATGTTTTCCCAATATTGACGTCTTCTGAACGTATTTGATCCATTTATGCAGCGAAAGCCTCACCCGATTTCATTCAAGAACTGCTCCTGGTATCAGTGTCCTCGATTATCTCAGGCGCATAGTCAAATTCAACAAAGTGGAAGTACGTACTAGATTTCGTTCCGCGATTGTGCAGTTTACCTGACGATGGCGATGATTATTACCGATAGAAATCATGCCTTCTGCTCACTCTGCACTATGTTGACCAGATCTGTGCAAGGATGCCCCTCTTCACTCTAACTTCCCTCACCTGCCATCGATTCATCATCGCCTCCATAACAGCCAGCAGCAAGGGCCTCTGCGACACCTTCTGCACTAACAGCCTCTACGCACGCGTCGGCGGCATTCCCGTCTCTGAACTGAACGTCCTGGAGCGCGAGTTTCTCCGCATAATTGACTGGCGATTAACGGTTAGCAGTTTCTCTCCACACACCGCCATGTTATCCATAAAATACTTTCCCTCCCCCTCCCCATCCCCCTCTCCTATTCGCCGATCTATTCTCTTATATCCTCTCAAGGCGTCCTCGCATCATCCCGGTCTTGACGCTTCTATCTTCTTTTGCTTCGGCGCTTTGTTAGTGCACACGCGAGGTCCTCCAAGAATATTACGTCAATCTCGTCCGCACGGACAGCAGTGGGAGATTTTGCATCGACGGCACCACTTCGCATTCGACGACGTCGGAGAGCTCTTCGGAAAGCGATGTCGAGAGTATGGCATCGCGATCGCCCTCCCCAATGCAAGGCCAGATACAGCATTGCCCTTCGCTTGCTATTCGTTCGCACCGTGAAGGCTCGACCATCCTCATCGATACGGCAACAATCACCCCACAGGCTCCTCAACCCCCTACCATCGAGCAAAACATGGCGATTTGCAGACT
Organism: Melanogaster broomeanus; assembly: GCA_014904935.1. NCBI lineage: Eukaryota > Fungi > Basidiomycota > Agaricomycetes > Boletales > Melanogastraceae > Melanogaster > Melanogaster broomeanus. The sequence goes on along the minus strand of MU123734.1, from coordinate 10,090 downwards.
TGCAGAACTCGCTTGGAGGAACGCGTGGATCAGCTTCTGGACAACCATAGATGTCAGGGACAAGAACTTCAGTCATTATAAAGGACGTGGAGGGCGGACGGACATCACAACGACTTACTGTCTACATTCTACACACAGGCTGAATAGGGACAAATTTGAACACATTGTATTTGTACTGAAGAAAACAACATGCGCATACGCAAAGTGCACAAGTCTTGGAACCAATTGAGTGGACGGGACAATTAATGAGTACGATAAGGAGTGATTCTCAGTTAAGTACAATATTTGTTGGAATGGTGGGGGATTCTAGAGGAAAATGAAGGTGTGTTCCATAGTGAGGTTTTACAGTCCTGATACAAGGATAACAAATAAGGAGTGTTGACGGTTAGAGTATTTTCAATTTTTTTGAGCGTTTTGCTGTTTTGGTGAAAGGAGAGTCGCAGACTCAAGGACAGACTGATTTCCTGGGTAGAGCGAAGATGAGAGAGCTAAGCACGCGGGACGAAACATGCAGAACAGGACCGACTTCGCACCGTAAGTATGGCTACCTAACAATACACGAACGCGAGTGATAGCGAACAGCACAAGCCGTCACATGCAATGCGAAGAACCTGGACCACAGAAAAAGGCGCGCATAAGCTCCTAAACACACGGGACATCCCCAGAAACACAGAAGCAGCGGCCCCCCCAGAAAAGGGAAACAGGAAGAGAAAGTGAGGGAGCCAAGGTCTGTTTACTAACATTACATTTCACCGCCTCAGCGCAGAGAGCATCTTCGCCAGCGCGTTGATCTGGCCTTTCTGAACCTTCTTCGGTGCACCATCACTGCCTGCATCGCTTCCCTCGCGGACACCATCCAGATCGGTGGTGGATGTGGCTGCGTCGCAGCGCTGACGAACGGGAGACTTCTGAGGAGCGCCCGGCCGCTCGCTGATGGTGTCGAGTTTGGAATCTTTGGGCTTGCGCGTACGAATCTTGCGCGGGGGTGGCTGACCGAAGATATCTCCAACTGGATTGGGGTGCAATTGACGCGGCAGCTCGTACAACTCCCACGGTACACCAGACATAACTGCGGATTAAGGATAATGATCAATATACGTGCTGAAGGGTGGCCAGCAGACCACTTACTCTTGACATTCTTGGGGATAGCCTGCTGTTCCCTGTTGTTTCCATAAATCCGACTCGATGTTGTGCCTTGTGCCCTCCAGCTCCCACTTGACACACTCGTTGCCGTCGTGCTGACACTCCTCGCGCTCGAGTTGCTGTACCGCGTAAACGCACTCGTGGACGTGCTTGCACTCGAAGTCGTGGACATCGAGCTTCGCCAGTTACTTTTGGCAGAACTGGACATGATAGAGGATGCACTGGAAGTAAGGTCTGCACCCCCACGCGTTGATTGAGGCGACAGCCCACGCGGACCTTTGCGTTCAGCGCCTCCACCAGCACCATTACCAAAAGCGGATGATGCAGAGTTGTATGCATGACCGTTGCCCGTGGATGGACCCCACGTGTTCGGGTTGTGGGGCTGTGGGCGGCGTCCACGTGTCCAGATCGTGGCCTCGTCGGCCGGAGAGCGCTGTGATGGAAGTGGCGGGCGGGTGGACGGTGATTGATGAGCTTGCACGTTCTGATGAGCACCGGTAGAAGTGGGTGCTGCAAGTTGAGTGGGTGGAGAAGGTGACAGGCCCATGATCAGACTCGTCACGTTGCTTGCGGTACCAGGAGCGACATCCTCCACTGGCGAAGAATTACCCTTCCCACCAAAGGAGAGCTTCCACTTGGATGCCTTCTTCGCAGGAGGCAGAGAAGGTAAAGTTGACACGCCCACAGCGTTGACATGAGCTTCCGCAAGTACAACGGGTGCCTTCGAAGAGGACTTGCTTGCAGCACGGCTGATGTCGATGACTGGTGATGATAGGGAGCCATCGAGAGGTCGAGCAAGCGAGGACGAACGCGAAGCCAGGCTGATCTCCCTCGCAAGCGTTTGGGAAGCCGAGGCAAGCACCTCCAAAGTCTGATCTTTTGAAACTTCACCGGCAAGCAACTTGCTTTTCCGCGCTCCACGACGTCCGCGTTTCTTCGTAGACCGACTACGTCCATCGTCGAGCTCATACTCCGCGTCCATGCTCTGGTCAAAATCAATATCTACCTCCTCGGTGGCATCCACCTCCTCAATGACATCAACAGCTGTACGACAGAGGACCTCCTCTGTGAGCGAAACATCCAAATCGGGTACTGTCTCCAGACCCAATCCTGTCTTGTCAAACGCCGGACCGAATGACGGCGCCCGCGATAAGCTGCGAGAGTGGATGACAGGCGTACGGCCACCTGCACGGGAGGAAGGCCGGCGCGATGGCGGACATGAAGAAAGGGGGTGCCCGAGGGTCACCGATGACGTGGAGACAACACGTTTATGCCCAATGACAGGCCTGCTTGCGGTTGTGGACTCCGACAAAAGGGCGGGCAAGTCCTTGATCCAAGTACCGAACTCATGAGCAGTGACAGGTGTCGTGGAAGTGGTAGAGAGCAACGAAGTGGACGGAGGAAGGTAGAAAACTCGAGTGGCAAGAAAGTCGGCCACTGCAGCAGTCATGCCGGTGAAACGCTGCATGAAGAAGCTCGAACCATGCTGGCGGAATAGGTCAAATGAGGGGCAAACACCCTCAGCAGTGTCCGTCCAAGGGTTGTAGTGATACAGCCTGTAAGAAGTTAGTGAATAAGTCTGATGAATGCAAGATGAATGACCAACATATTGATCAAAACGATGCCAAGTGACCATACATCCGCAGGAGCAGGACGGTATGTCGGAGCGACATTGTTCCTACACTCGAAGCTCATATACGGTGCACTTCCACAGTCCATATCTGAACACTCCGCTTCTGTCGTCGAAAGCCCAAAATCGGTCAACTTGACGACCACGCGACGCTCCCCGTTAACAAACCCATCAGTGACGATGAAGTTCTCCGGTTTGATGTCCCGGTGAAACACACCCTGTTCGTGGCACGAGGCTACGGCATCGCACATCTGAGAAAACATACTAGCAATAAGTCGTAGACGGGTGGGGCTCAGCAGCTGAGTGGGATGAAGCGATGCAAGAAGCGAAGGCGTCGGCGGTGTTCGCGAAGGCGAAGCAGAATCGTCGCGGGAGATTGGCGTCGGCTCGTAGTGGTCACGTGCCTGTTCGAGGAAGTAGAACAAGTCCTCGCCTGGCACATACTCTAGCAAGAGAAGCAAGAATGCTGGTGTCTCAAGTGTCCGGTGCAGTGTGACGATGTTGGAATGCGGCCGCAGGGACTGATGAATCGTGACCTATCGGGAACAGCTCAATGAACACAAGATCAACGGATGTCCCCACAGGTTACTCACTTCTGTCATCTGAGCGACAAGGGCGTCTTCATCGAGGTTAGCCTTACTGAGACACTTCAGGGCGAAGTCGCGCCCATAAGTAACGTAGCTCTTGGATCGGGGAGCTTCTCCAAAATCAAGTATACCACAATGGCCGTCCTCCGAAGGCACTGTACGCGATAGGACCTCGCGAACGAGATATACTACGGCATAGGAGCCCGTGCCTAGTCTGCGGATGACCTCGAACTCTTTTGCAAGGCCAAACTCGCTGTTTTCATGTGTGAAGGGGCCTGATGCAGGACGTATGAGCTGGCCTTGCAAGAGGATATCTTCACCAATGAGGTCGCCTGGAGCGAGTACGTCCTCGGTGACAGAAGAGGAAGATGAAGATCGTCGTGCTGTACTGGGACGAGTAGAGCCAACAGATTTTGCAACGCGAGGACGCACGGAAGAGGATGGTGGGAGAGCGAGTGGGGATGAAACAGGAAGAGGACTCGGAACGGAGAGTGGACTGGAGGAGAAGGCTGAGGATCGAAGGAAAGGTGAAGGGAGTGGTGAAAGTGAAGGAGAAGGCGACGAAGATGGGAGTGGACTGGGAATAGAAAGTGATGAATGCTGACTCGAATGGTTTACAAATACTTGTTGTTGGAACTGGGATTGTGGCTGTGACTGTTGTTGCTGTGTTGAATGAGGACGAGCAGGACGAATAACATCTTTCGTGAAACGCTTGTTGAACAGCCGGGAAGGGAGCTGCTGCTGGGAGGGGTCATTAAGGCGGGTGTCTGATACGATATCTTTGCGGGAGGGCTGGGACCTGTGGGGAAGAGATATTGGCTGTGCTGAATACTGCAACATGAGCTCGTGCAGATGGGAGACAGACAAATAATGGTGATAACGACGCAGGTGAGAACGGGGAGCGACGTTGTGAGGGAGGGGATCAGACGAGACCGGCTGTGAGTCTGAGAAAGCCAGGGCCGAGATACATGCAGCAATGGGAATAACAATGATCTAGAAAACTTGAAGAGACGAAAAGATGAAAACTAGGAGAATGCGTCGGGGAGAGGAAAGTCCAGGGAGGAGATGGCAACAACGGGATCGTTCGATGAGGCCGAGAACGAGGAACCCGTCGTTGCAGCAGAAACGCTCGAATCTGTGGTGATAAGAGAAACAAGAAGTAAGCAAGAAGGAGAGGGAGAGGGATAATGGAAAGGGATAATAAGAGACTCACGAGAGTGACTTGGTGACTTTCGAACGTTGAGGAGGAGAGGAAGGGAAGTCCTGGACAGCCTGGCTCCCAAATTGAACGATCAAAAGTCACAAACACACTTCTCAGTGGCCGCAGTTACGACCACATGCTCCAGTCACGCTCTGTCACAATACTTGCCATATGCGGACAATCTCCCATCGGGCTTATCTCACACTTTTCCTCATTTCAACCTCGGGTTCACACTCAGATCCCAAAAGTAGCAGGTTGTGCCTCGTCCTACCCAATATTATAATATTTATAACGATATATTCCCAATAATTCCTGTATCAAACAATAGTATACTATGGCATGGAGTGACCGTTTGCCGTAACGTGTCACCGCATTCCGCAGCCTCCTTTCCAACATACACTGACTGTTAGCGTCGATCGCACATTATATTCACGCTTATTGTCTATCTACACCACCATGCTGCATTGCTACACCGTGTAACATTGCATTGATTAGTTAAATGAAAGTGCTCTAGTAGTAGCCATGAATCCCTGTGTCACGTCCGCGTGCTCAGTGCACTGATCACCTGGCGGCCGCTTCCAGCCATTCTCCCTCTAGATCAACACGGCTTCGACGATGGCTCCCTACTACAAGTCTCAGAATCCATTACCACATCATGATATCACCCCCTTGCAATTACATTCCGAACATCATATATCATACCACATGCGACACCACATTTTCCCAATCTATCGAAATCCCAGAACAATCTAACCCCAGAACATTCACTCACGCCCCATCCTCCCTTTTACGTCCCACATGCACCTGTGACCATATGGTATCCTATTTACACGGCCCATTTATAGCCGCCGTATCATGCCAGCGCATTCTCGAATTGCGGCGTGGTCTGTTGCCAAGTCAGGGTTGTCGCAGGAGTCTTTGGAAAACTTAGTTCAAAGCTCCAAGACACGAGAACTACAACTGTGCCCATTGGACTACAACAAGTACTGTCATGTAGGTCGTCGGCGATTCAGTATGTAAGTTGATTACGCGTCTAGCTGCCGCCATTGATGGATAGAGGCCTCTCGGTCCTCTGTTCGCGAGCATGCGACGCGCTTGTTCGAATTCCATCATTTCGGATGAAGGACGAACCTGATTGATCCGCATGGTTGGACCCACATGCACAATTACATAATATTGCAAGGTGTTGCCCGAATTGGGTGTTTCACAACTGAACAATTGACATTGCATTGGTGAACCAGCAAGTACTGACTGCACAGTGCAAGTAGCTTTGCCTCTCACAAATCCGCTATTCTGGATCTCCCTCATGTATGTGCATATGTATATTTTATCAATCACTGTCGTGGTTTTGTCTGTAAACACAATTGCAAGTTTGCGCATTGTCCCGTGTGAAAATGTCACGTATGAAGTTTGAGGTGCTCGAAGATCCTGGTGCCACAAAAATATCCATGTTCTACTTTCGAATCTACTCAGTATGTACCCGCAACACCACAGCCATCGCCCCAAAACTTGCCCCGTGAACCCGTGAAACGTTCGATCTTAGCAGCGTTAGCAACGATCAACGGTCGCTAGTTGCTTTACAATTAAATGATGAAGATTCTTTCGAATTCCTTGCGCTCGTTCTTGTCCAAGAGCATTGTTATCTGGACTAGCAATCCGGCGTACTCCGTGGATTTTCGTCTCGTTGGGCGTTCCGCGGAAGAGATCCGCAATTCAACGTTATATCAACGTTGGCTCTTCTTTGTGTAACCTCATCGAGCCTCTTCGCATCGGTAAATCCATAAGTCACGTTCTCTGTCGCATAAGTAAGTATTAGGCCTCTTCGAGAACATCGGGGGCGTACGTTCGAATTCCGATGCGTAGACTTCTTGGAGACTCGTGCTCGTTCTATCTTTACCTTGACATATCATAGGCCCAACGTGTCCTCCTTTCATTCAATGATATGCAGTAATGGTGCAGGTTCATGTAGTCGTGAGCATGTTCCTGTTTCTCGTGGATGCTGCAGCCCGAACGCTTAATGTACTATGCATGGTTGCCTGCTCCGCGCCGTGCTCTTAATTCCAAGAGAGCATCAATTTAGACAGCACGGACGAGTGCCCACTTTATCCGATTTGAATACGAATGGTCACCTAATATATAGTCATACATTCGGTGAATTTGCTCCACGTCTCGCCATGTACTTCTGAACGAATTCTTCCTGCGCAAAACCCGGCCCGTAGTGGATTTCCTCCACGTCACCAGTGCGACTGTCCATCACGCAGTATTACCCTCGAATGCAGGTCCAGACTAATACTGCCCTGTCTGGGATTCAGAATATTGTAGTCGACTAGCCAGTGACTCGAGTTCCACGTGGTATTGGCGCGGGGCAAGCAACCTCCGACTCTTGGCACTGATTCGTTCCTGGTCAGTGGTCGCAACGATGACTCTCACGTGTCTGACACGTATTGAACGACATAGGGGCCTGCTTTGCAATTGCTTTTCAGGAATTGAACCCTGGTCAGGCATCGGTGTCCTCTGAAACAGGCTCCATTCTCGGCCCAGGTATTGTCCCAGTGCCTATCTCCCTCCGTACCTATAAATTTCTCATCCCAGGATGGGGTCAAGGACGACAATCGTCAAGTGGATGGCTGAACGTCGGATGATCCACTAGCACACCACTGGGCAATGGGTGCTATCCCCCAATTCGGACCATGTCGGGAGTCACGGAGAGCACAAAACCCCGAGCACACATCTGGCCCCCCATTTTATGAGCAAATCGTTGTTGGTCTTATCACCCTATGGACCTTTTGAGTCTGGGGTGCAGCTTACGCCCATTTTGTTGGAGGCTACGGAGCCTGTGTCCTGCGTGTCCTTTCATCGTCGGAGTGGAGATCTTGATAACTGACATACGCACTTTGCGTTCTGGACCACCCTGGGCGGAGTGTTACGCTGTTAGCTCTATCCGTCCGCATGCATGGGGTGTTGCTAGAAGATGGCGTGCTACTCGTTCATTGTGATCTGACAGGTGTCATGCGATCGTGGCAGAGACCTCAAGGCATATCATCGAAAATGGTCAGTTGGCGACTTGTCATGGGTTTAATCGCCGGAACGAATATCGTGTTTGACAAAATGACAACGTAGAAACATGCGCTCGTCGTGTTGACCAGTTACCTTGTGTGCATCGGTGGCGCATGTCCCAGGGAAAACAATCGAGGCTGCGGAGTGCGGAGCCGCTTCGCCTACATACCGAGGCGATGTTCTCCTAGCCCACATATACCCGGCGCGGGATAAGTGGGAATTCATCGTCATGCTTTCTGATACTCGACTACAAGCTTGCCAAAGCTGGCTTACAATCCGATGCCGCTCCACACTTCCACCGGTTCAGCGCTTCAGCTCTGGACTGAGTTCACGTCAATTCTGTTTGCGGGAATGTGTAATACAATCGCAGGCAGATCTCTTCGCGTCGACCGGACTTATCTCGTGACATACTCGAGGGTTCTCTCCACGAACAACTTCTGTGACAATGGTCGTTATCGGTCGGTGGGGTATTTGCATTACGACGTGCCTGGCGCAGTTTAATGAAAGCCTTAAGCTGGGAGGCCCTGGCTTCAACTCACTGTGACAACAACAGTTCCTGATCGCCCAGCAGAAGCAGGCCATATCATTGAATCCAGACGACACACGTACCTATACCTACTACAGGAAATTAATCGACCAGCTTCTCGTATGAGGAATCTTCGTGTTGCTGACTCTGTCTTCTCCGCAGTTGTTGTTTTCGATAGGACCAACAGAGTCTCTTAATCTTACCTAGCCTTCCAAACCTTGTCATCTGAAAGATGCTTCGGCGGATATGCCCCAACTCGAGATTGTCTTGGGAGGTGGAGCGATCGAGGTGCCAGGAACTCAGGGAAAAACTGCGATCAGCGGATGTTGTGTTGGCTAGCATCTGGCAGCTCTGCCTGCAGTGCCTGGCTGCTGCTGCAAATATGCTGGCAGTCACTTCATCTCAGAAACCCTTCTACTAGTAGCTGGAGGGAGAGATGAAATATACACCTGCACGAACTGGTGCTGCACAATTGTGCGTTTTGCCCTGGTCGATCGGATTGTGATTCGGAAAGGATGGGTGCACTACGATCGTCGACGAGAGCGTTGTAGATCCTCAGGGGTCTCTGTTGGCAGTCGCAATCGTGTTAGTAGTAGTCACAACAGTAAACACTACACATAGGAGTTGAGTCATTGACTGCCTTACTGGGATGCGAAGATCATCGCCGTCGGATGCTGTGAACAAAGGCATATCTCAGCGGCATCTTGCGCTTGTCGCTTGACTTGCTGTAGTTGCGCCCACAGCATTCGAACTGTTGTTCATCACGTCTTTTCCGCCCAATCCTCGTTGACAGGCATCTTTCCCTTTCACTACAAGGGTGATGGAGAAGATCTCTGACACCGTGACCTCCGTGATTCGCATCGATTTCAAGGACGGGCGCCCAGCCGCATGTTCGTCTGGAGATTCCACTATCGTGTACAGTGACCATTTTGGGTTGGGATGGCGTCTCGGAATCTCCTACAATCCTAACGAATGGTTTGCGACAGTGCGCTTGTATCTAGACCACAATCACTGTCTCAGCGGAGAAGGACGAAGCCTCCGTAACTGTCTGCTTGAAAGATAGTGAAGTTTCAGGGGAGAACTGGTGTCAGTAGGAGAGTAACCACAATCTCGGATTTCGGTCCACGGTCGGCCTGCTTGCCTTGGTTCATGGTACCCATCGAACATTGCTGCACACCCCTACGTGTCGCTCACTGTGGCAACGAAGGCCAAAGTCCCTCGTGCGATCGCAGACCCATTGGCTGGAACGGCGCTGGCATTGAAGCAGTCCATGGAAAGCGGCGACTTTCGTGGACACGAAGTTCTATGTTTTCTCCAGGAAACGCACAGGAACTTCAGCTTGGTAAACCACGAACTGTGTATGCCAATAGTTCCAGACTTGGAATCGTCCTGCCCAAGTCCACTCTAGGTGAGATTACACACTGATCGTTTCGCACATCCGATTCACGCTATCACAGGAGGAAAGCAGGCGAATGGATTGGCATCATCCTTTTTGGTCGATATGGCCAGCGACTACCCACATCAACGAAGATACTCTCCTTCATGCATACGATTATGAGCAAGATAGCGACCTCGATGAAGATGAAGATGAAGATGACATTGTCATCCGAACCTGACTCTTTCTCGGGCGTGTTTCCGACTGGATCATCCTCACAACCAAGTACGTGAACTTCCTCGGTGATGCTCTCAGTCTAACACCCGCTGCTACGGTAGCGAGCACAACCGTGGGAGGACCTTCTCGTGGTGTCGCTGACGGGTTATCAGCAGAACCTCCTGCGTATTCTGTCAGCACCTGTCGGATGACACTCGTCAAAGGCATAGCATACAAAACGTCGGTATCGTCAACAGATACACCTTGTTCTGGGTCTGAAACCTTTTTCAGGTGGTTTTCATACATCTATTATCGTTACACCGGACAGATCTCCTTCCTGCCTTTGAAGTCGCAG
>MU123733.1:44118-276926 GCA_014904935.1 Melanogaster broomeanus | reverse complement strand
CTACCAGTGGCACCCACTGATAGATTATAAATCAAGAGCACCCGAGCATCATTGGTCTAGGCCATGCCAGACGGAAGCATAGGCAGGTCCTATATAGGAGACTCTCCCAGCATTTCTCAACGGATCATGTTGTCAAGATGAGCATGTGCCGCAAGCAGCGCACAGCTGGTATGCTTGCACAAGTAGTGCACAACTGTATGCAACACCGGGTTCGCTGACTCTAACCAGATATGAATAAGCCCCCATCTTCCATGATAATCACATTGAGATAGACGAAGGTGCAAGGTGGTAACAGAACGACTGCTCGGACTGATAGGCGTGGTCAATCCAGACAGAATGATAAGATCTTTCAAACAAATTATGATTGCCGTACCGAGCTTCGCAATCGCAAGATTCCAACGACCAAAGCAGGTAACGTTTCGAGCTCGAGGCCAAAGGAAAGCCCGTCAGAGACGAGAACTGCTCCAGCGATGGCGCCTTGGCCCTTGGCCCTGGTGTACGAACAAAAGCCACCGCCCTTTAGATATCCTGAAAATCCCAAGCCCATCGATTGCACGCCTCTTCATGTCAATCGTGCAGGGAGGTCATAGAGAGATCTTCATGGAAACCAGAGCGTTTACTAGCAGTGGGTTATCTCACCGTGACGTATTCGTTGAGAGCTTGTCAGTCGACGCTGGAGTCTTGGAACAGTCCTCTCGTCCAAGTTGGAGCAAAATCCTGCGATTTTAAAAGTTGTACTCTCGTTTCAATGGTCGTGTAGAACGTCTGGGACCCGTCCGATCATGACGCTCCTGTGCCACTCGCTGAAGTGAAACAAACTTGACCATAGGTAGGTTTGTTTGGCTTCTTGTTTGGCACCCATACTCGAGGATTTCTCGCGTTGCGTCCTTCCTTGCATCTTTCTCCATGTTTCACCAGTCCTGAATCTTTACGCCAGTGAGACCCACCACCGATTTTTCTTTTTGAAAGCTCATCTGTTCTTGCAGCCTTAATTTCTAGTCAATATCCTACCAATCTGGCGTAATCAGCGACGACTAATCTTGCGAGTAGCTGTTGGACGTATCTGCTTCTCCAGACCATCCTATCTCTCAAGGTGTCTCAATTATTACCCACTACATTCCTCTTACTCATACTCCCTCAGATGGATCACTCCTCCTACCTTCAGGACGACCAAGACTCCCTCTTTGGCTCGCCCCCACCTTCCCCATCCAGAGGTAGGTCACCCGTCCCTGGCGCCTTCTATCACAGGAGGAGAAATAAGCCCTGATGTTGCCACCCTGAGCCTGGGCGTTGGCACAAGTGCACCGATAAAAAATGTGGGGACCATTGCACTTCCTGGTTCCCATATGTCATGTTCTGAACTTCCAGCCGATCTCCCAGCTTCAAGCTTGTCACTGCCCCGCCCCGCGGCAGGCTCAAATCCTTTGACTTCCTCGCAGCGTAGCAGCGATGGAACGTCTACCTTACTTTCTACCCCGGATGTGGTTTCCCAACCTAGATCACGCGCCGCCTCGGTCCTCTCCTCCCACCGGTCGGCCACGCCTAGCACTGCGTTGTCCAGCGCCACGAAGCGAAAAGCATCCAGAGCAACGTCCTCGACACCTGCTTCCCTTGCACCACCCATTCCCCTTCCAGGACCGGATGAACCGACCCCACCTCATTTTCTCCGCTCACAGTCCGCGTTACTTGGTCTTGCGGGTCTGGTAGGTTGTGTTAAGCCAGCACGGTTACATACACGCGAACGCGAACCTAAACCTTTGCACCCATCTCGTCCACACTCACCTCATCGTGGATCGACACCTTCCCACCCGATTGTGCTTGATGATGACCAGGATGCTCCACGTATTGGACGGCGCCCTTTCCGCCAAGCTCAACAACCCCAGTGTTCGGATCAAATTGACCCAGAGACATTACGCGCCAACATTTTAACCTCGCTCGCGAAGGAAAAGAATGTTTTTCCCGTGCTGGAATCACTTATCAAGTTCCTTGGAGGTGAACCACACAATCCCCCTCCGTCGTATCCGCTACAGGAACCATTCGCACGACCTTACGGGTGTGGCATTTTTGGCGCATCACCTACCCCAGCTGCTCCACCCTCAACACATCCTGTTCCACCTCCAAAACGTCGAAAACTCAGACACGTGCCTGCTGGAGCGGCTGAGTGGGACGTTCCTTTCCCATTCGCAGCTGGTGAGGGTCCTGAGGCGTACCGCGACACTTGGGCGGGAGACAGAGCTAAACAGCTCGTTGCGCAGTTGCTAGGACTGGTAAAGGATGCAGCTAAGAGAGCTGCTGTCAAATCTGCGAAGAGCAAAACACGAAAGGGCAGAGGGCGACCTCCTAAAGGAAGCGCTGGCACGCAAAGCTGTCACTCGTCGAGAAGTATCTCCGTTGATACACGGATCGAGCAGACAAGCACGGTGCACGCAGAGACCGCCATTAGCGCAGTTGACTATGCTACACAGAGCATTGCCACGCCATTGTCCGACCTGAATTACGACCTTGTATCTTTGAATGCGTCGGAGACCGCGGACTTGGCGTCGGCACAAGGCTCAAAGGACGGGTGGTCTGCGGACTCGGAGGGCATCACTGAGGATGGTAGCACGCCAGAGTCGGTACCGTTTGATTACGCAGCCTTTGAGGAGTGGTTATCGCAACTCCAGCAATTTGTTCCGCCCCAGCCAGATGCGCCTACACCGGAATGGGACGCGAACTTTCTCCAATCCCTGGACTTTGACACATCGACGATGGATGTGGAGATACCCGCGGTTGAATCCGCCGCGTCTCCCAGCGTCTCCACCCCTGTGTCACGCGATACCTCGGAAGCCCAACGTATAACACCGGACGAGGCCATAGATCCCGAGTTGTTGGCCATCTCTCACCCCGCTACATCGGCATCTCCCCAGCCGCAGTTGCCTGTCTCAGCCACCCCGTCTACTTGTGCATCCATAGATACACAACCTGCATATACCTCTCATGGAGCCCTCCACGTTCTTCAGCCTCCACCAGCTCTTACTCTCTCGCCACGCACCTCGTTGAGCTCCATCACCGAGCCGCTTACGCCGCTCTCTGAGGTATTCGCAGAGACGGCAACAATAGTTTCTCAGGAATATGATCGCGGTATGCATGTGCACACCTTAACAACCCGAGGCGCCACTGACCCATCCTTGCCTGCAGACCTTCCAGTCCCGGCCACAGGAGTCCCAGAAGTTGTGGGGAAAGCTCCAGAGTCACGTCCGGGGAGTCGAGTCGTAAGCCAAGCTCCGACTCTACGCGCCTCGCCGTCGACGGAACCCCCCGTAGCCAACCAGCCCCGCCCCACCGCAGTACAGAAAGGCAAGGCAAAGGCTACTGCGAGCGTCGCTTCAAGAGCGGCAACTGCCTCTACCAGGTCTACTCCCAGCATCGGCGCCACTGCCCTTGCCAAAGACGCGATCCTGCAGCGTGCAAGAGAGCGGCGGCGACAACTCGCAGCAGAGATCGAACGTGCGAAGATTGAGCTGTGGGAGACGAGCATCGAGTGTGGCGTCCTGGTACACCTTACGAAGGATAGCTCGTTGTGAATTGGCGAGACGATAGTCCTGTAGCAAACATATAGCTCCTTATGGAATACACGATTATTATGACCCGCGAGTGGCCTTGGAAATGTGTGATGGCAGTGGTGTTCACCAATTCTGAGATTTTGAACCACGATACTCTGATGTGCCCCGCGTGGTGCTTCTACGACAGGAATTACACCAATACTAAGAGTCGACCACTGACACCCTCTTTGAAGCAGGCGATGACAGTCAATGGCAAGTACAAATCGATTTTTTACATAGCGTACATACACAAGATACACATGTTAGAAACCCTGGTCAAAAAGAAAGTTTATAGCACATTGAGACTCGGCAATGAATCAACAGATAATCGTTTGCTTGCGCTGTCGCCTGGTCAGCTTACATGGCTTCCCCGTCCACCTCGTCTTCTCACTCTCCTCCGCCTGTCTATGCCAGCGCGTCCACTCCTTCGCGCCAACGTCCCATGCTCGGATTCTAAGCGCCTCGAACGCCTCTTCGTGCTCGCTCAGGAGCTCTTGAATGTCCTCCGCCATTTCCTTCGCCTTTCCTCTAGCACGCTGAGCGCGGTTGGCGAGCTCTTCCGCCACTTCCTGGGCCTTCTCTTTGGAGAGCTGGGCGCCGGTGGTGAAGGCTTCCCCAGCATCATACAGCCACTTCGCTGCTTGCTCCTTTATCTCCCTTGCTCGTCTCTGAGCCCGTTCATTACGCGTATAGACGGTTTCCTTGACGGTTTCCCACGATTGCCTACCGTTCTCTAGATGCGCCGCCGTGTATTGGATGAGTGCGGTGGTCTGTGTCAGGAATACTTGGGCCTGTTTGGAAATAGCTTGGACCAATGCATCGAGAGCATCGAGGATGTCCTGTATGTCCTGGTTGACGATCGCGGAGACGACGGGGGCGTATTCCTTGACGAAGCTCGGAAGGGAAGTGTGGATGAGGGCCGAAACGGAATGATGTGTAGAAGCCGGGTCGGACCGATAAGCGGCCGTAGCGCTTGTCTCCGGAATGACAGAAAGCGCTTTCGGCCGATTCTCTAGGTAGCGAGAACGGAAGGACTCGGGCGCAGCATGAGGTCCTTGGAGAGCCTCAAGCGTTCCGATAGAGTAGACGGTGTCATGCGACGTGAGGTGGTTGGATTAGCGCGGGGGAGAGACACCGAGGTCGAGTCCGCATTAAAGACTGACAGTGCAAAGTCTTTGAAGGATGATGGCATCACGACGACCGGCGTGTCTGGTGTCGCGGAGAGAGCTTGACGCTCCCTATTGACGACCGGTCGAAGAAGTTGCCAAATAGAATTGGGGGTACAGTTAGACTCGGGGGTCACAACTGTATTGATTACTGGTTGAGTGGAGGTTAGAATGGAGGACCGTACGACGACTCCGAGAACCAGAGAAAGAATTGCAATGCTACAAACTCCTGTGAGCACCGGCGAACATCGAAGTTGTGAGGAGAGCCATACATTGTCAAGGCATGCGAGCTGCCTATTATGAATTTGGATGCACTCCTGTTACCTGACCACATGGGAGAGAAAGCACGATAAGCACGTGTTGGATCCAACCCATCGATCGCCTGTTTGTCGACCACCGGCTGACTCCCCAGACGCGGTAATTCGAAGTAGTTGATGGTCGGGGACATTAAACATGTCCCACATTCCTCGAGCAGAACCAATGTCGACATCTTTGAACTCGGGAAGCTCAATTGAATATCCTGGCGAGGCCAGGACTGGTAGATATAGCACGTGTTCCGGCAGACGCGGAGGACGGGATGGCATGTAAACGACAGCTAGAGAAGGAACAGCGGCAATATTCATTGAAGCCGGCTGAGCAGAATTGCAGTTAGTTCTTTGGTGAAACGTATGCAGAACCTACATCTTCGGTGTCATGTTGCTGATGAGTCCTATCGATAACAGTTATGATATGAGGGAATGAACGGTCACGCTCGGAGTGTCCATTAACGACAAGTTGGCGTAGAGGCCCTTCTAAGCTCTCAAGATCAGTTGTGGTAGTGAGACCAGCACCATCCACGACTTTCTGCAAGAGTTTATCGATCATAGACCATTTGAAAGGAGAAGAGAGGCCATAGAGGGAGACCTTGAGTTCAGTTCCAACTGGGGTCTGGACTGGTTCCGCTTCCGGGTGTTGTAATTGAGGTGGGAGAACCTGAGAAGCCGACAGCATATCTTCGTCATCCTCAGTCTGTTGAAGGTCCAGGATGAGATCAGGGTCAGTGACCGAGAACGTGGTGTCTGAAGGCGACTGGACGTCCTCGTAGGATGAGCTCAGAAGTTCTTCACGGGAACTAGTAATGGGATCTGGGAAGGACAGGCGTAGATCACGCGAAGAATTATGGACGGTGGAAGCGTGAAGCGAGCTAGAGCGGGACGAGCTGAGAGTGCTGATCATGCTTTGATCAAGGGCCTCCTTCTCGCGTAGCTCTTCAGGGGATATCTCTTCAGTAGGATTTATGTCAGATGACCCGGCATCCTGAGAGACGGGTGGCACGTGTGATGAGGGGTGTGCTAGGACGGCATCGGGCATGCCCTCGTCAGCGCTGTCCTCGATCAGGCCTTCCCAGACATCGACGTCTCCATCACGAGAGCTGCCATAGCTCAAGGAAGATTGTCTTGAGCGCGAGCGAGAAGAGAGACGTTCATGATCGGCTCCTCTTGAGGAAGAGATGGATTCATTATCAGACTCCCTGTCGGTGCTGGCGATGTCGAGCCAGTCTGAATCGGAAAGACATTCTGGCTCTGAAATTGTAGAATAGTCAGTGTGGTTAGACATGGTCGTAGGGAGTGGTGAAGGTTGTAGCATGGGATTCATGGTGGGTGTAAGAATGAAAGGGGTGCAGGGCTTATGTACTTGATACTTAGGGCTACAGCAGGCAAGACATGCAGATCTTCTCACGCCTGCTCCATCACATCCCTTCTAGCAGTCCGCGTCACCCCCCCATATTAACTTAGCATAACACCTTTTTATGTACTAACACCAGAACCACAGGAGCGCTGCCAGCAAGGCAGTCGGAGTCACGGTGAGCAGCTCGCTTCAGCTTAAATCTGTACTCTCAACTGTTATGCCACCTTCCATCCTTTTGCATCAGGACATTCTAATCCTCGTGTGCTTACTCCTATCCATCGAGGATGTTCTTAATTTAATGCAGGTAAAATATAAAAATATTTTTATCACACACGCGCAGCTCATTGGACATGATAGACATGTCGTGGCATGCATGCATTTGGATCACTGGACTACCTATGGCACAAGCTAATTGCTGGTTGGGATATCCCTTTGGATATTCCCCCAAATGTCAGCCTGACCACTCTGTCGAGCGACTTCTTGCAAAAGGCTGCTATCAATGCCTTGAGGTTGGACCGAAGATGGCGAGACTCTACCTCGCCTCTCCTGTACGCCAAGCGCATCATCTCACCAAATTCTGCCTTCGTCGACGGACTGCATTTACTACCAGGTGGTCGTTGGCTCGTCACCCTCCAGTATGAGGAGACCGTACGGACGCATGTTACGCTCTGGTCCCTGAAAGATCCCAGCGACCCTCCCATCTTCAGAATAACCGTCGACGGTCGTGTCCGATTTCTGCAAGCCCATCACCACCATGAAATGGAGCAACTCACAATTGGTATTGCATTCGCACGAGGTGCCATGGAGTAAGTGGATCGAGATTCCGCCTTTATGAATAGGATTTGACACAGCCGCAGAACCATCCGGGTGTACAATGTTCGCTTGCAAGATGACTTTCGGAACGCAGCTCGTCATTTACTGACATTTGAGGCTACATCTGGTGAACTCTCTGCCTTTGGACGACTATCAGGGATGAAGATCTGCGGACAAATTATGGCTGTCGTTTTCGTTCCTCTCTCTTCGCCACCATCGCAGAATGCAGGAAAACTTGTCTGCGTAAACCTTTTAACCAAAGCTGCGGCCGTTATTGAGTGTCCTGACTGGGTAAGCCAACATCTCGACGAAGAGTTAGTCATGATCTGATTGACGTGATAGTCATTCCCATGGGGTAGACTCAAGCTTTTTCATCGGTACCTTGCCATTATAACATTGTCATTTATCCGGGAGAACACATCCGCCGACATATGCTTCCACGAGCTTCCATCTGTCATACTCGCCAAAATTCCACATCCGTCTGTGCCACATTGGCCAGAAACGCTGGCGCTCAAAAGTTCGCCAACAGCGAATACTTCGTGGACGACCGACCGTGCCCTTGCCTTGGAGTTATCTGACGACGTGCTCACGACTACCGGAGAAACTTGCTCCTTCAGCATGTTCGGATGTCGGCCCCGCATGCGGTACGGCAGTGCTACAGATGCATCAGTTGCTGTCATCCAGGTTTCTTTTGATGGGACGAATATCCATTGCATCCCCTCTGCCGTACCATGTCGTGCTCTCCCTTCCGTCGGCGAGGTCCGGGCGTCCCCCTCGGGAAGGCGGGCCGTTTGGCTCAACCCTGATCCTGACACTCGCGAATGCACACTCATGAAATTTGCATCTGGAAGGACGTCCGGAAATACTGAGGTGGGACCTTGCATCTCGGTCCTGATGCCCTCGTTTTCGGGGTTGCCCTTCAGTCCTCGGGATTTCTATTCCTTTGCATTCGATGAAATCTCGTGCAAGTTAGCTGTTAGTCTTTCGTCTGGAGAATTGTACATGTTACACTACTAGGAGCATGTAAATAGTAGTAATACGACACTGTGTACTATAGCCCCTGTTTTTGAGTCCCAGTGGCACGTGAGCAGAACTTGCAGTCACCACAACTAATCATGAATCATGATCTACTACATCGACCCTCACGACTTCGACAGCCGGGTTTAATTCCCTCCAATCCGGGACCGAGCAAGCTTCTAGACACCCGTCAACACCCAACTTCCAAGTCGCTTCTTGCCATATCGTGTTTCCAAGTCCCTGCCTCTCGTGACATCTGGTGTCTCTACAATGGAGCAAGAGATCGACCGTTTCGTGCAGGCCATACTCATTGCCGTAGACCCATCGCAGGTCACACTGCACCAGCAAGCCCTAGAGTATCTCTCCAATGTTCAGCAAAATATTCACGAAACGTGGCGTCTAGCCCTGACGATCTTCGTGGAAATGGACCCTAGTGGACATGGTCGAAAATATCCTCCACAGGCCAGATTTTCATCTTTGCGGATGCTAGACGAGTTTTTTGATAATCGGTGAGCGTGTCTCGCCTTTCGATGCGTCTGGAAAGAGTCGACTATCCCAGATGCTAACACCACGCGGTAGGTTTGAACCATTGGACGAGGAAACCTTTCGAACATTGCAACAATCCATTATATCTTATATACAATCCGAGTATGTTTATGGTCCCGCAGAATCTGCAGCATCATGTGCGTGATTCTTTGCCTTACAATGTCCTCATCTGAGCATTCTTCACGGCCTATAGTTCTTCGCAACAAGTTCTCGCATACATTAACACTGTTTTTTCTTTGTACCTACGTGGAGCAATGGCCCACGTTCTTTACCGACCTATTCTCACTAGTCCGTGTCGCGGAATCGTCCTCTCAGCCAAAATACAATCGCCACGTCGCTTTGCTGCTATTCCATCTCATACTTGAGATATCCGGCGAAGTTGCAGATCAAACCATCAAGTCTGCGCGGACGTTTAACCATATTCGACATACACGGGATGCCCGCGTGAGAGACGCAGTACGAGGACGCGATGCTCCTTTAATCAACGAGGCCGTGTTAACTATCATCGCTGACGGGGCTGAACGAATGGCAATTCTGAGAGAGTCGGACGAAGAGTCGAAGGCCCTGGAAGAAGTGGTGGAAGTGGTGGATTGGGGTGTTCGGACCTTTGCATCTTATGTTGGTAGGTGGTCAAGAAAACGCAATCACGGGATTGATGTATTCACGGTATGATCAAGGGTGGATCGACATCAACTTAACCGTGACTCCTACCACAGTCCCTCTGCTGTTCTCCTTGCTTTCCGACCCATCATTGGCCATTCGACTAGCGACATCCTCTGCCTTACTTCGCATTCTTTCTAAAGGCTTGAAGGAGCCGGAAGACAAATTACAACTGATAAAAGTGCTCTCCCTGGGTCAAGTCATCGATGCGCTAGAATCGAAAACACGCGAAGAGCAAATCCAACGAGGTTCTGACGAAGATGAGGGAGAAGAGTCGTACAGAGAAGCCCTTGGGAAGCTCCTTAACGTGCTGGGTTTGGAGATCACAAAATTAATCGATGTATGTTCTACTCTTTTACTTAATCCTGTGTTTCCCTCATGCGACCGTCCAGGACTATCCAAAACCCGAAGTAGTGCCTGAGGCCAAGCGATTGCAGAACCAGATACTCCCCATCATGCTACGCTTTATGGCTGACGGGTATGACGACACTTGTTCGACTATATTCCCACTATTGCAGACTGTCCTTGCTAATGTGTGTACCTGCTCACTTGGAATTGTCTGAAGCTGACTTGCCCATAGTACAAGCGGACTAGGAAGGTGTCTTCGAACCCTCTGGACGATGCCACACGATCATTCCTTACTTCGCTGCTGGATGTCATCCTACAAAAGATGAAATGGGACATGGATGATGATCCTACTGACATGGATGAAGAGGACATTGTGGCCTTCGATGGCCTTCGCAAGGTATTTGACTTTCCTCAGTGTCCAGATGATCGCTAACGTTGAACAGGATCTGAGAACGTTTTTGGATTCCGTCTTGACGATAGAACCGGACCTCGTCATTAACTCTGTTCGGACGCTCGTCCTTGGAACATTTTCCGCTTATCGTAACGGGATAAACGTCGAATGGCATGATGCCGAGCTGGCTGTATATCTTGTCTACATCTTCGGAGAAATCAGCAAAAGTGTGTGGCGCAAGTTTCCTATTATTGTTGTATTGACATTTTCCACTCAGGCGGTACCAAGGGTCGTGCAACCTTCTGCTTAACACCTGCGATACCAAAAGACAAGAAAAAGGAAGTCAACTACTCAGAATATCCGTTGACTCCACATGGCGAGATTTTGTTGGCACTTGTGCAGTCTGGGATTTCGGCGTATCCTCATCGGGCAGTCGTCATGCAATTTTTCGAGACTGTCGCTAGATATGGGGACTTCTTCAAAATCCGCAAAGATTGCATAATGCCAACTCTCCAGGCAATGGTTGACAGTCGGTAAGTAACATGACAGCTGTTTGTACCGATTGCTCATTTCTTTGAAGAGGTCTCCGCAGTACAGATATATCTGTTCGATCCCGAACATACTACCTTTTCCACCGATTTATTAGAGAAGGCAAGAATGACATCTCGCCGGAACTCTCACTTAACCTGCTCGACGGGATCAGAGATCTACTCGTCATCCAGATTGAAGTACCGAAGCTTGAAAATCCTGAGGACGATCCGCTCACGGAAGCCATCAAGAACCCCGGTTTGTTTGACTCGCAACTGTATCTTTTCGAGACTGTCGGCATTCTCGTCTCGTTGCTGTCCAAAGTACCAGAGCAACAGGCTAGTTTGCTGTTGTCGATCGTCACTCCCCTATTGGAAGACTTGTCATCCAATATTTCCGCGGCTAAGGGAGGAAAAGACGTGATACCCATTCTGCGTATCCATCATACCATCATGGCTCTCGGCAACATCGCGAAGGGTTTCCCTGATTACCCTTGTCCTGTCCCGGAAGGATATTCTTTCGCTCCTTTGGAGGTGTTCCGACAAGTTGCGCAAGCAATTCTCCTCTCTCTGGAGGCCATGAACGTCTTCAAGGGCGTTCGTGATGCGGTAAGTTAGATTCTATATTTCCTATACTATGTTAGCTCACATTTCTTTAGACTAGATATGCATTTGCTCGAATCATAGCAACTACTGGGTCTAATGCAACTCACCTTATCCCCCCATTAATGGTCAATCTCCTAGCCCACTTCGAGCCATCGGAACTCATCGACTTCATGAATTTCATCGGCCTACTGATCCACAAATTGCAGGTGAGCTGACGTCGTATAGTGTACGTTTAACTACTTATTAATATCTTCGTCAACACAGAAAGATCTGTTTGACGTTTTGGATGAGCTGCTGGGACCACTCAACGCTCATATCGCCCAACTCCTATCGCAGCCAGCCACTGGCACTGACGACACACTGACGCATACTGATACCAAGCGTTCATACCTCACGCTTCTCACCAGCATTATGTCGTCCGATCTTCACGATGTGCTCATTTCTGAACGTGAGTTTATGTTTGTTTCGTCCCATGCCTGGGATCTAACACGTAGTATCAGGCAATAAGAGTGCCTTGGAGCCCCTGCTTGAAAACATGTGTCAAATTGCACAAGACACGTCGGATACGAACAGCCAAAAATCAGCCTTCTCCTTCTTTGGGCGCTGTGTGCAAGTTTGGGGTAACCTACAGCCATTATCACCTGGTGGGAATGCACCCAGACCGCAGGCTTTGCCCGGATTTGAGCGATTCGTGTACGAGCGCTTGGTTCCAGCTGCCTTTGCGGTCTTGTCCTCTCCTCAATTCAACCCCAAGGACGGTCAAATGCTGATGGTGGGTCCGAAATCTGTCATCTCTGAAGGATTTCCAGGACTAACGGTGGTTCCTTCGAAGGTGCTCCTGGAGATTGCTAACTTCTTGCAAGTAGTACGTAAAACCAGAGGCACGGAAGCTCACGAGTTCTTTGTCACCGTGTTCCTGCCCTCTCAAAATTGGCCACCAGATACGGCACTAGAGTTCACCACTAAGCTTCGGGATTTGGACAACAAATCCTTCCGAAAATACTTCTCTGAGTTCGTCAGGGTATCCCGCTCTCAGGTCACTTCGTAGCATCCAGATGTATACTAGTGATTGATTCTTCTGATGGATTTTCTTCTTCGACGATCGCCTGAGTGATGATGCATCAATAATGGCCCCTGTATATTGGTTGTTCGATTAGGTAAAAAGCTTTAGAACCTAACAAGAACAAACAACGTCCTGATTGAGTAGCTGTCCAAGTGAAACGGCGGCTTGCAACGGACGATCAATCCAGGGGATTCCAAAAGAATGGCTGCACGTGAGTTGCTTGGTGCCCAACCATTGTTCTCTTTCTCACATGAATGTACGAAGCTCGTCGTTCTGCAAAACCTAAGATCGTGCGTGGCTAGATCTTCCTCGACATGCCGGAGCCTGACATTGCACCTTACCTGCATAGAAACCACCTCGTAAGGTGCGCGACGCTCACGCCAATTAACGAATACCAACGCTGAGAAGCTGTAGCACGATCCAGAAGTCTCTCCCGAGGACACATGGAAACGTTTATCGACGAATATACGCGAGATACATAACCACAACGCTTTCACGCTTTCCTTTGAAGAGAACTACCGGTACGCCTACAACATGGTCCTCTATAAGAGTGGATCGATGCTGTACAATGGTGTATGCCAGCTGGTAGCAGAGAATGTCGACAGGCTCGCCGAGCAGGACATCATACCCGCATTTCCAAGCGGAGGCAACAATGACCCGATGCAGCAAGGTCAAGAAGCCGAGCTTTTATTGAAAGCGCTAAGGCGCGTTTGGGATGATCATACTGGGAACATGTCGAAGTTGCAGGACATTCTCAAGTACATGGTATGTGTTTCTGTTACACGTTGGTTATGTTCATTATTGACCGGTTTGAAGGATCGCGTTTACACGAAATCAAACGACGTGCCCATGATATGGGATGCAGGTTTAGACCTCTTCTTGAAACACATCATCCGCCCTCCAATACAGGACCACATCATCTCTGCGATCCTGACTCTCATTCAGATCGAGCGAGATGGTTACGTGATCAATCGTTCAGCCGTGAAGGGGTGCGTGGATGTGCTCGTCCAGCTTGCAGTGGATCGCGAAGGGAAGACGGTCTACAAACGAGATGTCGAGCCAGCAGTCCTCACGGCTAGTGAGGTATTCTATACAGCCGAAGCAGAGCGTCTTGCCACCACATGTGATGCTCCCGAGTATCTCCTGAGAGTAGGTTCCCTGCTCGTCATGCCCCATTCATTACGTTGTTAATTTCGTGCAGGCAGAGGCTCGATTTGATTCTGAAAAGTCACGAACGGATCATTATCTCCACTCCCAAACTGGTGTCCCTTTGCGCATGATACTGGAAAAGTACATTTTAACTCAGAACCTATCCACCGTCATCAACAACCCTAATTCTGGACTCGATTCGATGATCGACCTCGACAAAGTAGAGGACCTCAAACGCCTCTACCGCCTCTTCATATTGGTTCCTACTGGCCTTCCAACGCTCAGGCGCGCGCTCAAAGACTCCATCTTACGCAAAGGAAAAGACATCAATCCAGCCCTCCTGCCAACAGCGACCATATAGAGGGTGTTGATATAGAAGGCGAAGCCGCCGACGTGGATACCACCGGGAACCAAAGGGAAGGGGAAAGGAAAGGCTCGCATCCAGGGTGGCGCAACCCAGACTCTAACGCTCGCACTGAGATGGGTGCAAGATGTCCTTGACCTCAAGGACAAGTTTGATCGGCTATGGAGAGCAGCTCTTTACTCCAATCGAGAAGTTGAGGGCTCGTTGAATGAGGTATGCTCCGATAGGGAGCTTCCGTCCCGCGTTGACTGAGCCCTGCAGGCTTTTGAAGACTTCGTCAATCTCAACGAGAAGGCCCCCGAGTTCATATCTCTGTTCATTGATGAAAATCTCAAAAAAGGTCTTAAAGGCGTAGGTGGACATCAAAGACCATAAACGAGTGCCGCTCACTGCTACAAAATAGAAAACGGATACTGGAGGTCGGCCTCGATCCTTGACAAAACGATTACGGTTTTCAGATATATTACTGAAAAGGACGCGTTCGAACGCTACTACAAAAATCACCTCGCCAAGCGTCTACTTTTTGGCAGATCAATTTCCGACGATGCAGAGCGCGACATGTTAGGCAAGCTCAAGATCGAATGTGGCAGCCAGTTCACGCAGAAACTGGAGGGCATGATCAATGACATGAAGATATCAACTGAGACCATGCAGACCTATCGAAGTTATTTGGAAAACACGTCGGTACGTCATAACATCCCTGCGGTCTGACGCAAGGCTGAGTACTTGTTCAGCCTCCAGAATTGGAGCTATCTGTGACAGTGATGACCTCGACGTTTTGGCCAATGTCCCATAATGCATCAACATGTGTCCTACCTGAGCTCCTGACACAAGCCTGCAAGTTATTCGAGCAGTTCTACCTCTCTCGTCACTCGGGTCGGAGATTAACATGGCAGCCGTCTTTCGGAAACGCCGATGTCCGTGTGCAGTTCAAAGCCGGAAGCACGACCTGAACGTGTCGACCTTCGCGTTGATCATTCTTCTCCTTTTCGAAACTCTCCCCGATGACGAGTTTCTAACGTACGAAGTGGGTGACCAATTGCGAGTACGGAAGAATACTGTTGAGGTATTGTTGACTACAGGAACTCAAGTCCGCAACATTGATACCGGAGCCTGAGCTTCAGCGCCATCTGCAATCACTTGCTTGTGCGAAGTACAAAATCTTGAAGAAGCACCCGCCAGGCCGGGAAATAGATCCCTCGGATTCCTTCTCGTTCAATAAAGACTTCACAAGCACGATGCAGAGAATTAAGATTGGCACCGTGTCTGCTAAAGTCGAGAATACCGAGGAGCGGAAGGAAACACGGGATCGCATCGATGAAGAACGGCAATACCAGATGGAGGTATGGAGTCTTTTGGAATGGATCTTCCCCTCTGGCTGACTGCAGCCTGGTCCCAGGCGTGCATCGTCCGTATAATGAAGGACCGGAAGCATATGGCCCACAATGATCTCATCAACGAAGTGACCCGGCAGCTCTCTACGCGGTTCCAGCCCAATCCTCAAGATATTAAGAAGAGGATTGAGACTCTAATAGACGTGAGTTCTGGCGACCTTCGAGACTGATATCATCTAATAGTTGACGTGTAATTCAGCGAGAATATCTAGAGCGCTGTGAGGATCGCAAATCGTATAATTATCTGGTACGTCGATCAGCCACCTATCCTTCACAAGGCTAATCCGAGTTTAAAGGCATGATTGTGGACGACTTGACCTGTCCCTTAGTATAACTTGCGTTTTGCTGTAATACAACCTTGTTACTTCGGTAGTCAATATCTCAATCTTGTTTGTGACAGTCAAGCAAGAATAAGAACACATAATAACGAATGAATTTGCTACATAGCACAACTTGACATGATATGTAGGCTCAGAAGGTAACTATGGGGAGAACGAGTCCTCGACCACAACACCCTCCGAGGCTTTGATGTCCTGGGATAATTGATTTGAAATAGCCAACGGGAATTCCCGTGCTCCAGTAGCTAAAGCACAGTGGTTTGCAATGCACATGCTCGCCCGCGGTGTCGACTTCGATGTCCCCAGTTACTATGACCGCGACGAATCTTGCGTACACCCTGACGTCGAGACTTATTGGCATATGACAACACGACAACTTGCTTGCCTCCTGGACTGAAGGCTCATGTAAGCTAGATCTCGAAGGAGCATAAAAAAAAAGGATGCATACTCAGGCCGACCCTCAACAGGCCAGCTCCGAAATCACATCGACTACTGATCGGATATGAGCTTTCGCGAAACGTCCGGAAGAAAAAAAATAAGTAGACGAACCTTAAAGTCGCCGATGGCCAACAACGGCGAAGAGTAGTCTCCACGACACTCAACACCAATTCACCCTCCGCGTTGCTGAGGATAAGTTCAGATCTGGTTTACAAGGAGGAAATCATTGAACTACCGACCTAACAGCGCAGGATAGAGTTCGAACAACGGCCAGGTGACTTGAGACAATGTTGAGCAACAGAGAAAACACCAAGAGACCGATAAACGTACGCACCAGCTTCCCATCACACACGCACCGAAGGGGTTTCCCAAAGATACGCCATTGGACGGGTCGTCTCTTTTATACGACCAATCCTACTGTAGGGCCGGTCTCTCCCACGGGTGCTTGAATTGGCAAGTGTAGTGTTTGGTGACTTGTCATGATCAAGGTTGGTGGATTACATAAATAATGGTCTGTACCAATTCTGTCTAGTGCTACAATTCATCCCTCTGACGATCTCCGGCCTGCGATCCATGGAAAACGTCCCCGAGTTCTGTCATTGTGTGATAAAATCAGTCACATATTTTGCGTGAAAATAACGTCAAATCTTACTTCGACGCATGTCTGAGCTGAGCTCCACAGGAAGAACGACGTTATATTCAACATAGAGATTGCCATACCCTGACTGTCCGAATATTGGCATTCCTTCTCCTTCGATCGTCTGAACATAGCCTACAAAACTAAGTTGGTAAAGTGAAAGATACTTTGCCCATAGCACTCACCAGGTTGTGTAACGCCTCTACGGTCCACTTCTATGACATGACCGTCTAGGTGTGTTATATTGCGTTGGAAGCCTAGCAGGGCCTGCAAGGTAGATGGGTTAAAAGGCACATGCAGCTGCGTCACCGGGAGACACTACCACATACCTCATCGATGCCAATCGTCTCTCGCCAATAGAGAGTGCTTTCCTTCCTCCGCCAGCTGCCTTCCTCTTTCTTACTCCGCACACGCAAAATAACATCGCCGGGCTCCCAATCAGGGCTCTCGTCACCCTCACCGTCGAATATAACATCGTGTCCTTCTGGCATTCCAGGTTCGATGTCCAGTGTATAGTATTGTGTGTGCTCAATAACTTTTTGACCGCTGCAGTGCGGACATTTCTTCACAATGACGGTCCCGCGTCCGCCGCAGTCATTACACGTAGTCTGGGTCTGGGCAAACATTCCGGGGAATATTTGCTGCTTAGATATCTTGAGACCGGACCCACCACATCCCCGACATGTATGGATATCGCCGTCGGATGCAGCGCCTGAGCCTCGACAGTGGTCGCAGAGTACATGTTTCTTCAACGAGAACTAGGGCGAAGGGAGGATGTCATGTTAATTTATTGTTAGCAAAGAAGACAAGACGCACGTCGATGCTGGCACCCGTATACCTAGTGGATCAGTGAGCCTCTAGTCCGATTATGCACTGGGGAAGAAGAAAGCGTACATGTTAGCAAGAGAGATTTCAAACTCCATCATGACTGTCGGTCCTCTACGCGCTTGTTGTTGCCCTCCTCCGACTGTGATGGTGCATCAGGTGAGTTCCACGTTCTCAAGAGTGCAAAACACTTACATCCACCACCGAAGAAGCTCGAGAACATGTCAAAAGGGTTGGCGTGCTGCTGTTGACCACCTTCATGCGCACGGAGACCTTCCTAATTGTACATTGTCGCCAAGTTAGCATTCCCTGGTTCTGAGAAGCGAACAGATGTTCTACCTCGCCATGCCGGTCATAAATTTGCCGTTTCTGGGCAATGCAGATGGACAATTAGATCACTGACAGTTATGACCACAACTTACAGTTGAATCCGACAGCACTTCATAGGCTACACAACTGTTAGCACTGTTAACACACCATGCGGAAATTCTTCTTACCATGGGCAATCTCGACGAACTTGTCCTCTGCGCCTGGGTCCTTGTTCTTGTCGGGGTGATATTTACGACTAAGACGCTTGTACGCCTTTCTTATGTCTTGTTCCGATGCATGTTTGGACACTGTGGGTGTGATACGTCAGTCAAGAAACAGCTTGTGTCATTCTTACGACTATTGTCGTCTCTTATGTGCTGCAGCCTTGTAACGTCTACTAGAACCACCACCTACTTGTCCTCGATGGCTTAGTGTCCACCCTCGAGTGTTTTATAGAGATCCGCCGCGCTGACAATAACAGCCAAAAATAATACGACGAGGATACAGGAAAGGGAGTGCATCCCTGGTGGTACTTTTAGGCAAGGGAGGGAGTAGAGCTTGACCGAGACTGTTCAAAGTGGTACACCACACATGGACCACGTATGTCGCGTTGGCACGTGACCGATCTGACCGCCAACACAAATTTCGGACTCTAGCCATTCTTCCGAACGTTGAAGTGGTTCCGATCTGGTCCATCCGTGTCTGCCTCGTTTTTGTACACTTCATAGCCAAGTCCTTTGTTTCTAGCAACAGCGTCTGTCACGCAGGGGGCTAGTAGCTGTACCCAACGGTCTTGATTCCAGAGTTTGTGCCGCAGGCAATGTTAGCTCGAGCGCCGCATTCCACCTGGCGAGCATCTGCAACCCGAAGGCATTACTCAAAACAAACCTCAGCGATCCCAAAGTATCACTCCAAAGTCAGAGGTCACTATTTTCCGACGCGTCACAATGGCATGATTTTGACTCTTTGCTTTCAGCAATCCCATTCGCTTTCTCTAAAGAGGATGCGATCAATCACATCGGCTTTTCGGCTTCGTATGCTCAGCTCGGAACGTACAAGGGACGTATGCACGTCCTTGAGCAGTATGGTGACCTCCGCTTTGGCAAAGTATTTCCCATGGAGTTCCTTCAAGGCACTACAACCAGCCCGCATCCAGGCATTATACTATCCTACCTGGTTTATAGATGTTACGCTTCAAGTCAAAGCTCTGTTCCCTTCCGAGTCTTCGAAAGACTCTGTGGTTCGTCAAGGTTATGTTTATGTTCTGATAAACCTGTGACCTTGTCTACTAGCAGGCTGAAGTTGCCACAGTACGCGTCAAGCAGGCGTAGGTGCAATCTGGGCGTTCATCCCTTTTCCGTGCTAACAGTCTTCTAATAGGTATATACCAGGTATACTAATGCTGCTCAGCGTATATTCCTCATGCATGCCAATGATATGTGTGTAGGTTCCGGCATGGATTTGGGACGCGTTTTGGTGCGCGATCGCTCAGTAAACCACAAACTTGCTAGGCCCTTTTCTGATGACCTCGCTCGCCAACATGGATTTGACGTCACGTGTCTCCCATATGACATTGCACCGTTTGATCTGCTCCGTACCGCACAAAACCTATCCTCTAGCCAGGCTGTCTTCAAGGAAAACTTTGGCTTCAGGCCAGATTCACTGAAATTATGCTTCGTACGCTGTTCTCGCCAATTTTAGCCCTTCATTCTGAAACCTAGATAGGCAGTTGCCTTTCCTGTTCTCCGACCAGTGTATATTGCCCAGTATTTTACACGGGAACCCTGGCCACCGCTGACTGTTGTCCTACCGGCTCACCGTAAACCAGTGAGCATAACCATTCGAAGACCATCAGAATTGCATTTTACATCACTTTGTCTCAGGGACCCCACTACGTTCACGTCGCTAGAGACAACGAAGACAGACCGAGACTTTTGATCGAAGAACTCGTGTCCCACGATTATATAGCATGCGACGGTGCTCCAGAGCACGCGAACATCCTCATCAATATGTTTTGTGCAGAGACTTGTTACGAAATCCGGGATTCGTGGACACGTGCGCTCTCGTCGTGGCTAAATGATAAACTCGACGCGCGAAACTCCCCGCTTTCGATGGCAACTGCGCAACCGGTTGATATGGATGACCTCAGGGTTCGTGAAGCGACGGTGGAAGAAAGGTCCGTTGTGGGTCCGTGGTTGGATGTGGGGGAGAATGTTCTCCATGCGGAGTTACTACAGCAGGCAAGCTCGCTCTTATTTTTGCTTATCTTGCGTGTTAATACATAGACTAGGCATTCTCTGCTGCTCCGATCAGTGAGCTTGCGCCTAAGCTTAGGGCGACAGTACCTTTATTCAAGAAACTTGATGTCGATGAGTTCAAAAAGGAACATGCCGAAATAACCCCTGATTGGTGGAGACAATGGGAGCAAAGTCAAACACCAAAGAAATGAAAGGAGTTTGTATATACTGAGCTCACGACGTCTTTGGAATCTGTCGATCGAGCTCTGGATACCTGTTTGCTTTAGCATGTCGAGATGTTTAGGTCAAAATTCAGAAATGCATTCCAAAAAACATTATAATTTAATCAACTTTTCGTGCCCACTTCCTGCCCGACGGCGAAGCAGTTGCGTGGCGCGGGGGTGGCATTGGGGACTTCGGGGGAACAACAACATCGACTCTGTGATGTCTCTCCTCTGCCCAGTCCTCCTTCTCCCTTACAACGCCCATAGGTATCTTCGAGTAATCGTCCTTCTCATCTTTACCCCAATACATCCACATCTGTACTCCTAGTACAATGTTGAGGACAAGGGCCAAGGCAAAGCCGGCGGTCACGATGATATCACCAACTTCGGTGGCGGTGGTGAAGAGGCGTGCGAGACACCCTGCGACCTGAGAGATCACAGCAAATGCTGAAAGCTGGCCCGTCGAACGAGCACGGGCGTTTTGCATAATTTGAGGGAGCTTCGAAAACAACGATAGCGGAAGCGTGCCGAGCTGGAGGAGAGCCAAGGACTCTTTGGGCAGAGCATATAGAGCAACACCTGAAGCCAGGATTCCCGCTGCAGCGATGGCAAGGATTCCTGCGGTGTTTTGCGCTTTCTGGCGCGTTGGTGTGGGTAGGTAGACGATTAAGAGAGAGATTATGGTATTTTGAAGGGTAAGGAATAGGTTTTCGCCGTAGGTCGAGAACGGGAACTCGTTTCTGTAAGAGTAGGCCGTCGTGATGGCGTAGGAAAGTGTTTCAAGCACGTATGAGGGTAAGGACAGGCCGCGGGCAGAGCGGGCGGACAGAACTGGTGCCATATAATGAGTTTCCCCTGTGACAAGCACTAAATCGATAACTTACTGAGCATTAGCTGAGGCACTTTCATTATGGAACCCCCGACTACAATACCAAGGCCTAAGCCTTTGGAGAGCGAATACTTGAGACAATCTACATCGCCAATGTTCAAGTTCTCGACCAGCGATGAATAACATTCCTGATATCCTGTTAAATCGAAAGGAAGTGCAACTAGCTCTCGTAGCCACTCTACTTGGCCAATAATCGCAGTGCCAAGGTCGGAGACAAACCAAGGAAGGTTTTGGGTTATTGAGGTCATTGTAGTTGTAGAGGAGTAAATGCGCTGACCACAGCCGCGTCCTGCAAACGTGTTATGGACCTCGTGGCTGTGCAGTATTCCCTTACCGAGCAAGGACAAAATTTCGATGCAGACATCATTGGCTCTCGATCTTTACAAAATGGCTGAATACGATCTCTCAAAAACGATTATTTCGTACTTGGATCGCCATCTCGCATTCCCTTTGCTCTTCTCATCTCGTAGACTCTTCACTTTTCCCAGTTGAACAGGTCCAGGCCGCCCAGTATGAACTCGCCAAGGGTACTAACATGGTGGACTATGCAGTCAGCTTGTTTGAACAGCTGCACCCTGATGAAGAGATTCCTGAAGGTGTGTTAACTTACAGATCTTAGTCGGCTACCTGATCTAACGTTTTTGATTTACCAGAATTCTCTGGCAAGCGAGAAAGGGCCGTCTCAACGAACGAGCGGCTACAACTAGAGGCACAAGCTGTCCTCGACGTGATCGAGAAGCCAGACGTTGCACAGGCCCTGCGCCAAGATAAAAATCAAAACCTGCAATATCTCAAAGCCAATCATGGCGTACGCTCAGTTGATATTACTGTCCTTGTGACTTGCTAAACACCCATCTGCTAGCTCACCTTGGAACAAATCACTGCCTTGTACAACTTTGGACAATTCCAATATACGTATGGCAACTACAGCGGCGCAGCTGACTACCTGTACCACTTCCGTGTACTTTCGACCGATAACGATCTAAACACATCGGCACACTGGGGAAAACTCGCCTCTGATATCCTCACGGGCAAGTGGGAAACAGCTCTTGAGGAGCTGAACACACTCCGGGACGTCATCGATTCTCGATCATCCTCATCTGCGTTGACATCGACCGAGTCCGCCTCGCTCACCCAGTTGCACTCACGAACGTGGATCGTACACTGGTCCCTCTTCGTATATTTCAATCACCCTCAAGGGCGCACCCTCCTCCTTGAGACCTTCCTCTCTCCAACCTACCTCAACACCATTCAAACTTCTTGCCCCTGGATCCTGCGGTACATCGCCACCGCCGCGGTCCTTTCTAGAAAATCGGCCGCTGGCAACACCAACGCCTCCTCCCGCGTGCGGCATTCTATCCGGGAGGTAGTCAAGGTTATCCAAACCGAAGAATACCAGTATCAAGACCCTGTCACTTCCTTCCTTAAGGAACTCTACGTTGAATTCGACTTCGAAGCTGCCCAGCGAGAGCTTGCGCTCGCAGAGCGCGTCGTTGGGGACGACTTCTTCCTGGGAGAGTTCAGAGAGGAGTTTCTGGACAATGCACGTTACTTGATCAGCGAGGCGTACTGCCGTATACACCAGCGCATTGACATCGCGTGAGTCTATCGTCGCTCTGACCCTTTCATCGTGTCTCACTAACAAAAACGACCTTTTTCAGAGATCTGTCGGAGAGACTCAATTTGTCCCGAGATGAGGGCGAGAAGTGGATTGTTAACCTTATCCGCGAGACCCGGATGGGCGCAGAAGCGAAGATCGATCTGGAGAAGGTGTGTAACATCGTGTCATGGCCCATTATTGGATTCCTAACACGAATATCTATCCAGAATGTGATCGAAATCCATCGGTCGCCGCTCCCAGTATATCAGTCGGTCATTGAAAAGACCCGCGGACTAGCGTTCCGCACTCAGGCTTTGGGGGCTGGGATGTTACAGCCTCACCAGGGCGCAGAGCAGAATCAGGCACAGCCAGTTGAGGGGGCACGATGATTAGTTCAGATTTGGTACTTCTTACTGTGGTGTAAGCTGTTCGTTCAAAATTATCCCTTGGCTCCTTCACAGCCATTTGGGTACGCTGGTGCCAGAGATGATGTTGGCGCAGCCGACACAACATCATAACGTAGCATGTTGGAGATCTCACAAGAGACGGAACCCCGCGCGATTGCCATTGTATGGAGATCATCTAGTGGTAAATGTACGAACGTAGGTCCTTGCCAAGCAAACGTCCATCCCTGCAGCCAGCGACATCACCTTCTCCAGCATCTACGGACATCACGTTAGATGGGTGGGAGTAGACAAGATGCTTAACTTACAAGATCTCATACCCCCGAGTGACAATATGCTCCTCGCCGCCAAATGGTGCATTGCACCCTCCCTAACAAGACCCCAAATAGTTGAATCATGAGCGGCTCAATCCACCGCCCGGATCACCACTCACAAGATGTTCCCCGGTCTTTCCAGGAACTTTGACACCCCGTATGGTTGCCAGTGCATGATAGAGTCTAGCGCCATTCTCCTCGTACCCGCCCTGCACGGGATTACGCTGGTTTGGAACGCGACCCAGACTGGTGGGGATCCATTCCATCGTCTCTGGATCAAATGGCAGCAGATCATACCGCCCGCGGTGCTCTAACTCAGAACCGCCGTACGGGACACGGCAGACTGGGGATAGGTGCGGTGCGACCTTGCACGGGTGAACCGAGTTGCTGAATATCGCGGATCCGACGAAGACAGGCGAGGTTCCGTCCATGTCATAACAAGGGGGAGTCTTGGTGTAGTTTGAGCTGGGGAAGTTGGAAGAGACGTTGAGGGCGATGCGGTAGCCAGAGGGTGGCGGTGGCGAAGGCCCGCCATTGTAGGGTGGAGGGAGATCTTTCTCTTTCTCTTTCTCTTTCTCTTTGCTATCCTCAAACATATCTGGAGGGCGGCAAGTCGGTAATAGTACGAGTACTCTGTATTCCACCGGGCGAGACAAAAGGGGGTGGGAATGCGTTCATACATGGAATCTAAGTTATAAAGTCAACTGTCTCGGGGGCAGTGCGCAGCTGTACTGAGGGCTAAAGCACATTGTATGATTACCGTAAACCTGAAAGCCAGCTTTACCACCTCATATTCAAGCTTATTAGTATACTACTAGTAGGTCACCTCCTAGTAGTAGTATACTTATAAGCTTGAATATGCGTCGACCCCCACCGTGATCATTCAATAGATCAGATCTTGACACTGCCAGTGAGCGCTAGTGAGCATCGGTTCCCACGATCCGAGGGTGGGTTTCGTTTTTTAAGCTCACGCGGTCACAAGCAAAGCGTGTGGTTCGAACTGTTCGACATGCTTCCTTGCATACGGGGATGTATCCGCCGTATACCCAGGACGACCACTCGTTCGTTAGCAACTAGAGCATCTGCATCCTACACAGATTCTGCGAATGCACATGATCCTAGAGTAACCACTACACCTCAAGATATCACACCTGATCAGCGGGAGGCATTGGGCAGCGCGTTGCGCGTCGACCAGGCCGGAGAGATTGCCGCAAATTACATTTACCAGGGACAAATGGTCGTACTAGGACGCGACGCGGAAAGTGGGACCATTGATCCAGGTGAATGATCCATCCTGCTCCTGCCAGTGCAGATATTTGAACTTTCCCCATGTTACAGGAAATGTGGGATCAGGAGAGGCGACATCTCATCGTCATGAACAAGCTTCAAATCCAACATCAGGTGCGACCGACAATTCTTTCTGATGTGGCCAAGGCTGCCGGCTACAGTCTAGGCGTGGTTACAGCACTCCTAGGCAAAGAAGCTGCTATGGCATGTACGGAGGCCGTCGAGACTGTCATTGGCGAACATTATGACGAGTATGTACACATTGTGTGGGCCCTGCAGACCTCACTGACATGTTCACGCTTGGAGTCAACTGAAAGAGTTAGAGTTGCTGCCGACGACACACCCTAGCGTGCCTCTACTACGAGACGTCATCAAAGAGCTGCGAGACGATGAACTAGAGCACCTAGACACTGCAGTAGAGCATCATTCTCAGCGAGCTCCAGCTCACGCTTTCCTCAGTACTCTTGTCGGCGGGGGTTGTAAGATTGCCATAGAGCTCTGCAAGAGATTTTAATATGTAGCGATGAATGGGATAATTCATGTAAAGCATCACCAGTGTCACACATGGTTGTGCTCGATGTTCTAGACGTGGCTCCTAGAAGATGACACGACCCTTGTGACATTGAGGATGTATGTATGTTACGATTGTCCGCTCTACGAAATATACATTCACTTCTCAGTGAGGGTCTCGCCTTTCCGCTTCCCTGTCCACTTGTATTTGAGCTGTGTAGAATGCAAGATGAGGAGCAATGAGGGCCGGATACAGACGAGTGGCACTCACATGCGTTTGCGATGCGAGGTAATAGATCGCCCCAGGAACGAATACAAACCCGGTCAGCGAGATGAGGGTCGTGCGACGGCGTGAATCTGAAGTGCTTGTACACATCTTCACGCTGTAATAGCTTCCTTGAACATAACCCGCGGGTGACTGTGTGTACCAATATGCTCACCATGCGATTCCATCGCTCGATTGCGGGATCGATCTGTACATTTAAGGAAGCGTCAGTGGTGAGCGGGAAATCAAGTCGTGGTCCTGATGACCTTTAGGAAGCCTGTCGAGCGGTGAAGTTTCCGTTAGCGTTGAATAGGACAAGGGGAAAGGTTCTGGACATACTTGCAGCGGCCATTGTTGGAAGTGAGAAATTAAGAGTTGGGTGACAGGTGTTTTTACATAATGTTTTGTTTGCTTGGATTTTGGCTAGACTGGCTTGCTCTTTACCACTCTTCTTCACAACGATGGCCTACAATCGAGATTGGGAAAAGGGTAAAGGACATCACAATCAAGGCAGAGACAGCGACTACTCACATGATTACTCGAACGACGACCGACATGGAAAGGGCTTCCAGAGTAAGAAGCGCTTGGTCCCTAGCAAACCCAGTTTGCACGTCATCTTCCTGGGTTTAGACCCCGACTTTTCCGAGGCGGACGTTTGTCGATACACTTTACATGTCTTTCGATACAAGGCTGAAATCCATCTTCGTACTTAGCTGCAGGCATACCTCTCCAGCAATGGGTGCAACATCCAAACCGTTACTATCATAAGAGACAGATCATCAGGCACTTGGCCCATCCATATTTATATATTGTCTAGCACATTGACGTTCTCTGGCTGTTGGATTTTTGAAGGTATTTCCAAGGGCTTCGGTTTAGCCCAATTCACCAGCGTGGAACATGCCCGTGCATTTGTGGACCCTCTGTTCCCGTTCATCCAACTTCCACCGCCGGCATCACACGGCGCTTCGGCGAAAAGCTACTTCCTTCAAGGCACTTGAGAGTGGCCTTCCACACAATGGACGAAGAGTAAAAATTGATTATTCCCAGAGCGCCTCGCCTCACGATAAGAGTCGTCGGCAAAACATGAACGATGGCACTCGTGATATTGGCAATGCCCCAGCCGCTGTATTACTCTTCCGTGGATTGGATCCTCTATCGGGTCCACAAGCTATTGCGCAAGCTATGATGGGCTCTGCAGGGCCCGGGAGGGAGGGCCACAAGGGCATGAAACGGATCATTCTAATCAAGGATAAGGTGACAATGGCCAGCTTCCAGTTCGCCTTCATCGAGTTTGTGGACATCCAGGTAATAGAAGTTGTTTGTTTTGAACACCTTTACTCATCTGTTATAGGCGGCATCTACGGTCTTGGCCAACAGCATGTCGCCGCAAATCCATCCGTCAGGTTTCCGGATCGCTGATAGGGCCGTTGCTGCTTCATTCGCACATCCATATTCTTTCAACCAGTTAAAGACTATATGCTACGTGACGAAACTGCTATAACATCATCTCTTAACCTCGGTGGAGTTGAAAATACTTTTGTCAAGTACTGGGATGAGTCGGCGACCATTGCTTTGTTGGAGTTTAAGGTGGATGAACCTGTTCCGGTAGCGGCAGCGGCGGCTACCAAAGAAAAGGAGAAGAAGAAGAAGGTCAAGGGTGAGCCCGGACAGTTGCATGTGTAGTGTGATTTTCTTACACTTTACAGACGACGCTACTACCAAGCCACCAGCACCGTCTGCATTACCCGTCTCTGGCAAACCAGTCACGCTCAACTTCAAGACAGGAACAGCTAGTAACAAGCCTGTGATGTCGCTTTCGAAAGCGCCTCCGCCACTCTCGCTAGGATTCTCTGCGGAGGACTTTGCCGCTGGTGACGAGGATGCAGGGCCAGCACCTGCAGCGGAAGATGACGAAGGTTGATACTCTTCTAGTGTATAGTTTCCCAGGTTCGCTAACGCTGATGGTAGTTACTGCAACTAAGAAGGTAGCACCATTAATTGCCAGCAAAAAAGTATGCATCCAGCTATGATATGATACTACTGGTTGCCGCATCATAACACCCACATAGACCGCAAACAACATTCAGAAATGGATCCGAGTTCCAGCAGAGCTCAAGGAAGGCTCGATCGCCCAGGTTCCCGTACCCGCAGTTTCCCTCAGCGTATCAAATACAGAAGAACCCAGCGCTCACCTGCCCCATTCGCAGGCTCCACCTTCGCATCCCCCAATAGTTTCCAATGAGCTATCAAGAGTAACGACTCCAGAAGCCATTGAAGTCGAGTTTCTCCGATACGATCGCTATCACGTGTCTGCTATGCGCGAGACAGTTCAAGGCTATCGAACAGCTGAAGCGTCACAATAAGGAATCAGATCTCCATAAGGCTCGCCTCTCCATTCCATTTCGTGTAGCCTAGTACTTGTCTTCGAGATGGGTGGGACTAACGATTGACCTTTTGCTGTCTTGCCTCATCGCATCCTATCCGCTAAATACGAATATCGTTCAACACTTAAGAAAAATTTCAAGGATACGAATCTGAGGCCCTGAGGGACCTTGCACGTCAAAAGGTCGAAGCTGCGCGGAAAGGATCTGTCGCTACTGTACCTGAAGCCGAACGCAAGTACCACGGTCGCGCTGAGGAACGGCGGATTATGCATAACCAGCCAGACGTCCCATTTCCCGAAATACGACTGCTGTCCTTAAGAAGAAACGATTCGCGGAAGGACCACAGCCGCCACCCCCTACTTCCCTAGCCCCTGGCAAGGACGGGAATAACGTCGGCAACAAGCCATTGAAGATGATGGGGTGGAAAGAGGGCTCTGGTTTGGGTACCGAATGCGACGATAGCGCGTTGCAAATCCTTACTCGCGACTACTCGCAAATGCAGGCTCGGGAGCGCTATGGGAGTTGATCCAACCTCGAATCGACCGTGTCGAATTTGTTTGGTTTATCTCTCTATGTCCTTGCATGTCGCTTTCTTTCGAGGAATGATATTTCTCATGCCACAGACGAGACTCCAAACCAGGGTGCAAGTACTTATCCACACTAGGCCTTAACATACCAACGTGACTGGCGAAACTTGTAGTAGTGCAAAGTGTGTAAGGTATACGTATGTGCAGGTGGATGGTAAGAAAAAACTAGCCACACAAGCTTCACATAGCAACCGAGCTTGCCTGGGTTGAAAGTATCACATAGTAAACATGACAGTGAGAGTTACAGTATACATGGGAATGTTCAGCAAATGTATGAATGTGAGTGCCTCCTCATCAGCTCTGATTGACGACAATAGCAGAGACAGTGGTGATAAACCGACCATCTAGTGTAGAACCATCCCCAGATTTATAATGTTTAGAACGAAGGCTGGCAATAATCTCCCTGGACAGATGTTCCGCAGCCTCGTTCTCGACATCCTCAATCACTTTTTGCTGTTTCCAGCAACTGCGCAACTAAAGTTTGCTTCTTCTCAGCGCATCATACCAGAGCCTGCTCCTGCGTTGTTGGTGGGACGGGGGTGAGCGTGTTCCTAATACCTGCAAATGATATTTAGTGCGAAATATCATGATATTCAACACTTTGACTGTCCGTCCTCGCAAATGATTAATTGCCTCAAATGCGTCAATCCGACTCGGAGCGGATTTGTTGGAAGAATTTTTCATGCTAGAGGTGGTTTGATGGCTGGTGGTCGAAACAGTGGGACCATATATATAGGCTTTGAAAAGCACGAAGTTATGTATGTAATAGCATCAGATCATGGTATTCTAGGACGTAAGTTAGGAGCAATTCAGAAGGCTGAATGCGTGCGGACTGGCAACATGGCCATATGGGGAAGGTTTTGGGGCTGGCGAAGATACGCGAAACCACCATGCCTAACCCGTTTTTGTTGGGCCAATCACGGAGCGTGTTAGTGGTAGTCACCACTTCCTCAGGCTTGGCAGTTGTCAGCACGCCCTTCCCCCGAAGGCCCGTGCTGAGGGAGTTGCGTAGAGCGACCAATATCTGTGAATTGCCAATTTAGAAATATACATATACTATAGAAGATGAAAGCACTTTATACCCATGCGGCGAGGGACACCGCCGCGTGCGTGTCGGCAAAATACAGATTCGCTAGATAGTTTAATGTCGACAAGTTTATGCCAGGTTCACTGTTGCACTTCGACGTACAACTCAGGTGGCGTCTGATGAGCACGACGAGCATTCACAAAGAAAAATACAATATATTGGTTGATTTTTGGTGTGATTGACACGGGATACTGTTATATGACATCCTATTTGCGCCCACCTGAACGCCTCTTCTTCTCCTTATGCGAGCCTTTAGTATCACTTCCCTCGGAAGGCGGCGGAGGCAGTTCTTCTGTCTCCCAATCCGCCGAGCTTAACGACGGCAATTTTGCAATCCGTTTCTGGGAACGCGGTGGGTCGGAAGGTATTGGTGGATCGTCCACGTCCCGTTGCTCGTCGACGCTCGTATCTTGTATGGATAACGAGGATAGCCTGCGGTAAAAGGAACTATAGCGACGCTATGGCGTGAAGGTCAGGGCGAACAAGCGCGTAACTCCACTCACTGCGCTTCGTGGCTCCTGGCATTACTCCACAGTCTACAGGCTTCCTTAAACCGAGCAAGGAGGTTCACCATCTCGTTGTAAAACTAATCGCAGTGAGCGGATGGGGAATATCGGACCAATTGCAATCTGGAGGTACCTTACGCCCTTCCTCTAGATTGCGAGTAAGCTCGCGATATCTGGCATACGCAAGGTCGAGGTATTGTAGAGCATGCTCGCGCTCTTTTACCGACGTATCCTCCTTGCGAGACGACAAAAATTGCTCGTTGGTGGACTAACAGGGAGAGTTGATACGTGTAAAAGATGAACTAGTAATGAGAGACTGACCTTGAGGGCCTCAAGGATTTCCTCCTGTTTCTTCTGTCCGTCCGCAAGACCTTGAATGAACCTGTCGTACTTCCCAAGCTCTTCGTCAGAAAGGTCGGCAAACATCGTTGGATTGATCTCGACCGAGTGCTCGAAGTTCCCGGCTGCTGTCATGATGCGCGGTCGTATATCATCTGCATCGGCTCGTCGTTGAGCTCTTGAGACGAGCTCGCCGCGATTGTGACGGATGTCATCAAGAGATTCCAAGAGGCCCCGCAAAGCTCGGGCATGAATTTGGGTTTGGCTGCTCGCAGACTGTGACTTTCCAACAACTGATACAGTGGAAGAGGGTACGAGAGCTTCCAGTTCTTCCTATAGTTCAATTGTGAGTGGGGCTCAGCGCATCATATAGTGCGCGTGCTACGCTACCTCATCCATCGTCAACTGGAGGATGACGCTTTCCCACTCTTCCCACTTCCTCCGAACAGTTTCGTCGCTTTGGGCAGCTTCCACAAGGATAGTCCTGTATCTCGCCTGTTTCTGAATCAGATCTTGGTTGGCTTCGTGAGAAGGTGGCCTAGTCATCGGTATGTCTTTGCGTGTGGCTTCGTCTTCTGATGCTTCGCTGTCCAAGACATCCATCGCCTGGGATAATGCTGAATATGTAACGCCACAGGTGTAAGTTGTGTTTACCAAACCTCATCCAGTACTGCCATGGCCCGCTGAGCCAACCGCTCGACGTCCTCAAGGTAGGCCTCGATTCGTTCAGGACCTTGCTCCAATCTAACTTCTTCAGCTTTCTTCAGTAAACTGGGAGGAAGCCCAATTGGGCGTTCCAGTGCTTCTAGTGCCGACGGGAGGTTCAGGGAGCGCAAAGTCCTGTATCCGCCATGAGTGAAAGACCCGTCGAATGGACGAACACGGACCGGTCTGCTTCATCTTCAAGCTCTTGCGCGACGTCAGTTATTCGTTCTCTGACGAGGCTTTGCTTGTTATCGTTGTAGATGTCTGTAGGCCAACGTATTATTAGCAGCGGATGCACGGTATTAACCTGAATGGACATACTGATAGCCTCTCTAGCTCCCCAGCCTAGCATTTCTCCAAACAGGATGTGATCGTTACCTATTACACTTTTCAGATCCGTTAAGCCAGAGGGGGGGTTACTCTGGACCATGACAACTTCTTGGATGGGCGTGATTGCAGAAGAGGGCGGGACAGTGTTGTGGTAGATCAGATCGTTGTCACGCTCAGCACGCGCGACGTTTTTCTGCAAAACGTCCAACAAAGACTAGACTAACAGTGAGATGAAACACGATGTGACCTAGGATCGATGTGCTACCTTGATGTCTTGCAAGACTGCAGGAGCGACGGTGCTGCGTTTGACCAGGTTATACCCCCGTTTAGCCTCCGCTTCACCGTCGATTAGTCGTCGTAGTTCATCGCCATATCTGCGGCGTCAATGGATAAGTCTCGAGGGGAGTTCCAGGCGCCGGTATCGGATGCGGACCTGTTAGATTCGAGATCGTCTATGCTCTTCCTGTACAGTGCTGCTGCGCAAAAATGCCGTTGCTTGGTTTCTATATGGGCAATCCAGGACTTGGAACTGCATTAGTGTGATGGCTTGATCGCTCAGAAGGTTGCAATATTACTGATGGTAATTTCTCGCGGATCTCTGCGGAAGCTGATCGTATCGCCTCCAGGGAAGAGGTATATAGGGAGGCTACTCCAGCCGCCAACTTCGCAACAAGCCCATTCTTGTAGTGTTCTGTTCACAAGACAGATGTGGAATGCTCTTATTATATCGGAAAAGATTGTACTCACCTGCCACAGCACGCTGCCATGCGCATTCCTGTGCTTGTGCCAGCATTAGCGACTCTAGACTTTGGATGACTGGTGTCGTCAGGTCGGATGGATTCTCCTCCACATCGGGCGGGATTTGGAGTTTTGGTAACACTGAAGTACGCAGGAATGCGAATATCCCAGCCGCATGCTTCAGAATATCATTGAGGTTCGAACATGTACCTGGGATGTCGTAACACACCTGATAATATGAAGTTGCGCGCTTTAGACCGTCCTGATTGGACCTGTCCTCAGAAGCGGCTAGTTGGGAGTAAAGCGCCGCGAAGTTGAACAGGATGGCGGCTCTTTCGAATGTCAAGCTCCGCAGGGTGATAGGAATGGAGGTTGTGGTCGAGAATGCATGAGCATAGGCAAATTCGAGATTGATCTACCGTGGTAGTTACAGTAAGAAGGGGATAAGGGCAGGGCACAGATAAAACGGACATCTGACGGTAGTTTTGTGAGGACGAACACGAGTTGAGCATGATAGCTACTTGAGGTCAGATGGTTCAAGAGGCGCATAACGACCGACTCACCTCAAGAAGGTGTTGACGGAGTCGCTCCGGATGGCATTGGTAGTGCAGGCAGCACGCAGACTTTCCCATTGACTGATGTCCGGTTTGTAGGCGTCGGGGTGGTCTGCTGTCTGATTTTGTATATAATCACGGACTTTGGCACGAAGTGGGGTGGCATAGGTCTTCTTGAAGGGGATGCTCAGATGGTTTGGCATTTTGAAGGGGGTTGCTGTCTAGAACAATAGTATGAACTGGGATCACGCACACGGCAAGTAGAAACTGATTGGGAGGTTGACAGAACCAGTAGCGGAAGATGGTGTTGATAGATGATCGGCCTAAGGGGTATAATCCAGTATTGTGGTTACTTGATGGTGTGCTGGAAAGATCTGAAATTTGCTGGGAGCTGGCCTCACTAACAAGTGGACGCTCGCTGAAGAACTCGAAGCCACTATATGATGTCAACTTGAACAATGGCCATTGGGCAAGAGCCTCGGGCAGTGTTGCCTTATTTGGAAGGTTAGCAATATGTTCGACATACTTGTGCATATGTGACTGCACCGAGCCATAATCAGTAGCTGATAGCTAGTGGTTCTATATCGTGCATATGATCACGCCACGTCTCCCTCATAAACAATCCCCCATAAGTATCATGGAGTACTAGATGGTACTAGTACACCCTAACATTCAAGTTGTGTGGTCATTACAGATGAATCACATCAGGTAACAGGTTTTCACCAACAGCTCCGCATATCCTAGGCGTATCAGGGATCTGTCAATGTGTAACGCGTGTACTAAAATGTGGCTCAGAGTACAGCAGATGCGATGGCATACAGGAAAGTCTCTGGAATGGACCCCGTTGTCGAATCCAAGACCACGTCCTGTGTGCCGTTTTGTCACTGGTGAAGAGGTTTCGTGAACAATTTATTAGGGAGAGCAGGTGGGAGTAATTTACATAATTTAACGTAGCTTATAGTTAGTGTACTCGGTTGTTTGGGCGCCACCAGTCCATTTGAGATCTAAGTAGAAGAGAGTGGGATTCTCAGCCACACGCTGTGTTTCAACCTCTGCACTGTACCCTCTCCATCAGCACCTTAAGCCTTCAACTTGTTGATACCCCCGGATTTCGCTATTCTGAGCCGTTTTCTTTGTTTCAGGGCTGCACTGGTGCTGCTTTGGACTCACCCGCAACATCTTTGCAGTTCGAACGCCCTCCATAACCTGTCACCTAGGCACCACCAATCATTCCCCTTCCGTGTTCCATCATGTCTTACGCCGACCAGCCTACCTCGCCCGCGCCCGCCATGGGCAGGCGGCTCACAAGCAGGAATACTAACCGTTACAGTGTTACGGCATTGTTCAGTATGGCTGCAGAGCAGGACGTAGAAGTCGAGGACGATTTAGCCAGAGGTGCGTCCACACACAAAGTTCTATATCTCAACCCACATTCTAGCTCTCTAAACAGCCCAAAAACGCTTGCGAGATCTCAAGGGCAAGATCTCTGCACAATCCAAGAAAAACTTCGTTCTTGAGCGTGATGTTCGCTACCTCGATTCCCGAATAGCTCTTCTTATCCAAAACCGCATGGCAGCCGACGAGGTGCGTCTTTAAATTTGCGCGCTATGCTGAACCTTGGTATCTCATCGTCCTGTGTAGCAACGTGAGGTGGAGCGAACTTTGGAGGACGTCGATCCAACCGAGGGCCACTACCCCGATGATCGCAAGCTACAACAATACTCAAATCTGTTTTTCCTCC
Organism: Melanogaster broomeanus; assembly: GCA_014904935.1. Classification (NCBI taxonomy): domain Eukaryota; kingdom Fungi; phylum Basidiomycota; class Agaricomycetes; order Boletales; family Melanogastraceae; genus Melanogaster; species Melanogaster broomeanus. The sequence goes on along the minus strand of MU123733.1, from coordinate 242,385 downwards.
TTCAATCCGAGCCCCGCCACATCGCCAACCTGTGTCGACTCGTCAGCTTATCCGAAATCGACACCCTTCTACAGACCGTCATGTTCACATTGTATGGTAACCAGTACGAAAGCCGTGAAGAGCACTTGCTCCTCACAATGTTCCAGTCCGTCCTCTCTGCTCAGTTCGAGACTGCCACAGAATTCGGTTCACTACTGCGAGCCAATACGCCCGTATCTCGCATGATGACTACTTACACCCGCCGAGGACCAGGACAGAGCTACCTCAAGGGGGTTCTCGCAGAGCGCATCAACAGTCTCATAGAACACAAGGATCTCAACCTAGAAATAAACCCCGTCAAGGTGAAACGTCTCCTTACTCACCAAATCTCTTTTCAATGACACGTATTATCCAGGTTTATGAGCAAATGATCAATCAAATCGAAGAAGAGACTGGCACCCTGCCACCAAACCTACCCCGCGGAGTTCCTCCTGAAGTTGCGGCAGAAAATCCCGACGTCCAGGCCATCATCGCTCCACGTCTCACCATGCTTATGGAAATTGCAAACAGTTTCCTCGTTACCATTATAGAGAGTATGGACAGCGTTCCATATGGTATCCGGTGGATATGTAAACAGATTAGAAGTCTGACTCGCGTATGGCGCTTGTCTAATCTGACCGTTTCCCCACCCGCTGACATTACATCTGTAGCGAAAGTATCCGGAGGCCACCGATTATGCCATGTGCTCTCTTATAGGAGGTTTCTTCTTTCTGCGTTTCATAAACCCTGCAATCGTGACGCCCCAGGCGTATATGTTGGTTGACGGCGTAACCGCGAAGCATCCTCGGCGGACGCTGACGTTGGTGAGTTGTTTCCCTTATCGTGCATACACCGGGCCTGACATTCCTAAAGATAGCGAAGATGCTCCAAAACCTTGCCAACAAGCCGTCCTATTCTAAGGAGGCTTACATGATAACGCTCAACCCATTCGTTGAGAACAACAAAGCACGAATCAATCTGTTCCTCAATAACCTGTGCGAGGTTGGGGACTTCTATGACACCCTGGAGGTGAGGAGTCGTTCAATCTAAACCTTGAAGCCTCTCTGACAATTGTGTCGTGCGCAGATGGACCAATATATGGCACTTTCCAAGAAGGATCTCATGATTCATATAACCATGAACGAACTGTATAATACCCATGCATTGATCTTGCAGCACATCGAAACCCTGGTATGTCGGTTTGTTTTTGGATGTGTTCTTACTCACTTGGTATTGCAGTCACCGAACGATAAACAACATCTGCGTATCCTCACCGATGAACTCGGCTCTGCTCCAGCTCAGGTCCCTCGCAAAGAAAACCGGACTATCGAACTCAACTTGTACAGTCGCTGGGAGACTCCTGTGCAAGACCTTCAAACAGCACTTATGGACTCGATCTCGCAGGGTGATATGCTGTACATGGAAACGAAGTCCATCCTCGTCCAGCTTATTCGTTCTCTCCCTCAACCCCTTGAGAAGCGACCTTACAACCTCGCAGCACTGGCGGAGCGGGCGGCAACCACGAAAGATGCCACGCTCGTGCGCAAGGGCATCAAGGTGAAGGAGATGCTCCGTGAGCTCGAGGAGGCGCAGATTATCGAGGAGGCGGACGGCTATAAGCTTATGCAGGAGGAAGTCGCTGCAGAACTTGTCCATTTGGGCAATCTACGAGAGAAGGTCGTCCTAGAGACCAAGTCGTTGGAGGCGGTCTACAAAACCATTTGCGATCATAACAGCTATTTGCGCTCGCAGCTCGAGCAGTACAAAGCTTACCTGCAGAACGTCCGTTTGACCGCTTCCAAGGATAAGGGAAGCTCGACGGCTGTTGGCGTTGTCAGCGTCGGGGGAAAGGAGAGAAACCTTCGAGAGCGCAGTGCTCGGCCCCTATCGGTTCACTCATGCGCAGCTGGAGAAGGAAGGGATTATTGTTGAAAGCAACGTTCCAGATAATCGGTGAGTTGGGCGAGCTCGTGGACAATTCGTTGGCTGACCACGTCTTAGACGCCCAAACATCTACTTCAACATCACGTCGCCAACCCCCGGAACTTTCATTATCTCCTTGCATTACAAGGGACGGGAGAAAGCCATCCTTGAGATGGATCTCAAGATTGACGATCTCCTAGAGAAGGTATGCAGTGACCTCAGTGGTTTGACGCAATACTTAATCGATTTCAACAGCAAAAAGATAACAAACATCTCCTGGACCTAGAGTACGTTCAGTTGAACGTACCGAAGGTCCTTGCTCTCCTTAGAAAGGTCTTTGTTAAGCGATGATTTATTCTCTCGAAACAGTTTTGACCTATCTTTAAGACGTTCATCTTTTTATGTCGTATTCACGTTGTGATACCCATCGCTTTTTCCGTCATTTCCTCGTCTAATTTCTTTCTCTCCTATGACTGTGTTCGTTTTAGTATTTTGGATTGTATTAGTGGTGTAGTTATGCATGTTAACGTTTTATGGATACCTGTCTTTCTACACACTCTGAACTCTGCTGAAACTCTACTCGCAACGGAACGCCTCGGCGTCAAGATCTTTAAGACGTAAATTGTTATTATTTTCCGCATTTGCTTCTCGCCAAAAAATCGGGTACTAGACACATGTACATTGTACAGTCAGTTTCACACAGATTGCTCTCTGCCATCGCCGCTATATATAAGTTACCCCACAACACTGGACCGTGTTCGACGGTTGTGGTTGTCATAAATAACACCATGCCATCGTCTCGGCCGCATTGACACAGTCTTGTTCTGTAAACTTACTGTAAATATTTATATTCGAGTCTGCGGCGTTTTCGCCTTTCTCAGGCAACCACGAATGTTACTTTCGTAGATGCTGGCTCCTGGCATCACGATGTCGCTCTTCGTTCACGTTCTCCATCTCGCCCTTTGTCTAGGCACCGCGCTAGCAAGCTTTTCTATCCCGTCCACAAGCCAGCTGGTGTCAAATAGTACTGCGCCGAACACCTATGGAATTTCACCCGTCTCGCTGGCTAACGACGGGTAAGATGTGGCTCAGGCTTATATGATACGCAAATCGAGCTCATCTGTCGCAGAACGTACTACGTCGTTCTCCAAACAGGTGAAATTAGCTTTCGCGCGGCGATCGACACTGGTTCCTCCAGACTGTTCGTAGGAAATTCACCTCATGTTCATTGTTTCTAACTCTACTAAAAAAAAAAAAATCCAACATTCACAGTCTGGCTGGTCTCGACGGACTGCCAGACCAAAACTTGCTTGTCGGTCCCGAGATATCCATTGGCATACGCGTCCCCGACTTTCGTTTCGATCAATAACAATGACACCAACTTCACAGGTCAACTATGCGGATGGTACTAGTAAGTGCTTCTGTGGTTTTGTAGTCACTGGCTTGACACTGCGGACACACTCTAAGGCGCGTCTGGCTTTGCCGCCAGGGAGGCCGTCGAGGTATCGAATGTCACCGCACTCGATCAAGCCTTCGGTAAGCATGCATGCTGTTTCGTCGTGGTGGCCTTCCTAATCAATTACAACCTTCTCGAAACTCGGCAGGCATGGTGACGGACTCTAATATCACGCTGAACAACCAAGTTAGTGGCGTTCTCGGCCTGGGGTTTCCTCGATTGTCGGAAATTTATGCTGCAACCGCCAATGGTGTGTGTTTTGCGCGCCTATGGCTGTTGTTGCCACCCACTGAGTGTTGTGCATGCGGTTTTCAGCTACGCCGTTCATTACGAGCTTGTCTGAGCAAGGCGTCCTTGACTATCCCGTTTTCGGACTGAGCCTGACGAGAAATTCGACTGGAACGCTCACACTCGGTGAGTTGGCCCACACGGTGTGTTGTGTCAGCAGTTGCTTAGCTGTTCCGAAAATGGTCCAGGCGCTGTCGACGTTTCGGTTCTGCAGAATGTGAGCCAGATTGTGTGGAATGATGTGGTTCCATTCTCCCCGATCGGGACACAGACGAACACCTCAGGGTATATGTATTGGGCCATTCATATGACGAGCTTCGCGGTACGTGTCAATCACGCACTGCCTGCACCCTGTTCATCTCGTGTATAGGTCAATGGGAGTGAACTGACCCCGATACCCACATACCCCGGTCCAACTGACAATTCTTCGATAGCGCTTCTGGATGTGTGAGTCTAAGTGGGTGATGTTCTTGTTGGACCCTGATCAACTTGCATAGGGGAACGCCGGGCTTGTATGGGCCTTATCAAGACGTGGGTGGCACTGAGCGATGTGTATTTTACACGGGCTTATCCTTTTTGGCGTAGGTGACGCGACTGTATGCTCTCTTTCCCGACAGTCGACTCGTGGATACTAGTAAGCAACTTTTTTCGCAGTCTTTGAACTACTGACACAAGTAATCAATCATCTTCAGCGGACAGTGGGCAATCCCTTGCGATTCATCTGCGACTATGTCATTTAGCTTCGGGTACGCGCGAGCCACCTTCTGCTAGGTATCGTCACTGATATGCGCCTCAGACCTGGGGACACGTTTGTTCTCCAGCCGACCGACTACCTTATTGGTCCAACGTCAGGCAATCCCGACCTTTGTTTGTCCTGGCCGAAAGCTTCGCCACCCAGTTCAGATGGTGTTGATTGGCAGCTTGGTAAGACCGACTGACCTTTGCTATCCGTGTTACCTTACTGACGAGTATGTCCCAGGAACGCCGTTTTTGCGTACCGTGTACTCTGTTTGGAGGTAAAGATGTCTTCTTACCACCCTACGCTGACTTCATTATTCGCACAGCTATGGCATCGATTACAGGCAAGCCCCGATGATCGGCCTATACCCTCTAATAAATCATCAGCGCCTGTCGAGTCCCCGGATTTTGTATCTTCGTTCTTCTCTGCTGCGACTGCCTACTGTGGCAACCACGTTACCGAACTATGTTCTGGCCACGCCGACGTTCTCGACACCGCCATATGCTTTCAACACGTCTGTCCCTGCAACTCTCGGTGAAGTAGTACCCTCAGAGCTCGCAACAAGCACGTACAAGCCTATCCTGGTGACGCCAGCTATTGGGGCAACCGAACTTCCAAGGGTTTCGGATGCATATACGCTCATCGATGACTGACTCACAAGGGGATGTTGTGACCTCCACGTACCACATCACGGAACCTTCTGTAGTTCTTGGATTACCGCCAGGATGGAGTGGTTCCCGGACGCTACACGCGCCTTATGTCGAACTTGGATTATCTACACTTGCAGCTGCGTGTGCGATTGCATGGATATTCTAGCACCCAGCTTCATACCGTTGTGATCTTGTACTCTGCGAACGGGCCCTACCCGTAACAGACAGTTCTCAAAACCCAGACATTTTCATCTGCTTACCGTCGTTATCATTGTTTTGGATAGTTGTCGCGCTACTTGGACGTCGGAACTTTGGCTCAGTACATAGTTGTAGGTACATAGGTTAGGTACATCTAGGTGTAATATTAATGCCTTTGTCAGTTGACATCGCAAAACGAGTACATCCGTGCGGTCTAGACTCATAGATGGGTAACCAAATGGTCCAAATGCGGCTACTGGGCAACCTGGTGTGCATCAGACTAGGTCTGACCTGGGGATTACAGTAATCACGCACGGCGGAAGGAAGCCTTCATTATCCGAAGTTTTAGCCTGTATAGTTCCGAAAACCGGATGGCTACAGCGGGCCAAGACCTGCTCAGCTGTCTCTGAGCTTCTGAAGCCAGGCCTAAGCCCGGGCTATGAGGCCAGGCCAACGAAGCTACAGTGCTGTGCTGTGCACTCCGTGATCGTCGTCAGATGCGCAAGACGACTACCTTAGCTGGCAACGGATAATAGGGGCACCCCCAATAATATGTCCCTCCGATTCTCTTTAAAAGCCTCTCCCCTCAGAGTCATCATATCACCGCGATTCCGGCTTGTATCAGTACACTCATCTCCTACAAACCAAACTTGTATTCGCCGTTGTCTTTCGAGTTTCTGCCATGCCTGGCCAACGCATTTCCAAGCCTAACCCGCCCCCTGATCCCTCTCACCTCCCTGATTCCATACTGGATTTACGAGCGCAGCCTCGCACCAAGGCGGTGATAAGCAACACCGAGCTTGATTCCCTTCGTAGTTTCGTGCGCGCTGCGAATTACATCACTGCAGGTAAACTTGAACAGCCCCTATCTCATGTGGTCGCGTCATGTGGCTGAGCTCAGACGTGGTCATTAGCGATGATTTTCTTGAAGGACAATGTCATCCTCGAGAAGGAACTCACCTTCGATGATATAAAGCCCCGCCTGCTCGGGCATTGGGGGACCTGTCCTGGTCTCGTGCTCGTGTATGCCCATCTGAATCGCATCATTAAGAGGACAAACTTGGACTCGTTGCTCGTGGTAGGACCTGGTTAGTAGTACCATTGTCCGTTCTCGTCACATCGGTTCTGACGAACCATATGCCAATCAGGTCATGGTGCACCGGCGGTCCTCTCCTGCTTGTGGCTGGAAGACTCGCTTGCGCCTTTCTGGCCGCTTTACACCCGTGATCGAGCTGGGTTAACGAGGCTCATCACGAAATTCAGCACCCCTGGCGGATTCCCAAGGTTAGCTCTCTTCGTATGCGCAACGCTGTCGCTTGGCTAACCAGGCTCACAGCCATATCAATGCCGAGACTCCTGGTACTATCCACGAGGGCGGAGAGCTAGGTTATGCTCTCAGCGTTGCCTTCGGCGCTGTGATGGATAATCCCAACCTCGTCGTCACCTGCATCGTCGGCGATGGAGAAGCGGAGACTGGACCCACTGCGACCGCGTGGCATGGATTCAAGTACATCGATCCTGCCGAGTCGGGCGCCGTACTGCCCATCGTGCATGTCAATGGGTTCAAGATTTCGGAGCGTACCATCTACGGGTGTATGGACGACAAGGAAATGATTGCTTTGTTCAGGTTGGTGAATGTATGTATGCACGTAAGTTCGTGTATCACTGACCCCCCCTGCTTAGCGGTTACGGCTACCAAGTGCGCATAGTTGAAGACTTGGACAATATCGACCAGGATCTCGCAGACGCTCTAGAATGGGCCCTCAGCGAGATCTCTCATATCCAGCACGCGGCACGCTCCGGGAATCCCATCGTCAAACCTCGCTGGCCCGTCCTTATTCTGCGCACTCCGAAAGGCTGGACTGGTCCCAAGCAACTGAACGGCGAGTACATCGAAGGATCGTTCCACTCACACCAAGTACCACTTCCCGAGGCCAAGACTTCGGAAGAGCAGCTCAAGATGCTGCAGGTTGGTTGACCAGCTACCATCCTCGGGAACTGTTCACTATCGGTGGCTCGGAAGGCAGACTTGATGGCCAACCTACGGAGGATGTGCTCAGGATTGTCCCTGACAAAAAGGAGAAGAGGCTTGGCATGAGGAAGGAGGCTTATGCTGCCTTCCAGCCGCTCACTGTTCCCGCATGGATGCCGTTTGGTGTTCAACGCGGTAGCGAAGCAAGCTGCATGAAGACGATTGGCAGTTACCTTCGCGAGGTTATCAAGAAGTGAGCATCGTACATGCTGTTTTCACTTCGGGAGCTTACACTTGCACTAGAAATCCGTCTAACTTCAGGATATTCTCTCCTGACGAGTTGGTTTCGAATAAGCTGGATGCTGTATTTGATGTTACCGGGCGTAACTTCCAGTGGGACGTCGCTTGCCGTGCGCAGGGAGGACGTGTCATTGAAATCCTTTCGGAGCACACCTGCCAGGGCATGCTACAAGGTTACACGCTGACCGGGAGGACGGCCTTGTTCCCGACTTATGAGGCTTTCCTGGGTATCGTGCATACCATGATGGTTCAGTACAGCAAGTTCACGAAGATGGTTCGTGGTGTTCTCTGTACATCTTCTGTCCTGTGTTTCATTTTCCCTCATAGGCGTTCGAGACCGATTGGCGCCAAGATATCGGCTCTGTCAACTACCTTGAAACGTCCACATGGACTAGGCAGGAGCACAATGGCTTTTCGCACCAAAACCCGTCTTTCATCGGTGCCGTCCTTAATCTAAAGCCGATGCTTGCGCGGGTTTATCTTCCACCCGATGCTAACTGCTTCCTGTCTACACTGGCGCATTGTTTGAGGGCCAAGAACTACATCAACCTGATGGTCGGGAGCAAGCAGCCGACCTCAGTGTGGTTGAGTCCAGAGGAGGCGAATCGCGTACGTGTTTTTTTTTTCGAGCTACTGTCGAACTCAGTCAACTGACGTACCAAAAGCACTGCGTGGCCGGTGCATCTGTTTGGAAGTTTGCGAGCGTGGATGACGGAGTGGACCCTGATGTGTAAGCAACAATTCAGCAGTCCAGGACCGACGACTCGCATCTGAGACACCTTTAGCGTCCTGGTCGGCATCGGAACGGAGGTCACTTTCGAGGTTATTGCAGCCGCTGCTCTGCTTCGCAAGCTTGTCCCGGCGCTCCGCGTCCGTGTCGTAAATGTAACGGACCTGATGATTCTCAGTTCGAATGGAAGTCACCCTCACGCGCTGAGTGAGGAGGACTTCGATACACTGTTCACCAAGGATAGGCCCATCATCGTGAACTACCACGGCTATCCGATCGAGGTGAAAGGCCTGGTCTTGGGCAGGCCGGGTATGGAAAGGATGAGAATCGAAGGGTCAGTCGTCCCCTCTTCCCTGACATGTTTCCTGGCTGACAGTGATCGACAGGTATCGCGAGGAAGGAACGACGACGTCTCCTTTTGATGTTTGTGATCCCGAATCGGGCGTGTTTTTGCCCTTTGCTGAAAAGATTCGTAGATGCTGCTTTGCAACAATGTCTCGAGATATCACGTTGCTGCTTCCGCTGTTCGTGGTGGCGCGTTGTTCAATGCGAAGGTCTCGACGGAGGCACACGAGCTGGCTAGCTATATCATGCATCTGGCGCAAAAAGACAAGGAGTACATTTACCGCGAGGGCCGAGGTGGGTTAACCGCCGTGTGTCACCTCACGATGGACTTACTAACGGCAGTTGCAATCAGATCCGGATGGCACATTCGATACGCCCGTCTTTGGAGATGTGAAAAAGTAATAAGATCAGTGGGAATCCCAGGCTGTTGAAAAGTTCAAACCAGTGTACGTTACATGAGAACCAGTGTACCTTCTAGTCCTGTATCAAAGAGTGACAGCTCAACTTCGTGAAATAAGGGGCATTACTATGTTTCACGCCCACTCGAAGTATGCTGGTCAGAATTTTTGTCAGAGAACAAATACCTTAGAACTGTATGAGTGAAAAAACCGACGGGAACGTGATGGGCGATGGGGATGAATCTGATAGCTCTAAGCTGATCTCACCTAGCAAACATGTTGTAGGTCCATGTCACGCTCCCCCTTCCCCCAACAGCTGCACTCACCTCTTTGAAGATCTAACTCGACGCATCTGATAAAGCTTCTCGGAGAATTTTTTTTAATAGCATCAGAGGGATATATTCATGCTGGGTGCAACTTTGTGTACCATTTGGTGTTCTCTGCGTGACTGCAAATGTGATCCACCTTGGATCACGCCTATTTAGTTGATTTACCAGACAAGTTCTGCATGGATTTTTTCAAAAAAAAAAAAACAGACAGCCCTCTAGAATATCATTTTAATTGATCTATATACGATAGCACGAAGCGCTACGTTCAGTTGTGCTCACGCTGTGCTCGGTGTCTGAACAGTCCGAAGTGATGGTAAAATATAGTACAATGAGAGAGAAAAAGGCGACAGGCCTGGGACTCGAACCCAGAGTCTCTAGCGAACAGGTAACGTGACCAACTGGTCAGTACCGGAAACTAGCGCGTTACCATTACGCCAACCCGCCTTCAGCAACGGCTGTACAGCGACATTCAATATGCGTTTCGTGGTGTTTTACCACGCCACCTACAGGCTCTCCTGTTAGCGCGCCCTTGTCTAAGTTGTCTTCCCTCACCTGTTATTTGTTCACTTGATAGAGTCCTCCTAATTTCTCTGTACCCGTGCTCTCGAGGAGGTTGCCATGTCATTCTTTGCAACTGCCACGTCGACGACGGCGCCAGCGGGAGCGACAATTGACAAGGACATCGAGGTTTCCGAGCCCCCAAGCGATTCCATCTCTTCCCTTGCCTTCTCTTCGGCGGCGGACTATCTGGCAGTGGGAAGCTGGGATAATAATGTGAGAATTCTAGATGAATTACCGAGATCACATCTGTTATCGACGCGTTAAAACAAGGTCCGTCTGTACGAAGTTGGCGCTGGAGGACAAACACAGGGGAAGGCCATGTACTCCCACCAAGGGCCCGTACTGAGCGTTTGTTGGAACAAGGTGCACGCTCTACCATAGTTTTTTTTTTTCAAATGTGACTTTCATCTAAATCACTTACCGAGTAGGACGGTAACAAAGTCATATCTGGTGGCGCCGACAACGCTGCACGCATGTTCGACATTACCAACGGACAAACAACGCAAGTAGCTCAGCACGATGCACCCATAAAAGTCGTCAAGTGGGTAGAGACGCCGCAAGGCGGCATTCTGGCTACTGGTAGTTGGGACAAGACGATCAAGGTTCGTGCACACGGGATTGCGCACTGGAAAAACGCCGCTGATGCCCCAGCGTTGCCGCGCTCGTTTTCACAATAGTATTGGGACCTTCGGACACCCAATCCCGTAGCCACAGTGCAATTACCGGAGCGTTGTTACAGCATGGACGTGCAATATCCTCTGCTTGTTGTTGGCACCGCGGAACGCCACATTCAAATATACAATTTGACGAATCCGAACACGCCTTACAAGGTCTTGTTCCAAGGTCATGTCCGCGTTTGATTCGCACACTCAAACGTTGTTTTGCGCAGACCATAACATCGCCTTTGAAGTGGCAGACACGTGTTGTCTCGTGCTTTACCAACTCCGCCAGTAGTGGCTTTGCAGTTGGCAGTATCGAGGGACGCGTAGCCATCCAGTACGTCTTTCACGTGATTGACCACTCTGTGTGACTTTGGCTTATGACATCTGTGCAGATACGTCGAAGAGAAGGACAATTCGTGAGTGTGTCCCCACCAATGCAATGGTGTAAATGCTGATGTTGCTGATTAGCAACAATTTCTCGTTTAAATGCCATCGTAGAGACCAGACTCCGAGCGCAAAAGATCAGTCTTTGGTGTATGCCGTGAATGACATCTCGTTCCACCCTGTCCATGGAACTTTCTCCACTTGTGGTGAGCAATCGCCGTCGGCAATGTTTTCTTGATTTCGCTTACATATCTACGCGTAGGGTCTGACGGCACCATTCACTTCTGGGACAAGGATGCCCGCACGCGGCTAAAGAGTATGTTTTCATGTATTTCAAGTATGTTCGATATGACTCTTATACGCATGTTGTTCAGCCTTTGAGGCCGCGCAAGGTCCGATCAGCGCCACGACCTTCAACCGCAACGGCACCATATTTGCGTATGCCGTCTCCTATGACTGGTCCAAAGGGCACAGCGGAATGACTCCGGGACACCCCAACAAGCTCATGTTGCATGCGTGCAAAGACGAGGAGGTGAAGCGGCGACCAAAAAAAGTGTGATTCTCCATGCTACCGTCTCGTCCGATACATTATTTTACCATGAGATTGTAAATACGTTGACCGTCCTTGTTGAATTTTTTTTATTAGCAACACCATTGTCACACTTATGCGATTCATCATAGGGCGCGGGTTTCTTCTCGCCCTTTTTTTCATGGAGATTAGGTCCCGCACTCGCATAGAAAAACCAGAGAATACCATCAGCCCCAGAAATCATGTGGGTCCTCGTGCCCCCAATTGTGCCTACATAGGCACCGCGCTCTGAGCTCGTGTTTGCAAAATATTACCCTACGAGAGCTCGGTAAGGTCACTCCTGGCGCATTAATGTTGACTTGCTGCGTGTTCCAGGTATCGAAAGCGTTGGGGAAGTGTGAAGATGCACGGAGGGGGACGGTCGGTATGACCATGATGGTGCGCATTCATTTCGGCGCTCACTGGCACTGGTGCACTCATTCTCTAGATCTCCCACTTCCAACGGTATACGTACACGCCGTGAATCGACCACAGGGGATTTTGCAGCATTCACGGTTGCGCCCCATCCTCAAACATGATGCATGATGCATGAACTGAGTTTAGTTCGCCGCTATTCCAAATATCTATGACTCGGGATACCTCACAGCTGTCACGGTGCGCAGTGCGCTTCTCTCTGCATACAGGGTACCCCAACTTGTCTTCAAAGTTCAACAAGGAAATCCGCTCTTCGTCGGGACCACCAGCGTTGGGAGGACAAGAGGATTAATCTGGTTGGCTGCCCTATGTCAGCAGGGCCGAGCCTGAGTCATTAGCATGGTTGGACAATGCAAATACTCAGTGCACTCGGCATTCTGGAAACCCGACGTCACGCTGCAGATGGGGAGGTGAGTTCCAGGAGGCTGGTGAAGCTTTGAAGCACGGAAGTGAACAAACCCCGTGGCAAAGTCGACTGCGTCGACATAACTTATGTAGAACCGTGTACCAATATTGCATATATGATAATATAATGTCACATTTCGTCTTCCTTACAGTAGTTCCGACCCAAGGCTACGGCTACGGTGCGTGATCAGCTGTAGAGTATATGTACTTCCAGATCAGGTGTGGCATGATGCGTCACCACGAAACCCCTACAAAGGGGCTCATGATGTCTTCTCCTTCTTCACCTCTAGCAAGGGATCAAGGGACGAGTCTGGCTGACGATACGAGCCACCGACACGATCCGCCCAGGTAAAGTACTGGTGCACAGGGTTTAACAACGCAGAGGGAGTGAATGCAACCAGGCTATGCGTACCTGACCATAGTTTACCGTGAAATAGAGATGGTGCAGGGTATGGTGTGCGGGACCATTAATGACATGCTCAAGTGGATGTCCGGTGATCATATCTGAATCGTGAATCTGTCCCAAGCCGATGCTCAACGTCAGAATTTTATCAGGGAACGCAGGGCTTACGAATATGCTCCAAAAGTTTACGAAGACAAAAAGGGCGAGGTATAACCATCGGTGAAGGGGGAAGATGAAGATGAACAAGTGATATGGCACGGATTGCAGGTATCCATCCACGGGGTGGAATGCATGCGATGCGAAGGGGGTCGGTACTGGTGTAGAGATGTTAGTTTATAAAAATGAGGAGAGACTATATGTGACATACTTATCCATTTGTGGTGTGGCTTATGGAAGGTCTTGTAAATGCTGGGATGGTGCAGAATGCGATGAACCCAATATATGGCATAGTCCGTGAAAAGTAGGAAGCTGAGTACTTGTGAGGGCAAGATTCTTAATATGAATGGAAAAGACGCGCACAAGGGTATTGACAAGACGAGATAAATCCACCCGTATTCGTCTACGTTGTCGTAGAGTCGAGAATATCCCATGACCTCCGCTTGGAACCATGGAAGCGTTAATAGGGTCATGCCTGGGAAGGCGTATAAGCTGGTTTGAATCTCCATCTTGATCTGGTCTTTTAGGAAACGTGGATGCCGCATCATATCATGGTTGAATATAAATTGGAACGAGAGGCCAGCGAAGATGAAGTAAAGGAGATGAATGCCGAGGAGAGTTATAGCGCTCAAGGACAGCAATTGCCTTGGGATATAATCCCGTGCCCATGCAGACTGGGGTGCGACTGATATTGTCGAGAAATTAGCAGATGAGAGGGGCTGTGAAGAAGTGTCTACAAAATGGTCGTTAAGTGGGACGAGACGAGCCCAAACATTGTCGAGGAGATACTCGTCAACGAAGTGGAGAATGAGATCCATGACGGCGGGAACAAGTACCGTGGACGATCTCCTTCACTGACACAGAAATTGGCGGTCACCGAAAGTGTTTACAACATCGGACTTTTATACGATAATTTACATGTGTCCGTAGATATCAGGCCACTTTTTTTTCGGCACCGTGGTGAACGAATTTATGATTACATGGGTCAAAGTACGTCAGCACATACTAACTTTACATACTGTAGTTTCACGTGCCAGATAGGTCACCCAGCCACTCTCCCTTAACTATTCTAATCTCATCGCTCAGGAGTCAGATATGGGTGCATAGCGCAGTGGTAGCGCGCATGCTTTGCAAGTGTTTATGTAACGAACTTACATAATCGATTCTGTATGAGGTCCAGGGTTCAATCCCCTGTGCATCCAGTTTTTGTTTATTTGTTGCTGTACGGCGACTAACAACATCAAGTTCGATTTCCCACAGTAACACACGTTCATCATCAACCATCGTGAGTGGCAGACAAAGAAACCTGCAACTCAGGAGATTACTTCGTGGATGGTGGGCGTCACATTTATCCTCCTGCTCTTCGGGATTGTTGGGTTTGGATCGAGTATACATTCCGCTTTTCAGGGGCGTTCTCTTGTTGAACAATTCTGGAAGAGCCTAACACGCGGTGAGCATGATAGCTTATTACGAATGGTAACATATTTTTGTGACCAAGTAACCAATAACACTCTTCCGATCCCCAAAGCAACTTACCCCGAGTGCAATTCAGCAGCAGCTTCGGCCTGCGGAACTTGCTGATCATCACCAGATCATCTCACAGGAAACACTGCTGTTGCGAACGTTCCGCTCTTATCATCGAGCGAAGCTCAACAACGCCCTTCTAGTCAAATGACACCGAAATTCGCGAGGCTCTTCTGATTTCCGTCGGACTTCGTTTCGTTTCTCGAACAAGCACAAGTCGAAAGCTTTTCTTGTGTATAGTCCATTCGACACTTGCTCTGTCGGAAAGGTGTCGCTTTCTTTGAATTTCTTCCGTGGAATGTCATATCCCAGCCACGGGCTAAACTCGTGTTTGCCGCCAACGAACATGACGAACGAAATTACAGCAACAGAACCTGAGAAATGGAAGCCTCGCTTATGAGCAGCCCCTCAAGGCAAGGCGAATCCTTCGCGTGGACACAGTGTGATGCAATGCTGCCCACACGTGCAGTATTAAACTTCATCCGTTTAGTCCTGATATCTCGTTGGTCCGAGTTCACGTTCAACCCCCCAACTCACCGACGATGGGCCAATTGTGTTGTGGAACGCGCAAACAACCGAAGAACTTGCCGGGCGAGGCACTAAAGCCTCCTTCAGTCCACGAAACCATTTATATTGCGTATGTCGTCCGACAGTCGTCGTTCGTAGGGTCGTTCTCAGGCATGCTTATCTGTTCACAACAGGATCATGGGATCCACTGGGAGTGGGAAGACGACGGTGTGTCGCCCAGTTGAATCTGATGACCATTAATTCGCTCACAACGAGAGCTGTCAGTTCATCAATTTGGCGTCAGGGTCCAACCTCAGAGTAGGTTCCGGGCTGGAGAGTTGCACCAACGAAGTACAGACATCATTGCCGTTTAACGTGGGCGGACAGCAAGTGGTTTTGATCGATACTCCGGGCTTTGATGACACCACCCTAACGGACACCGACGTCCTGAGGATTATCGCGGCGTACCTCGTCACCACGTATGGCTCCCAATTGTTTTCAGGAACCCCTGACTGACACACCGCCTTTTTCAGCAACAAGCAGGGCGCACGTCTTGCGGGTGTCATTTACATGCACAGAATCTCCGACTCGAAAGTCGGAGGTGCGGCTCAGCGCGATTTCAGAATGTTCCAGGAGCTTTGTGGCGAAGAAGCTTACCCCAACGTTCTCATTGTTACCAACATGTGGGGTTTGGTCAGCTCCGAGGAAGACGGCCTGGCCCGAGAACAGGAGCTCGCCACCAAACAAATCTTCTTTAAGCCGATCCTTGACAAACAAGCAAAGATGCTGCGGCACGATGCCACGCAGAAATCTGCTCACAGCATCATCCAGAACCTCGTCGACAAGCACCCAGTAGTACTCCAAATCCAGCGGGAGTTGGGTGAGGGCATGGATATTACGCAGACAGCCGCATACATACAGCTTGATAAGGAGATGTCGGAACTGATGGCGCGACACCAGAAGGACCTGGACGTTCTGAGGAACGAGATGGCGGAAGCTGAGCGGCGCCAGGACGAGGAGACGCGAATAGAGCTTCAGGAGGAAGCGGGGAAAGTCGAAGCCGAACTGCAAAGAGTTCAGAACCAGGCATCACGACTTGGGTCGGAATATCAGGCGGAATTACGCAGGATCGAGGAGATGCTGAATGTACAGGAGGAGTGATTCAAATACATATAGTGGTTACATATGTATGTATACCTTCGAACTGGCTCACTGTACGACTCCAGTGTATTATGTGTCTGTCTAGCGACCTAGTGTATAGGGACGTTGATGGCGTTGGAGCTGCGATCTAGATTTGCTGGAACATATCTTGATCTACACCAACCAGATGGACCTCACTTGCTAAAGCAACCGGTCACTGACGCATTGCGGGATACCGGGTATTGAATGTGACATTGCGTCTGGCGCAAACGGCTTTTTAAGTCACCTCTGGCACCATACAGCAGGTAAATAGGCGTCTTCTATGAGATCGCTTATTCATAGACACACACGTACTGACAGCAGCGCGGAATCATCGTGGAGGTCCTTATAGCCGATCACTGACACGTTGCGAACTTTGAAGTGTTCTCGAATATCGTCGTCAGAGACAGTGCCTCACCTTGCGCCGTACAGGTAAGCAGTCTGCGATCGTCACGCGTCAAGCTAACCCAAAGTGACCAAAGCATCGTGAAGAGTGACATGCTGCAATGAAAACGGCTGGAGATGTAGTTATACGTTAAGAAGACTCATAAATCAAACCTACTGGTTTTTCTGTGACCAACGGTCTCCTTTCCTCTACGAAGGAGCTTCCTGTCGATTGAACCCCCTCGCTGTTGCCTCTGTTGACCTGCTGGTTATCAAAATGGCTCTTCGCGGTAAAGAGATCAGAATTGCGTACGCTCGCTTCTGCCTATCTGGATCATTTCTAACTGGCCATTCACAGGGTTATGGGAGCCACTGGAAGTGGCAAATCAACGGTAGGCATTTGCTACCGAGAAATTGCCTGTTACTGATTGCTGGGTTGGGTAGTTTATCAACCTCGCCAGCGATTCGGCTTTGCCTGTTGGCAATGGATTGGAGAGTTGCACCTCCGAAGTACGGACATCGCGACCATTTCTCCTCAACGGGCGCATCATCACCTTGATTGACACGCCCGGTTCGACGATACGAATCGTAGCGACACGGACATTCTCTCGTCCATCGCTGCGTACCTATCCAACACGTAAGTCATCACTCTCTCCACTGCACGGAGCTCAGACTGACCTTGGCGAGCCAATTCGTAGTTATGAACAAGGTGCCAAGCTCGGCTGGCATCATCTACATGCACCGCATCTCCGATGTCAGGATCGGCGGCACGTCGAAGCGTAACTTCCGGTATCTTCCGCGAGCTCTGCGGGGACAGCACGCCTCCGCAACGTGCTCATCGTGACCAACATGTGGTCAAACGTCGACCCCAAGATCGGAGAGGCCCGAGAACGAGAACTTGTGAGCAACGACAAGTTCTTCAAGCCTGTCCTAGAGAAGGGCGCGCGGATACTCCGCCACGATGGCGCCCAAGCGGGCGCACACGGAATCCTTCGTCACTTGGTCAACAGCCAGGCTGCGACACTTCGCATCCAGCATGAGATCGTCAACGAGCACAGAGATCTCGCTCACACTGCTGCCGGTGCGGAGCTCACTCGTGCATTGGAGGAGCAGGCCGAACGCCATGACGAAGAGCTGAAGCGATTGCGGCAGGAGATGGAGCTGCGATGCGGGCCAAAGATGACGAGACTAGGAACGAACTGCAGGAAGAAGTTGAGAAGAAGCGGGAGGAGATCGAGCGTGCCCGGCGCGATGCTGAGCGCATGGCTGCAGAGTTCGTCGCTGAGAAAGCACGACTTCAGTCTAGGATTGCGGAGATGGAAGCGGAGAATCGCCGCTACGTGGCAGGATCCTTGAGGGACTACAGGATAAGGTCCTGGAGGCTCGCAAAGAAATCGAGACATCGCAGATCGAGCACGCTCGACGGGAACGCGAACTCGATTGCCGCCCAACAAGAGGACGCTGAGCGTAAAGCTCGCCTTCTCGAAGAGGAGCGCACAGTTCGGTCGCGTGCTGAGATGAGAAGAGCGGAAGCAGAAGAAGAGCTCGCAATGCTTCACAGGCGAGTCACGGAGGCGGAGGAACACCGGTAAACGTCTAGCTGCGGAGGCAGCAGAACGCGAAGGAGCGGAGCGCCAGAAGAACGCCAAGCTTCAAGAAGAACTTGCGAGGGCGAGACGGCAGGCCGAGAATGCGAGAGCTGCACAAGAGAAACGACCTCTTGAGAAGGACCCACCGTCAGACTTCAGGCCAACAACTTTCGAACGACCTTCTAAGGAGGACCCGCCCTCAGCCTTCGGGCTGTTTAAAGTCATCAAGTTTTGGCTAGGCGTGTAATAGATAAGCGAGTGGATTTGGATATTTCTTCGACCGCCGGCGGGCTCCTTTCATTGGTTATTAGTTAGTTAACATATGACTGTCTTCGTTCCGAGTTGTACGTTAGCGCATTTCAACTTGCTTGGCTATTCAAAAAATTTCCATCTACATGGTCGCTGCCAGTAAGTTGTGAGAAGAATGAAATGAGGTACGATGGAACGCACCCGCGGATCCGATTCTGCAGCGGGAAGCTTGCCAAGTCTGGGTGTCGTCAAGACATACTTGGCAGAGGGCTTCAGGACTCAGGAGAGCCCACGAGCCACGATGGTGAGACGCCCAAGCCCAAATTACGAATTAGCTTCACAGGGAGTCCCGTTTACGCGACCTGCGCTGGAATTTCCTGTCTAAAAAGCAGTCAGGAGTGACTGTTTAAATCGATCGCAGGCCATCTATACCATGCTTCAGCTGAGGAACGACGTTGTAGGGCTAACAAAGTCAATACACATGAAATCCGTCTCGGCATACCTCGAAGCGCTGCATCGAGTGACGTATAGACCTCCGGGAAGGACTGGAGAGACTCATCAGCACTCTGTAATATATCATAAGTGTGCTGGTCTTACTGCCAGGATCGTCGACTCGGACTACCTCTGAGAGGTTTCACGGTAGTCCAACAATAATATTGGCAGATAAGCGACGGTCAAGATCGCGCCCTCAGGCCTCAGGACTCACGTGTAGTTTCCTGAACGCCATCCATAATTCCGCATGGATCAGTGTAGATGATGCCCCACTGCAATGGCAACAAAATAATCCTCGATCGGCACGCCCATCTGAAAAGTTTATATCAGCTAGACAGTAATACGACCTGATTAGTACTGTATACACAGGGAGCACTGCCCTATGTCTATGAAGTTAGTATGAACATTGAACCAAAAGATCCTCTTTATTTTTTTGATTTTCTTTTGTCAAATAAATTCTGTCGCGTTTGCAGAGGATAACTACGTTCTTTTCTCACGTTCATCGTCACTCGTTCTGGTCGTTTCATCCCGGTCCGAAACCCAACCTCAGAATTTTCTTCTTTTCAATGTTCAGTTCTCAAACATCTGGCAATGCGTGCAGTGTATAAGGGAGCACTTGCACGTCAGTCCGTGAAAGCCACGCCTCCCCAGCCCACTGAGGCACCATTAGAGCAAACAGCCCGGACGTGATGCCGTCAAGTTGCAGGTTGGAGGGATCACTTACATGCAGAAATTCTTATGACCCGAGAGTCGGAGGCTCGATGCAGTTTTAGTTCCGGGGCGCTGTGGCGCAGAAGCTTACCCTAACGTTCTCATTGTCACCATCACGAGGGGTTTAGCCACTGCGCAGGGCGGCAGCGCCCGACTCGGTCTGCTCACAGTACCATCCAGAACCTCGTCGAGAAGGGGCCTGTGAATTAGCAATCGTCCAATCCAGCGGAAGTTGGGTGAAGCCATGGATTACGCAGCCTGCGTTACATCGGGGGTATTGAATGTGACATGGTGTCTGGCGCAAACATTGCTCTAGGTCACCACCATGCCCTAGGTGAGCATTGCCAGCGAGATCTCCGTGTTGCTAGAAACACCTATTGTTCAGGGGTTGCAAGTAAATTTGACCTTGACCGCAGCATGGAATCATCGTGGAGAGTTTTCATACCCGATCAGTGAAACGTTGAAAGGGTGCTCTCGAACCTCACCATTGGAGACAGTGCCTCGCCTTAAGCCACAAACATGAGCTGCCAGCGATGGAGTGCCACGGCCATCAAAATAATGCAGGCATGGTGAAGGGTGCACGTGGCGAAGATCAAACGGTCGTAGATATAAAGCTACGTTCAAGAGACTTACAACTTGAACCTACGAGCTCTTTGCCAAGCGCAAGGGAACTTGTCCAACAACCCCGGATCTACCCCTCACTTTTATTCGTCTGTTCACCTGCCGACTATCAATATGGCCGTTCGCGGCAAAGAGATCAGGATTGCGTAGGCTTGCTTCTGCCTAACTGAATCACGTCTTTCTGACTGTCCGTTCACAGGGTTATGGGAGCCACTGGAAGTGGCAAATCAACAGTAGGTATTTTCCACCAAGAAATTGCACTCCGCGATTACTGATCGCTGGGCTCTCTAGTTTATCAACCTCGCCAGCGGGTCAGATTTACCCGTTGGCCGTGGACTGGAGAGTTGCACCTCCGAAGTACGGACGTCGCGACCATTTCTCCTCAACGGGCGCATCATCACCTTGATTGACACCCCCGGGTTCGATGATACGAGCCGTAGCGACACGGACATTCTCTCGTCCATCGCTGCGTACCTATCCAACACGTAAGTCACTGCTCTCTCCACTGCATCGAGCTCAGACTGACCTTGGCGAGCCAATTCGTAGTTATGAACAAGGTGCCAAGCTCGCTGGCATCATCTACATGCACCGCATCTCCGATATCAGGATCGGCGGAACGTCGAAGCGCAACTTCCGTATCTTCCGCGAGCTCTGCGGGGACAGCACGCTCCGCAACGTGCTCATCGTGACCAACATGTGGTCAAACGTCGACCCCAAGATCGGAGAGGCCCGAGAACGAGAACTTGTGAGCAACGACAAGTTCTTCAAGCCTGTCCTAGAGAAGGGCGCGCGGATTCTCCGCCACGATGGCACCCAAGCAGGCGCGCACGGTATCCTTCGTCACTTGGTCAACAGCCAGGCTGCGACACTTCGCATCCAGCATGAGATCGTCAACGAGCACAGAGATCTCGCTCACACTGCTGCCGGTGCGGAGCTCACTCGTGCATTGGAGGAGCAGGCCGAACGCATGACGAAGAACTGAAACGACTGCGGCAGGAGATGGAGGTTGCGATGCGGGCCAAAGATGACGAGACTAGGAACGAACTGCAGGAAGAAGTTGAGAAGAAGCGGGAGGAGATCGAGCGTGCACGGCGCGATGCTGAACGTATGGCTGCAGAGTTCGTCTCTGAGAAAGCACGACTTCAGTCTAGGATTGCGGAGATGGAAGCGGAGAATCGCCGCTACGTGGAGGACCTTGAGGGGCTACAGGATAAGGTCCTGGAGGCTCGCAAAGAAATCGAGACATCGCAGATCGAGCACTCTCGACGTGAAAGCGAACTCCTCGCCGCCCAGACAGAGGAGGCTGAGCGTAAAGCTCGTCTTCTCGAAGAGGAGCGCACAGCTCGAGAGCTTGCCGAAGTACGGCACCAGGAGCATCTCCGCACCCTGCAGGAAGAGATGTCGCGATCCGAAGCAGAGATGAAAAGAGCCGAAACAGAGCAGCGCGAGAAAATAAAAGCAGAACGCGTGAGGGCTCTTGCTCTTGAAGCAGAACTCCAGCGCCAGGCGAAAGCCAGGGAGGAGGAAGAAAGGCCAGAAAGATAGCAGAGGAGCGGGAGAGAGCTCGCTTGCAGGACGAGGTCGCCAAAGCCCGGAGAGAGGTTGAGAGAGCCGCAGCCGAGCAGAAACTCCGCGATTCCGAGACCGCTGCTGCCAGACAGGCTAATGCAGAAGCTCACGCTCTCCTTCTCGAAAAACAAAACCAAGCCATTCAGCGAGCGAAGGAGGAACATCAGAGACAGATTGAGGAGGAAACGGAGCGCGTACGTCGAACTCTGGAGGAGGCCCATGCCAGGAAAGAGCAAGAAGCACTCGCTCTCCGGAAAGCTGAAGAAGCACGTATCCGGAAACTAGAAGAGCAGCAACATGCCAGACTGCGCGAGGAGGAAGAGCGCAGACTGAAGCTACAAGAAGAACTCGCCCGCGAACGAAGAGAAAAGGACGCGGCCGCCAAAACAGACCAGGCTCGAAGAGAGAGCGAAGAAGCCACCGCGAAGCAGGTCAGAGAAGCTGCCCAAGCAAGACTGGAGGAGGAACGCCGGCAGGACAAGCTGCGAGAAGAAGCCTTTCAAAAGCAGCTCGAAGAGGAAGTTGCACGAGTCCGGAATACTATGGAGAAAGAGCTCTTCGACAAACAACGCAGGGCTGCGGAAGCCAAGCGAGCGGAAGAGCTCTCCAGGGCACTCGCACTTGAGGCACAGGAAAAGGCTAGGTTAGCGGAAGAGCACGAGCGTAAGAGGAAAGCAGAAGAAGAACTTGCAATACTTCACAGGCGAGTCGCGGAGGCGGAAGAAGACCGTAAACGTCTAGCTGCAGAGGCAGCAGAACGCGAAAGAGCAGAGCGCCAGAAGAGCGCTCAGCTTCAAGAAGAACTTGCGAGGGCGAGGCGGGAGGCGGAGAACACGCGGGCTGCAGCTACTCTCAAGAAGGACCCGCCCACAGGCTTCATCCTGCCGATACCCTCCGTTGTCTGGAAAGCCGCTATGCACTGGCTAGGTGGGAGTTAGAGTCATGTGTTTAGGCGAGTGGATTCGTTAGTTATGTCTTCGACCGCGCTGTGTCGTCTTCACCGATTTGTTAGTTTACATATTATTTGCCTTGGACTTATGTATTTCGGATTTCCATGACAGCGTAATTGGGATGGATTGTTAGCTAGACCGACAAACAATGATTCATGGCGACATCCGAGTCCTCGACTGTGTCTGGATCGCGCGCCGTACCTCTGTCGCATCCGCAAGCTCTATCGTGAAACAGGTGATGTTGTGATGTGGGCGAGCTCGATCTCGGATCCAGACCCACGGAAGTTCCTCGATGAGCTTGCACTGGCAAGGCCGGGCTCATGCATGATGCAACGAGTTCGAACCAGTATGTATATCGGTTCACCACACAACAATAATGCATCACGACTTGTGCGAGTGCGAATCTCCTTCAAGAAGCTTCATAGAACCGACTACGTTATCGCAAGCCACATCACCAGCACTGCTTCACGTAGAATCACCGTATGTACATCTTGAGGACTAACAAGCTGGATATATGCATATCTTTGCTCTGTTTCGGGCTTCCTTGGGCTTACAGGGGTTTTGCTACAAGAACCTTTGTCGTATCGAGTCGTGATCAATTGGTCGATGTCATCGTGTGTGCCTGCAAAAGAGCATGCTAGCAACTGTCGATGAGCCAGTGATCCGAGTCGAGCTGATTTACTGCAATTACGTAACGGTATCAAATCACGAGCAGCTCGGACTCGGAGTCTCTTTGCACCACCATACTGTAGTGGAGAAGTAACCACTAACTTATTGGTCTAGCGACTCCAGGGGAGACTAATCCATGACACTGCGCCAGCATATCAAAGCCAAAATTATCCTCAAGCGAACATTCCCTTGCCATCTCAAAGTTGTTCATCTGTCCTGCAGACCAGCATGCGTTTCCCTCCATCGTGTTTTCCGATATCAACGACGGCACCTTCCCGATCATCCAGTCCCTTGTTGACATGTTCGTCGATGGCCGAATATCCCAAATAGCTAACAGCCTCCCCAACGGCGCGTCTGAACTCCTCGCTCCGCTCCCCGACGCCCCCCGCGAACACGAGCGCATCCACCTTCCCGCGAAGCGCGAGGTGATACGCGCCCACGTAATGCAAGACGCGATCGAGCACAATGTGAAACGCAAGCGTGTACGGATTTTCCAACGAGGCACTCGAAGGGGCGGAAAGGTCAGCCTTCCTCGTAATTTCCCCAAAGTCTGTAGTCCCAGACAGCGCCTTCCACCCGGCTTGATTGTTCAGAATTTCTTCCGCCTACAGGGTCGCTGAGTTATGGGACAGAGACGAGATAAGGCACACACACCCGTGTAACGTGGACTTGCTTGGCTATGGCTGGATTGTGGCTCATTTGGGTTGGGGACTCGCTTGTGTAGTGGAATATGAGACTTGCGTCGATGTCACCTGCTCTAGTGGCTCCAGGAAGGCCGCTCAGAGGGGTTAGGCCCATGGAGGTGTCGATGGATTGGCCAGCCCGAATTGCGCAGGCGGACGCCCCCGATCCAAGGTGCAGCGCGATGATGTTTAACGCGTCTTCATCCTTTGGAGTTTGACTGTGAGTTTTCTTTCTAATTGTTACACGAAAGACATGCTTCCATACCTTGTGCAGATGCTTCGCGACTGCGCGTTTGATAAACGCATCTGAGTAGATTTATATGAGCCAACCGGCAATACCACCGTAAGCAGGGAGCACTTGCAGCTCAGTCCGTGAAAGCCGTATTTTCTCAACCCACGCTCTTTAGCAACTTGCTGGTTAATTGCATACGTGGATACCTGGCGAGGCAGGTCCTTATGGAATGCAGTATCGAAGAACGCGATCGAGAGAGCATTCGGCAGAACCTTGAGACAGGTCTTGATGACGGAAAGTGCGCAACCGTTATGGCTGGCCGAATGATGGTAATCAGTATCGTTTCTGAATATACGGGGAACTACCTACAGTGGAGCGAGGTCGGATAATTTCTCGATGTGATGGTAAAACTGTTCCGAAATGATGACAGGCTCGGTATAATCCCCTCCATGGACAACACGATGACATATGTGCTTGATCTCTTGACAGTCGATACTTGCGTCGTCGTTGAGGTGGACCAGGAAGTGGATAAAAGCAGATTCGTGGTCGTGAATGGAGGATTCAGACGAATGGATACCTTTTTCTGCTGAGGTAGTGACAGCGTAATTGAATTGAACTTTGCTGGAGGAGACGAGATGGAGGAGATGGAAGACGTCAGGAGGAGACGGGGTCCTGTGGGATCCTGTGGTACTCGCCTGTAAAGCGAGATCTTGAGTGAGGACGATCCTGCGTTTATTGCAAGTATGAGAGACATTCTGATGCAGAACAAGTATTCAGGGCAATGTTTGATACTGATCGCTCTATAGCTATGATTGAAGGAATTCTGCAGGACAACCCCTCTTGTGACGTCAGCACCGTGTTCAGCGGTGTGAACAAATAATATTACATCCATATCTGTTCAGTCCTGGTTTGGCCACTGCTTTACTCTGCCTGTCCTAGATCGTCTTTGCTGGCTTGCCGCTTGTCTCGCCCAACTGGCTGAGGTCAATTAGATTGATCTCACTGGATACATCTATTACAATATGACAGGATGTTGTTCAGCACCCGAAGCTTGTTTTCACCCCTGTCTATCTAGTGCCACATATATGTTGCTTGCCTGTTGACATTACACGAGTTCTCACCGCCAAAGTCAATACTGACGGGTAACCTCAGACTCCTAGATCTCAGACAAATCTGCTCGTATTCCCATGGTGTAGAAGATCGAGTCGTCTGTATTTTAACTGCCCTGCTGATCACCTGCCGCTAAGTCAGTGCATTGAACTGCCCTAGCTCATCTCATGCTCCACGAACCAGGCTCGATGACTTTGAGGAATACATACTGTGACTCAGAAGCGAGCTCCTGATCTCATGTCAGACGTTCACGGTGCCAACCCACACCTGCGTCAAGGACGGACAGTCAGCGCTCTAGTAGGAGATGATGAATCCAGTTCCGGGTATAGTAGCCTGCTTCTGATCTGAGGTACGAGGTTCGAGTTTTGAATCCAATATAATATTTTTAGCGCCGTCACCTAGTACCCAGGGGCTGTGTTTTCAAGCTCAGAGAGCGCGTTCCTTGATCAAAAGCCGCCGTGGTGGTGCGATGACGCTTTTGAGTGTGTATGTGGGCGTGGTAATTGTCGATCACAGACGGTGGATGGAATTGGGAAAAGTGAACCTAGAGAGTAGAGTCGAGCATTCGAGGTA
Source organism: Melanogaster broomeanus (assembly GCA_014904935.1). Lineage (NCBI taxonomy): Eukaryota > Fungi > Basidiomycota > Agaricomycetes > Boletales > Melanogastraceae > Melanogaster > Melanogaster broomeanus. Next base: position 216,423 of record MU123733.1, on the reverse strand, counting down.
GCCCTGCCATATTGCCGAAATGAATCAGGGTGGCACATCTATGGACGATTTTCGTTCATGTTAGGCTCTATAAGCACCTAGAATCACGGTGTGTCCCAGCTCACGCCGCCTCACGTGTGTTAGGGTGAGGACATACTGAGGCTGATGGGATTGCGTGACATCTGAATGAGAAGTCACCAGCGCAGTGGAAAGGTTTTGAGTGCGAATCTGGATGAGGAGTACCTGAGAAGCCAGTGCGGTAAAGCTCACAGTTTCGCGACCGCGCACCAATCTGGAATCGCGCTGCCAATGACCGACAGTGTGGGCCACTTCGGGAGCGCATATAAGTCGATGACGGTGGGACTGGTCCTCGCACGGTCCTTGTGATCTGAGATCAATCTTTGGGCTCCTTTTAGCTGCGCCAATTCTAGCATAGTACACAAGGTTCATCACCATCATCTGCCTACCTAGGACGAAAGCTGTAGAGATGTCGACGAGTCATGAGGATGCGGTTGTCGCGGCCTCCGTGCATAGCGTTCATTCATTCCATGCATTTACCTCAAATCAGGAAAAGGTGAGCGAGCGGGAATGAATAGAAGGCGCCCGGTCGGGCCAACGGCTGCGGACAAGATGTTGATGTATACAAGGATAGAAGAGAGCGCGAAGGCAAGCCTTGCGGTCCGCCAATCGCGGCGGCGGCCTTTCGACGTATCTGTCGAAATCCACTTGGTGTTTGCAAATTGACAGTCCCGTTATATTAGGGGCTAGAGCCACTGGGTGAATGTTCGGTAATATAGTCGGAAAAAACTAAGTGTGGTCATGTTTGGTTTGTGGCTAAGTACTAGGATCCTGATCTGGCAACTTGATCACCATGTTTTTATGAAAGAACATTTTACATAAACAATGTTCCAATGTTATGTGAGAAATCATTTTGAAAACATGGATGAAACAGATTGACTTTTGTTTTCATCGTGTTCTCACAAAAATAATTTAATATTTTCTAGGTCCAGTCAGCCAATCACGGGCCTGGTTTCACCATGTTCTCGTTCTCGGTATAATTTTTTATATTTGGAACATGCCCACTGGCAGTTGATGACTGTCCTGGGTGGGAAAAATGACAGTCCTTTCAGTCTCCGCTCGGCTCCCATCGGCACCTGCCAACCTAGGCGACACTCATTTAGCTTTGGTCTGCCAGAGTTTGGGCCATCCATGTCACGAAACAGGTCTCTACTAGGTGACTGAAGGTTGCCAGTCTATATCGTCGTGCAAGAAATTTTGTTCTCGTGTATCGCGAGCTCCGAGGTCGTGATCCGTCGGGCATCCCCAGGTACTACGTCGTAAGATTTGATGCCAAGTTGTCCACTAGCACGAAATCAGTGATCTGGGAACCTGACAGTCGCTTCTAGTTTCAACTCATCACGTCAAGCCATCTGTAGGATCTGAGATGCGGCATAAGTATTGGACGTCGTGATGGGCTTCTTCCTCCGAGGAACACTTTTGATAATGCTTCCCCCGGCACCGTGAGCCCCCGGCGGTTACGATGCGCCGTGGGCTCACGGTGGGCCGCCATCTCCATTTTCCATCATGGCCATCAAGCCACGGCCACAACCTAGGTCTAGGGTGACTTCTTCAACCACTGGCACAGTGCCCTCAAGTCCCCGTCACGCTTCAGCGTTCGTCACCGTGTCACCGGACCGCCCATGTCCATATGCTGATCTTCGATTACTTATCCCCAGACTGGACTTGCGACCCTGATTTCATGTAACAATACCGTATAGCGTGTGGCGACGAGTGTGTGTCTGTTCCGGTGATCTACTTCCGAAGTTCGAATCCACACCTCACAGATAAGTGACATCTAGTTCTATAGGAATGGATGGAAGTACATATCACCAGACTCTTATTAAACCAACTTATTACAATGAGCTCTCTCGCTATTGGTGGAGATACCTCGCACCTGATGCTCATGATCATCTCACCGATATGCCAAGCAGTCTCTGGTAAACGCAGAGTCAATTCCGTCTCACATAGTAATCGCAGAGTCAGCGAGCAGCATTCTCCTGTTCAAGGCCGTCATCCTAATATATATCGTCGCATCGACTACTTTTACGCAGTCCAAGATCATCATAGATCGATCTAATCATGAAATTTATTTTAAAAAAAAGATTATGTATAGATGCTATAACCTAGTACAGTCCGAATCCCGAATATCGCGAGTCCAAGTCCGTGGAGATAAGACCACCGGTAGTTTACCCTTCGTCGCAACAAAGTAGTCCTTCAGTTCACGGTCCCAGGATTTGGGGTCATATCCGCTTGCAAAACGGAACTCCAGGTGCTGCATCATTGCACAGACAACCGTTCGCATTTCTTGGCATGCCAGCTTCTTGGCCACGCAACCCGCGGATCCCGCAGAGAAAGGGAAGAAGGCGGCTAGTATTGTGCACGAAAGGAGCCTTGTCCAGGTCGTTTGGTTTAACATCTCCAAACGACCTTCTCTGCTCATCGGACAGCCATCGCTCCGGCCAAAATGTGTCGGGCATGGGCGAGAAGTAGCGAGGATCGCGGTGGAGAGAGTAGGTATGAACGAAGGCGCTCGTTCCTTCCGGTACGAAACTCGATCCCAACATTCTTCCACCTTTGGGTACTCCGCGCTGACTGCCACTGAGAATAGGTGGGAACAATCGGAGCGCCTCATTACTGAAACGATATCACATGTGAACTGTCAAGTTTCACGAAAAAATAAAGCAAGATGGCGCACATTACGGCATTAAGATAGCTCATTTGATGGTGATGCACAGTGGACGAAGCGTCTTCACCGAAAGGGTAATAATAATCAATTTCTGCTTGCAGTCGACGATACGCAGTAGGGGTATGCAATAGTCCCCAGAATAGTGAGCTGAGGGTGGTCGCAGTCGTGTCCGACCCAGCTACTATGGCAAGGACGCCATCAGAGGCGACCTCCCCAAATGTAGGAGGAGAGCGCTCGACGCCGGATTCATCAATCTAAAAACGCGGACATATATAGTCTTGAAACCACGGTAGAGGAGAAAGAGCATTACCAAGTAGTGGAATAAGTCCTTAGAGTGCGACCCTTCGAGTCGCCTGAGCATAGCTCGTTCTTGACAGAATGAGCGGAACTTCTTCAACTCTTCTCCGATGTTGGGTAACTTGATGTAATATTGCCCCAACCAAGGTACGTGACTAAGGATCAAAGCGAGTCTGCAATCCGAGGGCGTCATAAGTCGAGTCGAGTCGATTAACGGCGAACTTCACTCACGGTAGACCACTCTCCAGCAAGTGCCACGTGTCATCCTTATCCCCATCGCGCACCATTTCCGAACCTCCACCAAACCTGCCGCAATATATTGAGCTGAAAAAAGAATTCTAGCTGTTCGGAGAAACTCACGCCATGTCACTCATGAAGTCAAATCTGTCTCCCGTTATGTTATGTAACGCGACGAACGGAAAGGGGGGTAGAGCTCACGTGAAATGACTAATCCACTGCACCAGATTGAGAGGCTGTTGCTGCTTCTCGAGTGCGGCGACGAGTTCGTGCACTCTCTTGGCAAGAATCTCTTCGTAGCCCTTCAGTGCAGCTGTACTAAACGCCCTGGTCCACGGTTTCCGACGGCGCGCATGCTCTGCAGGGTCTCGTAGGGAGATCAGAGCTCTGATGGTCGTCTGCTCAGCCATACGACCGTCCCAATCTACAGCGAGTAAGTATCGGACGTCTGACAACAGAAGAGAACGTCGCCCTACGTGGTCCTTTGGGGAGGCCAGGATAACGGCCAGGATAACCCAGTATAGGGGCAATGAGGTTAGGATCGCGAAACGACAACTCATTGGGACCTAGTATTTTCGTATTTATAACGATAACAGGTAGAAGGCAAACGATAGTGTACATACCGATCCGTACAACGTCGCCATACTTGCAGTGCAAGTTATAATAGTATTTGTGTTGTTTTCCATCCGAGGATACCCAGGCCATCCAAAACTTTGAGATCCGGCATGGGAATAGGTCCAGGGTACTTGGCGAGGGGGTGGAACGGGGAGAGTCGATATGCAAGAATAGAGGTGAGGATGGTGGAGTAATACAGACAGAAGGTGCAAGTTGCTACGCGGATAGCTGAAGAGAAGCCCATGGACAACAGAACAGTCGTCAAGATGCCAGGAACAAAACCCAGGAGAACCATATGAGCGAGGGGATTGACAGGCTCATAGCGATTAAACACCAGATGACAAGCCTATGATTCCAGGTCAGGACAACAGATCTTGGACAGAAAGAGAGATGGTCCTCACAAGCCCTGCAGTCACAGTGAGGATGGAGGCGTCTTGCAGTAAAAGCGAGGTGCATGATCTCTTTAGGCTGAAGGATGGGAAGAGCAAACACAAGCATGTCAGTCGTTATAAACCCTGGATTAAGGCGCTGACGGATTCGGGAATCGGAAGCAGCGAGCAGGATCGACTCTCCGACAATCTAGCACATATTGGTAAGAGACCGGGAAGAAGTTATTTGGGTCGTAAACAGCCAAGAAGGGCGAGGATATGTGGCAAAAGATTGTATATAGAACGCGCCCCCAAGACGTCGGATAAGGTGAGCAATGGGCCCCACAAGGTGCGTGTGGCGCTGTGGAAGCAGCGATCGAACGGGGATGGAGCAACCGTCTTGAGCCCCCCCATCACAATAAACAGGGAAATATCGGTTAGGTTGGACAGTATTAGGCAAGCGAAGCCGCGGGTGACGGTACACAAGTGCCGAGCAGAAACGCAAAAACTTCACCTGAGTGATGTCCGTGGACTTAAGTTAATAGGATAGTGCAGGAAGGTCATCGTGTGCCTTGTGCCACTTAACGGGCAGATTTGCTCTTTCGGAGTAGCACCATGCATATGAGTGGTGGATATATCCTATGTTTCCCGAATAAAAAACCACTGCATATCTGTGCATATGGTACGAGGTCATTGGATGATTCAAGTTGCAGCAGGTTATGGTCGTGGTAGCTGAGCTCATCCCTGAAACATTCCACACATACCAAATTCGGCCTTGCCTTTTCTAGTTTGCGGAATGTGCCGTGGCTCGGCAAATCGGGGACCCTTATGTATCGATGATGTACATGTTGGGAGAGACGGGGATGAACTACATACCTTGCGGTCAATAAGTGCACCTGAGTGCACCACCTTATCGCTCACCATGGAACGGTAAAAAAAAATCACCTGGGCTGCCACGTCAGCTGGCCTGCGTTTGATTCCGTAACAGTGTAAATTTGCACGGTTCAACTCCATCCCGCCACTATCAGCCAGAAGATACAGGAACGTTGGTCGCCGGCCGACGTACAGAATTCTTCACTTCTCGACTGTGGTTCCCAGCAGTCCGGATGTTATCACCCTCCCACCGTCCAATGATATTAGGCAGACAATATAAGCACTCGGAGTACAACGATGGTTTTTTTACATGAATTTCCCAAACACCGCTCACGATACGCATCAAGACGTGTAATGGATCATACTAGCCTTAGCGAAACGTCACAAACATTCTATTCGGAAGTGAAGGGGGCGTTATCGCTCTTTCGCCGTCCCAGAGACATGTGCTTGCAACGACAGTACGTTGCACGGGGTGATCGTTTCCACAAGTTGTGGCCAGTGACTAGACTGCTTGATCTCGGCTCCGAGTTGGCCTCGAGGCCCCTGTCGATATTTCCGTTCTGCATCCTGTCACGAGGTCATACAGGAGCATCCCCCTCCTCAGGCAGGTTGGACTTCCGTGCGGAATAAAGTTGAGACATAGCTGCCTGATTACAACCGGAAAAGTAGGAAGCCTAAGGAACCGGAAAATTACACACGCCCTGAAATCTATAAATTACCGATAGGATGCTGGATAGCGAATGGCGCAAAGATGACGCAGTCGGCGCCTCGACCACGACTTCCAAAGTGCTCTCCGATATCTGGCTATCACCGAGGGAGGGCACGGACAAATTGGTGCCTCTCCAGAGGTACTGAGAAGATGTGGAACGATACGGGAGCAATATCCGATCATGTTACCCAGGATGGAGCTTGACCATTTAATCGCTATTTACTCCGGTTGGCGATTAGATGGCGAACCTGTGAACTTAGACCTCCGCATGAACATGCGTATACAAGGTGTTAACCCACATAGCAACAGTAGCGGGTTTGTCAAGGGCCTGGGCATCAGACTCATAAAACGCCTCCTACTGTGGTCCTGTGGAGCAGTCGCGCTTGGCGCTCGCCGTTCTGATAAGTGCTACGGATCTAAGATGGAGAAAGACCACCTTTGGTTTCCAATGAAAAATCTCCAAGTCTAGCCACTTGGGGCAGACCCTAACGGATCAAAGGAAGCCCATATGATCGCCGCACCACCACCCATGTTTATCGCAGTTAGAACTTGATCATTGAGAGTTATACGAGCCTACTCCCGGCGCTAAAGCCAAAAGATCTTTGTTGGATTAATATGGTTCCAAAAAGAAAATGCAGAAAAACATGTGGAGGCGTCCACTTTCGTGCACACATGCACCCTTGTTCTCCAGAGGTTCTACTCCAGGCACATACAGTGATCGACTTTCTTGGATGATGGACGATATCGATCGCAACACTGTAGTTTTCTCCGAGGACTCCAGGCATTGCGCAGTCACAGTAAGCGGTTATCGGAAATCATAGAGCTGTCATGCGACCCATCACAATTTCCTTTAGTGGGTGCTCCTACGAACTGTTGATCAAACCGCGTATAGTCTACTCAATTGCCACCTGTCTCAGCAAGGCATATGAGCGTTATCGATCATGATATGGCTGGAACAAACCATGACTAGCCCGCGGATGACGCTTAGTACCGCTTGCAATGGCTTATTGTTCTTTGATGGTGGCGGCTCTTCGTTGGTCAGAATGAGAGAATTTTATCTTGCGAATTCATTTCGGAACTGCGACTATTCGCTATAGGAGGCGATATTGCGTTGGCGCAACCTCCTGAAGGACATGCACTGGCTGTAAACCTAGAGCGAACTAATTAAACGCGTCAAATTGAGATCCGAAACGATATTGGTCAAGAAGCCTAAAGGTAACGGATGTGGACAATTGCCAAAGCCTTAGCGAAGGAGCTGCCCAATTCGCACAAGCTCGAGCTTTGCCGACATGAGCTCACATGAGCGCCGTGAAGGTCATGCACGTCGACATGTCCAAACGATTTGCACATGGAGACAAAGTTCCAGGTTTCCTGGAAGTAAACTTTGAAACACGTTTCAGAAGCACGGAAGATGGATATTATCAAGCCATTGTACCCACGCAATACGACGTGACTAAATGTCCGCTTCCAACAGCCCCGCTGACGTCGGAATGGAGCGCAATCCACATCCTCAATCTGCTCATCATCAAACGAGGATGTGGCGCAATGGAAAATGGGGGAACACGAAGCGCCCCTAAGTCCCCTTCTCAACCCAACGTCTATTTGGATCGTCCTCGGCGAGTTCACCAGAGAACAACTCCACCGAGCCGCGGAACACCTTCATGCGGAATGTTTGTTCATAAGCAGTGGTGATGCGATTCCCGAAGGGAGCCCCGTTCCGACGGCGACGTCCATTGTTAACGATCACGCAGTCATGGTGATCGATCAATTCGACTGCGACCTTGCTCATGCAGAATCAAGAGGGTTGTGGACATTCAATGGGGCAATCTGGCAAACTCACCAGCGATGCATTGATGTTTGCCTGTGCTGAAAGCGAAGAATAACTTGAACCTGACAACACCCACGAAATCCCAACACCGAGCTTATGTCATCGCCATCACACGACTACGTTGCCACACGTTTACCCCACATAGACAACCCCCGCATTTCCTCCCCGCATTGACAACACATCCCCAACAACTGGCACTCCCCCACAACCTCCAACCATGTCCAAAGTTTTCCGCTCAATGTCAGTCCTTGCCCGCGTGCTTCCGCGGTTGCAACAAGTCCAGACTAAAGCGCCCTCTCGCTCATTCCACTCGCCCTTTGTGACGCACAACTCGTCGTCCTCCCCCCTGACGACCCCCCCAAGCGCATCCCCAATAACCACACCCGTCTACGAAAAGCAGGGAGACCATGCCCCTGAGCCGCTTATTTCGTCGTCCGGAAAGCGCACATACGTGGTCTCAGAACCTGACCCGTCCAATACCCCTTACGAGGTGCCTTCTGGCGCCTACCCCACGTCCGCTCCCTATGTGAACTTCGGGGAGACGGCTGCGCCAAACCCCGACGGGGTATACAGCTCTACCAGCTCGAGCACCCCCCATCCATACACCACCCGCAACGTCCCCCAGAACGACGCTGGTGTGGGTGAGAGCGCGGCGATAAGGAACGCCGAAGCCCCTGGAGAGATGGGCCGCAGAGGGGGCAGCTATGGCGGGCTTGGGCTCATGGATGAGGCGAGCACCACACACAGTGATGGGAGAGTGGGAGAGAGCAATACGTCCGGACGTCGCACAAAGGTGGCCTAACGTTGAGAGGAAATATACTAGGGGTCAGACATTGCAAGATGTCGCTCCCTCCTAGTCAAGTGACTGCGTTTGAATCCTCAGAACTATTTATTTAAAGCTTGACCTTCTCTTTCGTTTTCGCTTGCGATCATTTTAACCATTTGCGCTGAGTGTACGTGTAGGCAGACGTAACATGCATTTCGAATTCACTTCCATGACATCTTGTCCCCCGCAATTTCACTCTTGACTGGTCTGTGGGCTATTTATTGGCGACCAATGATGCTGTTCTGAAAACACGACATAGCACTTGAGAGCTAGGCTAGGCAACACCCTCACCTTCTTTCTAGGGCCTGCTCAACTCACGTGCGCAAAATCAATCTAAGATCTAGTTCCTCATTAGTTCCGACCTGGTGCATGAACGTAGCTAGCCTACGTTCCATAAGTACCACCAAAGAAAATAGAGTAGAAACAGACAAAGCAGCACAATCCCATACCCTTCCCTACATGGAGAAGTGGAAGCAAGATGGATAGGTAAAAGGATAGTGCCATGAAACGACTGTAACGACTGTTGAGGGTATAGGATATCGTCGACCTGCGGATGAGGGAAAGTAGCATGATTCCCGTACAAGAGGTTCAGCGAAATAGATAAAGTACGATAGCAATAGGGGAATAGATCGTGCGCCTGTCGTGAAGTATCTACGTCCAAAGTACCTTCATGTCGACGGCTCAGTCAATTATGCACAGGACTTTGTAGGCCAAAAACGTACCAAAGAGATCCCTGAGAAGTGCGGCCTGCGCGTGGCAGCCCATCAACCGGTGATGGGGTTATGCCTTGCAGCAGAAGAGGCTGGCAAAGAAGCCCCTCTTCTTGGGGTGCCTGTCGTCTTCCATATCATCAGGCCCGCGCATCTGGGCTCCAAACACGGCCATTCGCGCGGCATCTCGAGTAGCTGTACCACCGGTGGTGTCCTCTCGTGAGTTCGCCATGTTCTTTCCGGCGTGTGCTTGGGCACCATACAGGAACGAATCCGAAGGATCGTTGCGCCCAACAAGATTCCCGCCGTTCAAAAGGTTCGCGGCCTGAGATCCGGGAACTGGGGAAGCTCTACCGTAGCCATTGGTTTGCCGGTACGGGGGGGCAGCAGCGTAAGGATGAGGAGGTGTAAGGCCAGTGGTGTCCCGTGGCGTCTGGCTAACTCGCCTGGTAGCAGGGGCTATGGGTTGGACGTTGGGGTCAGCGCGGGCCGTCGAATCTCGTGTGCCATGGCCTTCTCGAGTTCCAGGACGCCTGTTAGTACTCTTATGGTGAGCAGGTGTGGGAGCAAGAACGAGGGGAGTCGATGGGGCAGAAGCATCCGTAACCTGTGCCCGAGGCCGGCGGTTAGTGTCACGGTGGCGAGGAGTATGCGGAACATTGGCGGTTGCGTGTGCCTGCGCCAATAACGATGACGGTGTCTAACAGAACGTTAATCACGTCAAGGACTGCGATAATGAGCCTCGAATCACATACATTGCCAACCTCCCATCCCTTGCCGTTGTTCAACAGCATCCAATCATAGATGCCGTCATCTTGTTCGCCAATGGTCTTCAAGACCTTGGTGAACAACTCACAAAGGAAGTCGTAGTCAGGAGATTCCTCAAAACCCAGCTTCCGAACATAGTTCATATAGATGGCGAATTCCTCTTATGAAGGAAGTAACGAATCAGTAAGAACGTATCATATGCAGTGCGATCGAGTCTCGACGAATGTCCGTACCTGGGAAGCCCTCGCATAACTCCGAAATTAGCGTTGTCTGCTTCTTCTCTCCGATCTTCTCATACTTCTGCTTGTTTGTCGCGGCCCTGAGTCCTTGCCAGGGAAGCCCTCCGCGCAGAAAGTACATGAACACATGACCCAACGATTCCAGGTCATCCCGCCGGGATTGTTCACGACCCAGATGGGTATTGATCGACATGTACCGGGCTGTGCCAGATAGACTCTTACGTTCACGGTAAGGGATGTGAACTTTGGTTTTCGGATCTCGATAATGCTTGGCCATGCCGAAATCTGAAATGGTCACAGTAAGTCCCGGCGGAGAAGAATCATCCTGTAGAGACGGCAATGGCCGGGAGAGCACTGCACGCTCCTCGCGGAGGAAAACGTATCAAAATAGATGTAATACCGCGGAATGGACATCGATCGGAGGATGACAAAGGAAGACACGACAGAGAAAGTCAACGCACCGATGATATGAATAATATTGGCGGTCTTCGTGTTGGGAACGCCAACCAAGAAATTATCAGGTTTGATATCTCGATAAATGAGCGACTTGTCGTGGACTGATTGAATGCGCGTGATCTACAAAGTATTAGCCCATCAACATCCAGGTGCGCAGGGACAACACCAAGAAACAGTCATGTTTTGCGGCAATAAGCAAGTCCCAATGAAAGAACGTGAATCTATGGCCAGAATACCGTGCCGTGTACGCGTAGAATACAAAATGAACCAAGAGGAGGACTCACCATTTGCTTTGCGGCCATGCATACCGTCTTAATGGTGAACTTCCGCCCACACATGTCGAAAAGGTCCTCGAGGTTTGGCCCAAGGAGATCAATTACGAGGACATTGTGAAGTCCCTCCTGCCCAAAATGGTGGACTTGAGGAACACCGACTAAGAAGCACAATTTGAGCCGCGGGTGGAATGGAACAGTAATGGTAAACGCACCAGTGCCGTTGAGTGTTCTGTAGGATCGGAACTCGTCCCGTAATTGAGGTGCATCGGACTTTCGTGGTTCCTGTGACGAGAAAGACGGAGATCAGAAAGTAGTTCCCCTCGGAACGAGCGGTAACTCACGAATTTGATGGCAACAGGTTGACTAGTGAGAAGTTTGGTGCCTAAGAAGAGAAGAGATGAGTTTATAATGAATGGCGAGGGCAACAAAGAGTAATTGGGAAGCCTCGCTGCGCACTACGTTGTACTAGATCGGTTCCCATGGAACATCGGCGGCATTAAAGATCTAGCTATCCTCGTACGCCTAGGATAACTGCTAAATAGTATATGGTTGCATTGCAGTGCTAGAACGGTAGGCAGACATAGTCTGGGGAGTCATCTCAGGCGCCCAGTAAGTGGGAGTGGCTCTCATTATTTCAGCACAGCAAGCGGATCATACATGATGATCTGGAGTGCTAGGAAGCAAGAAAACATCAAGTGACGAGGAACTCACCCTCAAAGACTACACCAAAAGAACCCTCTCCAATTTTCTTTCCGACACGGAAATGATTTCCGACGATGCCATTTGAGGTGGCCGTTTGAGAGTGATGCCCCGAGGACGAAGCTATAACATGAGGGGTCGTCATTTGAAGATAGGGAAGATAGTATTGATGGACTCCAGTCTGAAGGAAGGAGTGGAGGAAAGGATGTAGGATGGACTGGCGAGCGCCAGTGAGGAGGTAGGGAAAACAAGTGCTCCAACGTCGGACTTTGAATTTCCTATTTGTGTGTGCAGGCTGAGTCGACACGTTCCTGTCCACCGACGACGCCGTGCCCCGAACACAATGCAATTTCATCCACGACAAAAGCATCACCTTTTCGTCTACAAAACACGCTCTATGACGGTGTACCACTCGTTCAATATCATGTACCGTTGTGCCAATGTCTGCCTTGCGAGTCGCCTCGTTGATTACAACAGCCTCCTACGCCAATTGTTAGGCTTTTACTTCCGGCCTTGCGGGGGCCCGGAAGACGCCAGGACTTGCTGTGGATTCTCCATCGATCCGTAGTACTAGCGTCGAGGCTATTCAAACCACACCGCATGTTTTCCTCCAGGTCAGAACTCCGCCATGGTTGTATCCGATGAAACTGGCATATCAGCAAAGCAGCTCCAGCGGTGGCCTACGTTCCCAGCCCACACTAATCTTGCCAAGGTAGCACTCACGAGCGCGATGCAAGCTTCTGAGAAGCTGTCATGCATCACCATGCGGCAGACGTGATGCATGACGATTCCTCGGTGAAGTACAATGGTGGTGCCTTTGCTGACACCACGGCACGTCACTGAAAGTATCAGGATCTGCGAGGGATACAAGGATAATTTGACTATGATGAATTAATTCAGTGAACGATGCCCCCTGGCACCGAACTGGAAAAAGAAAAGCCATCCCCGTCTCCACTAAGACTCAAAGACAGTAATCTGGTGAGCCGTCGCCACTAGGGGCCAAACACCCTCTAAGGCCGCCTCCTCAGCATCTGCTTCCTTTCTCTGCAAAATAAAGTTGTGTCACGACCGTTTTGTTCAGGAAGCACTCCTCGGCAGACCACGAACATTCCAAGCTCGGATCCGAGGTAGAACATGTCATAGTTGAGCTGCGCAACGACAGGAATGGAGGAATGGATAGAATGTAGTGGTGGGAGCGTTAGAAGAGTCATGGTTATGTCGAGGCGAGTGCGTTTGGGGCCAGAAGCTGCAGTTGTCAGACTCCGGAATTAGTCACCTGATTGTACCGTGACAATGGAAAGACGTGCTCACTAGAAGCGTGGGGTGGCGCTTGTTGTATAGCTGGCGTGCCCTCACCGGGAGTCATGTACAATTTCGTGGACACGATAAGCGAACGAAGCGTTTCGACAGTATGCGGAAGCCAGACTAGCCCTGTCAACTTCGTACGTCTCGATATATCTGTCAATAGATGGCCCAGGAATCAATGGGCGTTGTCAGAATATCCCCACGCGGCAGCCTACCGTCGAAGAAAATCCACAGTCATTTCCGACATCTCCTCTTCCGCCGCGGAAGGCGCACAATGAGCAATCGAATGCTCGCTGGCTACATTTGGAAAGTTCGTAGCATCGACAGGATGTGAATCCCGTGTAGCGGACGGTTTATGTTGCTGACCATCTCGAGGGATTGATTCTAATTTCGCCGCAGGCTGTACTTATTGGTACACTGGGCATCTGATGCTGAGACCTGCGGGAGATGAAGAGGAAACGGTCCGTCTACGACAACTATTTCATCGTCAGATAGTGGGATATGGGACGAGTTTTGTATGGACAAGCGATTGAGTCCACTTGGCGTCGAACTGCTTGAAGAAGATGGGATTGATGGGGAAGCAACCCAACGCCTGGATATCCGGTCGTGGAGGTATCGGGAGTTTCCTTTTCGTTGGAGAGCCATCAAAGGCACCACCAGTATTGGTGGAAGTTGACGCAGGCCGTTCTGGAGTAGGCTTAGTTGCTACGGACTGCAATTTCGATGGCGAGGTTCTGCACACGCGAGGGAGCGGACGCCATGCGTTAGTCTGGTGGGCTAGCACGATCGTGGCAGCGAGGTCCAGCGTCTCAGGTCGCAACGTATCTGGACAGACCGGGACAGCACTCGTCCTGTATCCACATTAGAAGACACGAAACGTCTTAGATATGTAGCCCCACCAGTCGATGATCAAGCCGTCATCTCTAGTGTTGTCCACGTCAGCAATTAGAACACGCTTCGGACCATAACTCACCTAATAAGCTTCCTTTCAGGTTTGAGATTCAATGCCTCTATCTCCTTTACGCATCTGTCTGCCCATTCCCGCCGGTTTCGTTTATACTGTGGGCACGACGGAAGGCAATCCTTGGGGAGGGGAGCAAAGCGTTTGGCCCCTGAAGTCACAAATTTCCTTCCAAGATCTTCGGGAGAAGAGCTGCGTTCACACTTCACTTGCAACCCGTTTGGTCGAGCAGAGGGTCCAGAAGGAGGAGCTGGTGGCAGAACTCCATCGCCTGCATCATTTAGTCTCATGCGTTTGACGGGTCGGGGACAGGGCACGGTCGGATTCATTATTCTGAGCAGAAGCTGAAGGTTAGTTTCTGTGTTTCTATGTTCAATCTGGTTACCTCTGGCACTATAGGTATCCCAGTGTCGTCATTGAACAAAGGCCCGCGTCTGAGGACGCTTGGGAACACCGATGTCTAAAAAGGAAATCCGAAATGATACGACGCGTGGGGATATTTCAGAAGCTGAAGGCCTCTAACTTGAGGCACATTACTAGCAGCATGCACATCATGGACACGACCACACATGCCAGCGTATAAGAGCGCTACCTGTGACTAGGACAGCTTCTGCTGGTATCCAACTTTGTTTATCTTCATCGGTCGTCCCGCAACTCATTACCTTCAGTCAGAGCTTCACCATGCAATTACAGTACTAGTATGGTCAATACTACACGCCCTCGCTAACTTGACTTGTAACCTGAGAGCGCGCGCGGGGTCGCGGCACATCCTCAAGTTGAGGAGGCACGTACTATGTGTCGGCGGTGGAGTCCCGAGGTGTCGTAAGTGAGATCGTCGATGTCGCAGTTGGACATATTGATGAAGGTAATCCGGGTTACCGCAGGCGTGATGGAGAGTATCAAGTTACTGTTCAGTGTTAGCAATTGCATTTTTTCCAAAGATCTAGTAATATAGTATACATCGGTTTGAAAGCCAGAAATATCACAAACGTGACATCGGATCAAGATACTCATGGTTTTCCCGACTCGCCACTGCCTCACAAATTTTTTGACATTCATTGTGTGATCTCATGCGGTCGCTGTCGTTGTCGGCACCAGCCTATCAGCACTGTCTAAGCGGGTGGTACATGAACGTTGAACGTTTAAATGAACTACCGCTCGCTCAGTAGCAGTGGAGCATCGTCTACTAGGACCCTCAAAATTCAAACAAGCAAACATGGCGCCTGCAAGCGCACGGCGCCTCAGTGACAGGCCTGACAAGGCATCCTTCTGCGCAGGATTTGATATGGACATGCAAAGCTTAAGCTTCCCTGGGAATGTCGGGTAGAAAAGACACCGACGCTTTGCCAACGTTTGTTTACAGGCCCAACACTCGCCCAATTAGAATCGTTGCATGTCCCCGGACCCCTGGAGATGCAACCTTAAAAAGCTATCTGTATGTACAAGACCCCCGGTCCTATCTTCACGGCGTGATCAGAGAGAAGGTTATAAGAAGCATCCGTCATGCTTAGCGCCCTGTTCAAGTGCTCTTCATCCTCCCTTGACTGCACTATCCGACTCATCAGAGATGGCTCCCAAGGGTCTCTCAAGCGTTTCCCTCATCTTTGCGTAAGTCCTCCTTTCTAATATCTACTATCCACCATCTATGTCTCATCAACTACCCAACGCTTTCCAACAGTTGCGGAACTGCCTTATTTTCTGATGGTACCCTGCTTTCATCTCGTTCTCCTATCGATTGACGCGACGCTCACCTTCCGTGTCCAACCAGGCTACGCTAACAATGTCATTGGAATGGGTATGTTTTCCCCATCGCCATACGTTTTGTCTTCTCATCCTTTTCAACCGCAGTCAACACTCGTGAGGATACCCATGGAATTCCCTCATATCTAGGCTGATTACAGCGACTTCAGTGTTGAAACGCATCTACGGCGCCGATGCAATCGACGGGCATAACTACAGTACCGCCCTCACTAGCGTTACATTCGCAGGTTTAGTCATCTCTCTCTCCTAGTTCTTCATTATTGCCAACTCTGAATTTTAGGCACCATTGTTGGTATGCTGATCTTTGGCTGGATATCTGATAAGATTGGCCGAAAGTTTGGAATGGTGAGCATATCCCCTACAACTCTCCTACTATCCATTTTTAGATAACTCCATACATCCCATTAGATGACAGCAACTGGTATTGTTGCTTTCTTCTCCATCCTATCTGCTGCTTCTACCGGTGCAAACCACAGCTTGGGTGGCATGTTGGCTATGCTTATCGCTTGCCGGCAAGTAAACCTTTCGTTCTCAGATCTCATCTAATCATTGATTGCCTGTAGCTTCTTGATGGGTATCGGTATCGGCGCGGAGTATCCATGTGGCACTGTTTCCGCCTCTGAACAAACAGAACAAGAGGGCATTGCAAAGAATGCTCAGCATCGGTGGTTGGTCCTTGCTACAAGTTCGTAATTCGCGGCTCCACCAAAGCCCAACCCTCGGTCTTCATCCTGAATATGTTCCTAGATACCATGATCGATGTTGGTTTCGTCGTTGGCGCCTTTGTGCCGCTCGTTTTGTATTGGATGTAAGTTGCCTTCCGTCCAAACCGGAGCGCTCTAGCCGACCACCCTTTAACAGCTTCGGGGACAATCACCTTCGCGCAGTTTGGCGCCTCTCTCTCGGTCTAGGACTCGTCCCAGCTCTAGCCGTATTTCTCTGGCGGCTGCGCATGACGGAACCGGAAAGTTACAAGAAGAACGCTATGAAGTCTGTGCGAATCCCATACTGGCTCGTCATCAAGCGTTATTGGAAGAGTCTCTTCGGACTTTCTCTAGCTTGGTGAGCTACGAAATACCTCGCTTCTTGGAAGGACATTGCACTGATTGCGCGCCAAAAAAAAAAAACAGGTTCATCTATGATTATATCACGTGTGTTCGTTAACTTAGCCGTACGACGTTGATACTGACACATACATCCTCAGGTACCCAGTGAGATAGCATCGTGGCTACTGACGCGAATATTCGCTGATAATATTGCAGTTCGGAATCTTCTCTTCTACGATTACCGACAAGTGAGATGTCTCCTACACTTGCCAGGTAGATGCCTGCTGACCCAGTGTTCTTACAGCATCACTGGAGGCGATACCTCTCTCACAGTCGTCTTCGGCTGGAGTGTTGTTATCAAGTCAGTTCTCAGTCTTCTTACCTGTTGTTTATAAAACTCACACATCTGGCTCCAGCTTGTTTTATATACCAGGTTCGTTTGGTGTCTAATGTTCCCTTCCGTATATTCAAATATATGGCAGGGACCGTGATTGGGGCCTTCGCAGTCGACTACATGGGCCCCAAAGTAACAATGGTAATCTTGCATATTTCGTAGTATTAATGACAACCTTGACGCTCGTTTTTAGATTAGTGGTCTCCTCGCTCAAGCTGTCATAGGTTTCATCATGAGTGGTCTATACGTTCAGCTGACCAGCAACATCGCTGCGTTTGCAGTGAGTTATGCCCAGAAACGTGCAATCGCCATTCACAATCTGACCCTTAATCGTAGGTCGTCTATGGAATCTTCTTGAGCTGTGGAGAGTTTGGTAGGTCACTCAGTGACATCGTCAAAACCCTTTTTTACAGGCATTCAGGTCCCGGGAACTGTCTTGGTGTACTTGCATCCAAGACCGCACCCACTGCCATTCGTGGCCACTACTACGCTGTCGCTGCAGCCGTTGGGAAGATTGGCGCATTCATTGGCACATGGTGTACGTGGCACATGATGATTTTTGGCACCAGCAACTAATGAATTCATTTGTGAGCAGTCTTGACTCAGACCATCAATGGTGAACTAGTTGTGGTGACTGGATAATCACCCGAGCTCACAGGCTGTCTGCAGACTTTGGCGGCCCTGATACGGCCAAAGGTAACACAGGTCCCTTCTGGCTCGGAAGTGGTCTTGCCATTCTCAGTGCTCTGGTCGTGTTCTTCCTTGTCAAGCCTCTCACGCATGACGGAATGAAGGAGGAAGACGAGAAGGTGTGTCACTGATCGGTGTCCGCCAGGTGTGCCTGCACTGACGTCGGATGGCACAGTTCCGTTTGTATCTGGAGGAGCACGGATTCGACACGTCGTTGATGGGTATCCCGGACTCGGAAGTTTCGTCCACGATCTCCCAGGAAGACACAAACGAGAAAGCAGTTGCTTAATGAAGCTGTAGCACGATTGCCAGCTCTTGGTAAAAGACGATAATGTTGTGTTGATGACTTTTTGCATTACCCGTAGCACGTTACTCACGCATGTATGGATCACGAATTGTTAATATGCCTTGACCATGAATCCAGCACCGTCCAAGCGGCCTTGCAACAATACACTTGAGTAACACGAAGTATGACAAGATGCGTAAGCTTGTGCCCCTTGCCAAAATAGAACAGACTGGTATCGAACAACAAAGCCTTGCGTACCCTTGTAGCGGTAGGTTCTACCCACTTCTTATGAAGGACCCATAACCTGATGCGGCTTTTTGATACAGCTATCATATATATCATATTTGAATGTTATCTTGTCACAGACTTATTCCGACTTTCCGATCGATATCAAAAATCGGCTCCACAAGATAAAAATTATTGCTTCCCCAAGGAAACGTACAGTACTCGGATGTTCTAAACTCATATGCATATGGTCTCCTCTATAGCTACTAGGGCTCCGCATCAATGTGTGCCCATGCTAGTTGCTCGGAGCACTGTTGGAGCCTGCCACACCTGTGAGATGTAAACTAACCAGTGAGTCAATTTTCGCCTTGAACCTCTTGCAACTTGAAATCGGGCTGAACTGCACGGAGCAGTCGATGTCACTTAAGTACTTGGAGTCGAGTCATACACTCATAGTGACTTGGTTGGTCGGAACCTTTTGACTGTCCGTAATAAAAAATTCGCGTTATGGTTGGGACTCTCCCAATTGCTGTACTACCCTGGCGTCCTACAGCATGGTTAATGACGACGAGGCGACTCCTCTTCTCCAGACCAAGACCAAGACCAAGACCAAGACCAAGACGCCTTTGCCAGTGGGTCAGGTCTCCGTAGTCTTGTTTATCCTGGTAGCCGAGCCTATATCATCCGCATACATCTTCCCTTTTATCAATCAGGTTCGTCACTATAATGCACCTCGTACGACCTGACACCTGATCTTGCCTGTGGCTTTGCACGTGCTGTCGTACCAAAAGCTTATTGGCGAGTTGGGCGTAACAGGAGGAGATGATCGCAAAATCGGTTATTACGCTGGTCTTATCGTAGGTGCGAAATAATTTGCCACAGATGCCATTATACCAGTGTCCCCCACCTTAGGAATCGCTGTTCTTTGCCGCTGAGGCAACGACAGTGCTGCAGTGGAGTCGGCTGTCTGATTTCATCGGTCGCAAGCCCGTCGTTCTGATCGGCCTTCTCGGATCGAGTCTTTCCAACTTCTCCTTCGGCTTGTCGCGGACGTTTGGCGCGCTCGTCATCAGGTTGGTGGAGTCTATCCTCATTGGCTGTCCGAGTTAATGTGGTGTGTAGTCGCTGCATCGCAGGGTTTCTGAACGGCAATGTCGGTGTGATGAAGAGCATCATCGGCGACATCACGGACCATACCAACTTGCCTCAGGCTTTTGCGATGCTTCATCCGATCTTTTGCCTTGGGCAGACCATTGCGTACGTCGGGATACCCAGTCACAAGTCAAGTTGATTTCTAAACTTTACACGACACTGTAGTCCGCTATACGGAGGTGCGCTGGCAAGGCCCCAGGACCGGTGGCCCGAGCTATTTTCGGGCGAGTTTTGGGCAAAGTACCCGTACTTCTTGCCATGTGCAATATCAGCGTCCTTAACCATGGTCTCTTTCTTTGCATGTGTGTTGTTCTTGAAGGAGGTGAGCCTATACTATCTGCTTTGAAACCAAGAGATAACGCTCAATGCCGACTTGCAGTCGCTGCCATCAAAGACAGGGCAGCAGCACCCACAACCAGACGTGCCCACGATCGAAAGTCCTCAAGATGACGCTCTCGATGCTATCGACAAGGGACCGGTTCCAATCACGACCCTCATGAAAACATACTCCGTGATGATCCCCATCGCGAATTATGGGATGCTCGCGCTCGTGGAAATTGGGTTCCTCGTGTTGCTGCCTTTGTTTTATTCGGCGCCCATCGAAATTGGGGGTTTAGGGTTCTCGCCATATATCATTGGGACGTTTTTGGCCGCATATGGAATAGTGGACGGCGTCGTACAGGTGTTGTTCGTCGCGAGGCTCGTCGACAGATTCGGTGCTAAAAATCTGTTCTGTTCGGCGGTCCTTTTTTTCTACCCGCTGACCGTCCTTTTCCCGATCATGAGTGCTGTAGTGACAGCCCAGGGAAAAGTTGGGCCTATAACCTGGACCCTTGTCGTTCTTCAGCTCATATTCATGGTGCTCAAGGACATGTCCTATGGTACGTTCGTCACTGTCTCTTAAAAATCGGATGGACTCACACACGTGTATGAAGCTGTTATCTTTATCTTCACCACGAGAGCGGCGCCTAACAAATACTCGTTAGGCACGATGAACGGACTGAGCCAGACGACGACGTCGATCGCACGCGCGATCGGTCCAGCAGTGGCCACATCGTTATTTGCTTTTTCCAAGGAGCACAACATCCTTGGCGGGAACTTGATTTATGTTGTGCTGGCAGGGCTCGCTACTGTCCTGGTATTCTTGTCGCGACGTCTACCTGAATTGAGAGACGAGGAGTAGTAAAGAATCGACACGAAGACCCTGCACTGCGTTATTGTGTTGCGGAATCTCCCCGAAAATCTTATAGAATATGATCGTTTCTCGTTGCACATTCAAGTGTGATGCAAGTCAAGTATTGAGTTCATTACGAAACACGGCGCGGCAGTAGGTAATTATAACCACGAGATGCGAGTGTCGTATGGCCTCTGGCAGATGAATATATTGCCTGCACAGGCTGCACGAAACCACATCAACAAATCCCTGATCATGTTTCTCACGGCAACTAATATACACTTGTTTTACAATAAATGGCTAAAATATGGAATCCTAGCCAGTATTACAGTAATCACACTCCCTTAGATAATGTGGGGGACGCTTCTATCTGATCAGTGATGGCAAAGAGCTGTTGGAAGCTCATCTGGAAGTTCAGCATCAGAACAACTATCAGATAATCGCTATCGCCCATCAGACCACTCGCCGTGTTATCGGAGGTTTGCTGTCGTACTCTTGACCCGAGGAGGTGAGCATCCTCTGTTTGTATTGCATGGCAGGCGGGGTAAATGGGAACCTTTGGCTAGCAAATGGGGAGGGGGAGGTATGACAACCTCATGTATGAGGTGTCTGCCCCCAGGATATCGAATGACTACCTTCTCTGATGTGACGTTGGCTTCAGCGCTGGCCCGCTGGCCCGCTGGGGCTGTCACAGCTTTAGTTCCCGCTAAGTTCGCGGATTTTTTGTCGCTACGAGGCCTCCGAGGAACACTGGGTGGCGCATCCGAGGGTTTCGCGTAGAGACGGGTTTTGCCAGCATTCTGACTCGTAGTTTTCTTTGCATGGCCCAGGGACCAGTTGATCCGTCATGTCGCATCAATGCTCAGCGCTCAGCATAGCGTTAGTCCTTGCTACAACTTCGGTAATTCGCAGCTCCACCAATGCCCAACCCTCGATCTTCATCCCAAATATGTTCTTAGATTATGACATTATTTTTCACTAAATATTATTGGTTTCGTTCTTGTCATTCGTCGGACACAGTTCATGGAAACCATGTTCCGAAACACATTAGGTTTGAAGCTGTGGCGCGGCCGAAGGCTATCCCATGGCTCGATCGAGCCACGGGTGGCTCGAGAACCTTGGTGAGTGATTACATAAAATTTTCTTCTACTGAGCACAGGCGGGGCTCATCACCTGTGGGAACTGTAGAATACTCAGTGTACTGGTAAGTCACTATGTAGAAGATAGGTACGTGTAGAATACTACAGGACCATCAGTAAGGTAAGCACGGGTAGTACGAATGCTATACTCACCTCAGTGTACTGTAAGTCACTGAGTCTACGAGACGCGTCTAACAGGACACGTGATTAGGTAAGCGCTGCCGAGCCACACGAGCCACCACCAAGCCACCACACCCACCACTCAGCCACCACCCAGCCACTACCGAGCCACTACCGCCGAGCCACCGAGCCATGACCTACAAACAGTTGAACCATAACTAGACCATGACCACGACCTATTGGCTGATCCCTATCAATTTCGGTAGTTGGACTTCAAACTTTACAGTAGATATTGGTTAATTCTTGTATTACTTACGATCATGGATGGCACCGAACACATGACCAGCAATATTTTGTGAAAAATAAAGTCATATTAGATTCCATAATCGATTCTGGTTTCGTCATTGGCGCCTTTGTGTCTCTTTCTCGGTCTAGGAGTCGTCCCAACTCTAGCCATATTTATCTGGCGGCTGTGCATGACGGAACCGGAAAGTTACAAGAAGAACTCTATGAAGTCTGTGCGAATCCCATACTTCATCAAGCGTTATTGGACAAGCCTCTTCGGACTTTCTCTAGCTTGGTGAGCTACGAAATACCTCGCTTCTCGGAAGGACATTGCCACAACGATTGCGCGCCAAAAAAAAAAAAAACAGGATCACCTATGATTATATCACGTGCGTTCGTTAAAACAGCCGTACAACGCTATCAGGATACTGAGACCCGATCATGAAAATATCTACAGTTCGGAATCTACTCTTCTATGATCACCGACAAGTGAGATGTCTCTGCATTGCCACATAAATGCACGCTGACCCAGTGTTCTTCCAGCGTTACTGAAGGCAGTACCTCTCTCACAGTCGTCTTTGGCTGGAGGGCTGTGTCAAGTCAGCCCCCAGTATTCTTACCTGTCCTTTGTAAAATTCACTCATCTGACTCCAGCTTGTTCTATATACCGGGTTCGTTTGGTTTCTATTTTTTCGCTTTCGTATATTTACATAAATATACCAGAGACTGTCATCGGGGCCTTCGCAGTCGACTACATGGGCCCCAAACTAACAATGGTAATCATGTATATTTCGTAGTATCGGTAAAATCTTGACGCTCATTTTTAGATTAGTGGTCTCCTCGTTCAGGCCGTCTGAGTGGCCTATACGTTCAACTGACCAACAGCATCGCTGCGTTTGCGATAAGTTGTGCTCAGAAACATACAATCCCCAGTGGCATTCTTGATCTGCTCCTTAATCGTAGGTCATCTATGGGATCTTTTTGAGCTTTGGAGAGCTTGGTAGGTCACTCAGTGAATCGTCAAAACGCTTTCTTACAGGCATCCAGGACTGAAAACAGTCTTGGTGTACTTGCATCCAAGCCCGCATACGTACCATCGTTCGCTGCCACTACTACGCTGTCGCTGCAACCGTTGGGAAGATTGGCGCGTTCATTGGCACATGATGATTTTTGGCATCAATAACTAATGAATTCATTTGTGAACAGTCTTGAATCGGACCATCAATAGTGGCTAGCTGTGACGACCGAATAAACGCTTAAGCTCGTAGGCTGTTTGCAGACTTTGGTGGCCTTGATATGGCCAAAGGTAACACAGGCCCCTTCTGTCTCGGAAGTGGTCTTGCCATTCTCAGTGCTCTGGCCGTGTTCTTCCTTGTTAAGTCTTCCTTGTCAGGCCTCTCACGCCTCTCACGCAGGACGTACGAAGGAGGAAGACGAGAAGGTATGTCTTTGTTCGGGGTCTGCCAGTCGTACCTGCGCTGGCGTCGGATGACACACCTCCGTTTGTATCTGGAGGAGCATGAATTCGACATGTCGTCGATTGGTATCCCGGACTCGGATGCTGCGTCCACGATCTCCCGGGAAGACAAACGAGAAGGCAGTTGCTTAATGGAGCTGTAGCATGACTCCCAGCTCTTCATAAAGGACGATAATGTTGGGCTGTTGATGACTTTTTGCTTTACCCGTAGCACGTTACTCGTGAATGTATGGATAACGAATTCTTAATATGCCTTGACCATGAATCCAGCACCATCCAAGCGGCCTGTAAGTCGCAACAAAAGTTGTCATCACTTGAATGATACGAAGTGTGAGTCAGTGTGACATGATGCTTGTCAAAATAGAATAAACTGGCATCGAACAACAAAGTCTTACGTATACGTACCCCAAGTTGCAATTGTATACGGTTACATTTTACCCCCTTCTCATGAAGCACCCATAACCTGATCATCGCGGTCTTTTGATGCGGCCGTCGTATTTGAATGTTATCTTGTCACAGACTAGTACTTATTTCGACTGCAATCGGTATCAAAAATGGGCTCCATACTACGAGATCACAAGATAAAAAATATTGTTTCCCCAAGGAAACACGGGTATTCGAATGTTCTAAACTCATGTATATGGTAAGATTTCTCTACTAGGGATCTGTATCAATGTGCTCCCATGCCAGTTGCTTGGAACTGTTGGAGCCTGCCACACCTGTGAGATATAAATTAACCAGTGAGTCAATTTTCACCTTGAATCTCTTGCAACTCGAAATCGGGGTGGCTGCTGCTGCTGCTGCTGAACCGCACCGACTCGATGTCACTTGGAGTCGAGTCATAGTGACTAAGTTGGTCGGAACCTTTTGATTGTCCATAATAAAAAATTTGCGTTATGGTTGGGACTCTCCCAACTGCTGTACTACCCGATGTCCTACAGCATGGTTAATGATGATGAGGAAACTCCTCTTCTCCAGACCAAGACCAAGACCAAGACCAAGACCAAGACGCCTTTGCCAGTGGGTCAGGTCTCTGTAGTCTTGTTTATCCTGGTAGCCGAGCCTGTATCATCCGCATACATCTTCCCTTTTATCAACCAGGTTCGTCACTATAACACCAATCTCATACGACCTGACAGTGCTGACACCTGACTTTACCTGTGGCTGCGTACATCCTGTCGTATCAAAAAGCTTATTGGCGAGCTAGGCGTAACAGGAGGAGATGATCGTAAAATCGGTTATTACGCTGGTCTTATCGTAGGTGCGAAATAATTTGCCACAGATGTTGCTGTACCGATGTCCCCCACCCTAGGAATCGCTGTTCTTTGCCGCTGAAGCAACGACAGTGCTGCAATGGAGCCGGCTGTCTGATTTCATTGGCCGCAAGCCCGTCATTCTGATCGGTCTTCTTGGGTCGAGTCTTTCCAACTTCGCCTTCGGCTTGTCGCGGACGTTTGGCGCGCTCATCATCAGGCTAGTAGAGTCCATCCTCCTATGGCTGTCTGAGTTAATGTGGTGTGTAGTCGCTGCATCGCAGGCTTTCTGAACGGCAATGTCGGTGTGATGAAGAGCATCATCGGCGACATTACAGACCATACCAACATGGCTCAGGCTTTCGCTATTTTCCCTGCGATCTTCTGCATCGGGTCTACCATTGCGTACGTTGGGATACCCAATCACAAGTCCAGTTGGTTTCTAAACTTTACATGGCACTGTAGTCCGCTATACGGAGGTGCACTGGCAAAGCCCCAGGACCGGTGGCCCGAGCTATTTCCGGGCGAGTTTTGGGAAAAATACCCGTACTTCTTGCCATGTGCAGTATCAGGGTCTTTCACCCTGTTCTCTTTCTTCGTTTGCGTGTTGTTCTTGAAGGAGGTGAGCCTATACTACCTGCTTTGAAACCAAGAGATAACACTCAATCACGAATTGCAGTCGCTGCCATCAAAGACAGGGCAGCAACACCCACAACCAGACGTGCCCACGATCGAAAGTCCTCAAGATGACGCTCTCGATGCTATCGACAAGCGACCGATTCCAATCACGACCCTCATGAAAACATACTCCGTGATGATCCCCATCGCGAATTATGGAATACTTGCGCTCGTGGAAATCGGGTTCCTCGTGTTGCTGCCTTTATTTTATTCGGCGCCCATCGAAATCGGGGGTTTAGGGTTGTCGCCGTATGTCATTGGGACGTTTTTGGCCACATTTGGGGTAGTGGATGGCATCGTACAGGCGCTGTTCGTTGCGAGGATCATCGACAGAATCGGTGCTAAAAATATGTTCTGTTGGGCCGTTTTTTTCTTCTACCCGCTGACCGCCCTTTTCCCGATCATGAGTGCTGTAGTGGTAGCCCAGGGGAAAGTTGGGCCCATAACCTGGACCCTTGTTGTTCTTCAGCTCATATTTATGGTGCTCATGGACATGTCCTATTGTGCGTTCAATCATTGTCCATTGTCTCTTAAAAATCGGATGGACTCACATGTGTACGAAGCTGTTATCTTTATCTTCACCACGAGGGCGGCGCCTAATAAATACTCGTTGGGCACGATGAACGGACTGAGCCAGACGACGACGTCGATCGCACGCGCGATCGGTCCAGCATTGACCACATCGTTGTTTGCTTTTTCGAAGGAACACAACATCCTTGGTGGGAACTTGATTTATGTTGTGCTGGCAGGGCTAACTACTGTGCTGGTATTCTTGTCGCGACGTCTACCTGAGTTGAGAGACGAGGAGTAGTAGGGATTCGACACGAAGTCCCTGCACTACATTACTGTGTTATGGGGCAATATGTTGCAGAATCTCCCCAAAAAACTTATAGAATTCAAATATGATCGTTTCTCGTCGCACATTCTACCGTGATGCAAGTCAAGTATGCGAGTTCACTACGATACATGGTGCAGCGGTAGGTAACCACGAGATGCTAGTGTTGCATGGCCTCTGGCAGGGTATGTAGATGAGTATATTGCCTGCACGAAACGACATCAACAAATTCCTGATAGTGTCTCTCACAGCAACTAATATACACTTGTTTTAAATGCTAAAAGAACGCTTTTATCTGATGAGTGATGGCGAAGAGCGCACTGCAAGGGAAGAGAAAGAGCTGTTGGAAGCTCACCTGGACGTTCAGCATCAGAATAACTATCAGATAAATCGCTATCGTGCATCAGATCACTCTCCGTGTTATCGGAGTTGGATAGGGTTTGCTGTCGTGCTCTTGGCTCGAGGATGTGAACATCCTCTGTTTGTATTGCGTGGCAGGCGGAGTAAATGGGAAGCTTTGCTAGCAAATGGGGAGGGGGAGGTATGACAACCTCGGGTACGAGGTGTCTGCCCCCAGGAGATCGAATGACTACCTTCTCTGACGACACTGGGGCTGCCACGGCTTTAGTTCCCGCGGCGCCAAGTTCGCGGATTTTTTTGTCGCTACGAGGCCTCCGAGGAACACTGGATGGCGCATCCGAGGGTTTTGGTTTTCGCGTAGAGACGGGTTTGCCAGGATTCTGACTCATAGTTTTGGGTTTCTTTGCATGGGGGACCAGCTGATCCGTCATGTCGCATCGATAATCGCAAAGGATGCTCAGCATCAGTGGTTGGTCCTTGCTACAAGTTCGTAATTCGCGGCTCCACCAAAGCCCAACCCTCGATCTTCATCCTGAATATGTTCCTAGATACATACCATAATCGATTTTGGTTTCGTCATTAGCGCCTTTGTGCCCCTCGTTTTGTATTGGATGGAAGACGACTTACATCCAAACCGGAGCGCTCTTGCCGACCACCTTCGCGAAGTTTGGCACCTCTCTCTCGGTCTATTAGTAGAAGTCGTCCCAGCTCTAGCCATATTTTTCTGGTGACTGTTGCACTGATGGAATTCGGAAAGTTACAAGAAGAACTCTTTGAAGTCTGCGAATCCCATACTGGCGGCTCGCCATTGGCGGTTGTCGGGGACTCCTAGCCACACGCAGCCATCAAGCGTTATTGGAAGCGCCTCTTTGGACTTTCTCTAGCTTGCTGAGCTACGAAATACTTCGCTTTTTGGAAGGGCGTTGCAATGATCGTTGCACACCAAAAAGAAAAAAAAATCTTATGATTATATCACGTGCGTTCCTTACTTAGGCGTATACAGTGTACTAACTTCTATCAGTACTACGACACGGATACTGAGACATGTACCCAGTGACCCCCCGGCCCACTGGGGCTGTGAGATAGCATCGCGGCTACTGGCGCGCGAATATTCGCTGATAATAATATCTACAGTTTGGAATCTAATCTTCTACACTCACTGCCAAGTGAGACGTCTCCTACATTTGCCAAGTAAATGCATGTTGACCTAGTGTTCCTACAGCGTCACTGGAGGCAGTACCTCTCTCACAGTCGTCTTTGGTTACCTGCCGTTTCTATTTTTTTCCCTTCCATATCCAAACATACGGCAGGGACTGTCATTGGGGCCGTCGCAGTCGACTACATGGGCCCAAAAGTAACAATGGTAATCCTGCATATTTTGTAGTATTGGTGACAACCTGGACGGTCGTTTTTAGATTAGTGGTCTCCTCGTAAGGGCTGTCATAGCTTTCATTATGAGTGGTCTGTACGTTCAGCTGACCAACAACATCGCTCCCTTTGCAATACTAGTAAGTTATGCCCAGAAACGTACAATCGCCATTCTCAATCTGACGCTTAATCGTAGGTCATCTATAGGATCTTCTTAAGCTGTGCAGAGTTTGATGGATCACTCAGTGACATCGTCAAAACGCTTTCTTACAAGCATTCAGGACCGGGAACCGTCTTGGTGTACTTGCATCCAAGCCCGCACCCACCGCCATTCGTGGCCACTACTACGCTGTCGCTACAGCCGTTGGGAAGATTGGCGCATTCATTGGCACTTGGTGTACGTGGGACATGATCATTTTTGGCACCAGTAACCAATGAATTCATTTGTAAACAGTCTTAAATCGGATCATCAATAGTGGCTAGTTGTGATGACCGAACAATCGCCCAAGCTCACAGGCTGTCTGCAGACTTTGGTAGCCCTGATACGGCCAAAGGTAACACAGGTCCGTTCTGGCTCAGAAGTGGCCATGCCATTCTCAGTGCTATGGTCGGTTTCTTCCTTGTCAAGCCTCTCGCGCATGACGGCATGACGGAAGAAGACCAGAAGTGTCATTGCTCGGGGTCTGCCAGGTGTGCCTGCATTGACGTTAGATGGTACAGCTCCGTTTATATCTGGAGGAGCACGGATTCGACACGTCGTTGATGGGTATCCCGGACTCGGAAGTTTCGTCCACGATCTCCCGGGAAGAACGCAGATGCTTAATGGAGCTGTAGCATGATTCCCAGTTCTTGGTAAACGACGATGATTTTGTGTTGTTGATGACTTTTTGCCTTACCTGTGGCACTTCACTCATGAATGTATGGATCGCGATGATAGTTGACACCACTTGAATAACAGAAGTGGGACATGACCTTGTGCTCCTTGCCAAGATAGAACAGACTGGTATCGAACAACAAGGTGTTATGCGCCCTTGTCACGGTAGGTTCGAGGCTACATTTGCCCACTTCCTGTGAAGGACCCACAATATCTGATGGCTTTTCGATACAGCTGTTATATGGGGAGTCTTACTGGCGACTTTGATATAGGCACTGATTATGCTTATCACACCTGTTACACGTCTTATAATGTGGATATTAAGGTTTATAACAAATCCGTTAAAACTAGTGATCGGACGAGGGATGGTGTTAAATGGCGTTGAGCACTCGAAGGATGTCTGAAAGATTATCGATTAGACGTCAGTTGGCAAGTCACTCGAAATAGTTGACCAAGTTGGTGGGAAGTTTTCGATTGTCCGAGTCCATATAAGAAATTCGTGTCACGGTTAGTACTCTCCCAACTGCTGTACTACCCGGTGTCCTATACCATGGTTAATGATGATGAGGAAATTCCTCTTCTCCAGACCAAGATCAAGACCAAGACACCTCTGCCATTGGGTCAGGTCTCCGTAGTCCTGTTTATCCTGGTAGCCGAACCCTTATCATCCGCATACATATTCCCTTTTATCAACCAGGTTGGTCACCTATAATACAACCTCGTACGACCTGACTCCTAACCATACCTGTGGCTTTGCACCGGCACGTACTTTTATATCGAAGCTTATTGGCGAACTGGGCATAACAGGTGGAGATGACCGTAAAATCGGTTATTACGCTGGTCTTATTGTATGTGCGAAATAATTTGCCACAGATGCCGCTACACCAAAATCTCCCACCTTAGGATTCACTGTTCTTCGTCGCTCAGGCAGCGACAGTGCTGCAATGGAGTCGGCTGTCTGATCTAATTGGCCGCAAGCCCGTCATTCTGATCGGTCTTCTCGGACTGAGTCTTTCCCACTTCGCCTTCGGCTTGTCGCGGACGTTTGGCACGCTCATCATCAGGTTAGTGGAGTCCATCCTCCTATGGCTGTCTGAGTTAATAAGGTGTGTAGTCGCTGCATCGCAGGCTTCCTGAATGGCAATGTCGGTGTGATGAAGAGCATCATCGGCGACATCACAGACCATACCAACGTGGCTCAGGCTTTCTCTATGCTTCCTGCGATCTTTTGCATCGGGGCTACCATTGCGTACGTCGGGATGCCTAATCGCAAGTCAAGTTGGTTCTAAACTTTACACTACATTGTAGTCCGCTATACGGAGGTGCGCTGGCAAAGCCCCAGGACCGGTGGCCCGAGCTATTTCCGGGCGAGTTTTGGGCAAAGTACCCGTACTTCTTGCCATGCGCAATATCAGGGGCCTACACCCTGTTCTCTTTCATTGCTTGCGTGTTGTTCTTGAAGGAGGTGAGCCTATACTACCTCCTTTGCAACCTAGAGATGACGGTCAATCCCGAATTGCAGTCGCTGCCATCAAAGACAGGGCAGCAGCACCCACAACCAGACGTGCCCACGATCGAAAGTCCTCAAGACGACGCTCTAGATGTTATCGACAAGCGACCGGTTCCAATCACGGCCCTCATGAAAACATACTCCGTGATGATCCCCATCGCGAATTATGGGATGCTTGCGCTCGTGGAAATCGGGTTCCTCGTGTTGCTGCCTTTGTTTTATTCGGCGCCCATCGAAATCGGGGGTCTAGGGCTCTCGCCGTATGTCATTGGGAAATTTTTTGCCGCATTTGGGGTAGTGAGTGGCGTCGTACAGGCGTTGTTCGTTGCGAGGATCATCGACAGAATTGGTGCTAAAAATCTGTTCTGTTGCGCCGTCCTTTTTTTCTACCCGCTGACCGCCCTTTTCCCGATCATGAGTACTGTAGTGGCAGCCCAGGGAAAAGTTGGGCCCATAATCTGGACCCTTGTCGTTCTTCAGCTCATATTCATGGTGTTTATGGACATGTCCTTTGGTACGTTCATCATTGTCTCTTAAAACTCGGATGGACTCACGTGTGCACGAAGCTGTTATCTTTGTCTTTGTCACGAGAGCGGCGCCTAACAAATACTCGTTGGGTACGATGAACGGACTGAGCCAGACCACGACGTCGATCGCACGCGCGATCGGTCCAGCAGTGGCCACATCGTTGTTTGCTTTTTCGAAGGAGCACAATATTCTTGGCGGGAACTTGATTTATATTGTGCTGACAGCGATCGCTACTGCCCTGGTATTCTTGTCGCGACGTCTACCTGAGTTGAGAGACGAGGAGTAGGGAATCGGCACGAAGACCCTGCACTGCACTATTGTTATGGACATTGTGTTCCGGAATCTCCCCCAAAATCTTGTAGAATATAATCGTTTTTCATCGCACATTCTAGCGCGATGCAAGTCAAGAATGTGAGTTGGGAAGCTTTGGTTAGCAAGTGGGGAGGGGGGAGGTGTGACGGCCTCGGGTACCAGGTGTCTGCCCCCAGGAGTTCCAATGACTACCTTCTCTGATGACACTGTGGGGCTGCCATGGCTTTAGTTCCCGCAGCGCCAAGTTCGCAGATTTTTTTGTCGCTACGAGGCCTCCGAAGAACACTGGATGGCGCATCCGAGGGTTTTGGTTTTCACGTAGAGACGGGTTTGCCAGGATTCTGACTCATAGTTTTGGATTTCTTTGCATGCTCAGCCCATCAGTGATTGGTCCTTGCTACAAGTTCGTAATTCGCGGCTCCACCAAAGCCCAACCCTCGATCTTCCTCCTGAATATGTTCCTAGATACCATAATCGATTTTGGTTTCGTCATTGGCGCCTTTGTGCCCCTCATTGTGTATTGGATGGAAGACGACTTACATCCAAACCGGAGCGCTCTTGCCGACCACCTTCGCGAAGTTTGGCACCTCTCTCTCGGGCCTATTAGCAGGAGTCGTCCCAGCTCTAGCCGTATTTATCTGCGGCTGTTGCACTGATAGAATTCGGAAAGTTACAAGAAGAACCCTTTGAAGTCTGCGAATCCCATACTGGCTCGTGATTAGCGGTTGTCGGAGACTCTTTCTAGCCACACGCGGTCACATCAAGCGTTATTGGAAGCGCCCCTTTGGACTTTCTCTAGCTTGCTGAGCTACGAAATACCTCGCTTCTCGGAAGGACGTTGCAATGATCGTTGCACGCCAAAAAGAAAAAAGAAAACAAGTACGTGCGTTCCTTACTTAGGACCAAGAATAAATACAAAGTATTTGGGTGTAGCTTAGTGGCTTAGCAATTCACACAAGCCAAATAAGATCAATTATAATAAGTTGAAATAAGTTGAAATAAGTTGAAACAAGACTTCTGTAAAGTTACTGATGCGTCTTGACTCCCTACATGTCCATATAAGAAATTCGTGTCACGGTTAGGACTCTCCCAACTGCTGTACTACCCGGTGTCCTATACCATGGTTAATGATGATGAGGAAACTCCTCTTCTCCAGACCAAGATCAAGACCAAGACACCTCTGCCAGTGGGTCAGGTCTCCGTAGTCCTGTTTATCCTGGTAGCCGAACCCATATCATCCACATACATCTTCCCTTTTATCAACCAGGTTGGTCACCTATAATGCAACCTCGTACGATCTAACACCTAACCATTCCTGTGGCTTCGTACGTGCTTTCATATCAAAGCTTATTGGCGAGCTGGGCATAACAGGAGGAGATGACCGTAAAATCGGTTATTATGCTGGTCTTATCGTATGTGCAAAAATAATTTGCCATAGATGCCGCTACTCCAAAATCTCTCACCTTAGGATTCACTGTTCTTCGTCGCTCAGGCAGCGACAGTGCTGCAATGGAGTCGGCTGTCTGACTTGATTGGTCGCAAGCCCGTTCTTCTGATCGGTCTTCTCGGATTGAGTCTTTCCAACTTCGCCTTCGGCTTGTCGCGGACGTTTGGCACGCTAATCATCAGGTTAGTGAAGTCCATCTTCCTATGGCTGTCTGAGTTGATATAGTGCGTAGTCGCTGCATCGCAGGCTTCCTGAATGGCAATGTCGGTGTGATGAAGAGTATCATCGGCGACATCACAGACCATACCAACGTGGCTCAGGCTTTCTCTATGCTTCCTGCGATCTTTTGCATCGGGGCTACCATTGCGTACGTCGGGATGCCTAATCGCAAGTCAAGTTGGTCCTAAAATTTACACTACATTGTAGTCCGCTATACGGAGGTGCGCTGGCAAAGCCCCAGGACCGGTGGCCCGAGCTATTTCCGGGCGATTTTTGGGCAAAGTACCCGTACTTCTTGCCATGTGCAGTATCAGGGTCTTTCACCCTGTTCTCTTTCATTGCTTGCGTATTGTTCTTGAAGGAGGTGAGCCTATACTACCTCCTTTGCAACCAAGAGATGACGCTCAATCCCGAATTGCAGTCGTTGCCATCAAAAACAGGGCAGAGGCACCCACAACCAGACGTGCCCACGATCGAAAGTCCTCAAGACGACGCTCTAGATGTTATCGACAAGCGACCGGTTCCAATCACGACCCTCATGAAAACATACTCCGTGATGATCCCCATCGCGAATTATGGGATGCTTGCACTCGTGGAAATCGGGTTCCTCGTGTTACTGCCTTTGTTTTATTCGGCGCCCATCGAAATCGGGGGTCTAGGGTTCTCGCCGTATATCATTGGGATGTCTTTGGCCGCATTTGGGGTAGTGAATGGCGTCGTACAGGCGTTGTTCGTCTGCGAGGATCATCGACAGAATCGGTGCTAAAAATCTGTTCTGTTGCGCCGTCCTTTTTTTCTACCCGCTGACCGCCCTTTTCCCGATCATGAGTGCTGTAGTGGCAGCCCAGGGGAAAGTTGGGCCCATAACCTGGACCCTTGTCGTTCTTCAGCTCATATTCATGGTGCTCATGGACATGTCCTACGGTGCGTTCAATCATTCTCTCTTAAAACTCGGATGGACTCACCTGTGCGCGAAGCTGTTATCTTCGTCTTCATCACGAGAGCGGCGCCTAACAAATATTCACTGGGCACGATGAACGGACTAAGCCAGACCACGACGTCGATCGCACGCGCGATTGGTCCAGCAGTGGCCACGTCGTTGTTTGCTTTTTCGAAGGAGCACAACATCCTTGGTGGAAACTTGACTTATGTCGTGCTGACAGCGCTCACTACTGCCCTGGTACTCTTGTCGCGACGTCTACCTGAGCTGAGAGACGAGGAGTAGGGAAGGGCCTATGGACACCATGTTGCGGAATCTCCCAAAAAATCTTATTTATAGAGCGCGGTCGTTTGTCGTCTTCTCGTCGTACATTCTAGTGTGGTGCAAGTCAGATGTGTGGGCTCACTACGATACACGGTGCAGTGGTAGCTAAACAGGAGATGCTAGTGTTGCATGGCCTCTGGCAGGGGAGATGAATGTATTACCTGCACGAATGACGTCAACAAATTCCTGATGATCCTACTGCGAGAAAAGAGGGAGAGGAGGGAGAGAAGGACGACCCAACTAATTACTCGCGCGCACCCACGGCTGGAGGGTTAAGATTCCGGCCTATAACACGTTCCTCACTCGGCTTTGCAAGAAGGCGTCTAGCTCGATGATCAACGTTGACAATCGTGTCCAGAGAAATGAAACTACTAGTATGTTTGCTTTATAATAAGATAATGTCTCTCACAGCGAGTAATATATACGTGTTTTACATAGATAAAATAAGGATAGAGCCACACGTCCGTTAGATAATGTCGGGGATGCTTCTATCTGATCAGTGACGGCGAAAACTGCACTGCAAGGGAAGAGAAAGAGCTGTTGGAAGTTCATCTGGAACTTCAGCATCAGAACAATCGCCGGACAAATCGCTATCGTCCATCAGATCACTCTCCGTGTTATCGGAGGTTGGATAGGGTTTATCGTCATGCTCTTGGCCCGAGGTGAGCATCCTCTGTTGATATTGCGTGGCAGGGGGAGTAAACGAGAAGCTTCGCTCTTTAATGAGGGCCAGCACAGGGGGAGGTGGAGGTATGACAACTTCGGGTACGAGGTGTCTGCCCCCAGGAATTCGGATGACTACCTTCTCTGAAGGCACTGGCTTCAGTGCTGGGGCTGCCACAGTTTTAGCTCCTGCTAAGTTTGCGGATTTTTTGTCGCTACGAGGTTTCCGAGGAGCATCGGATGGCGCATCCGAGGGTTTTGGTTTTCGCGTAGAGACGGGTTTGCCAGGATTCTGACTCATAGATTTAGGTTTCTTTGAATGGGGGACCGGCTGGTCCGTCACATCGCCGCGCTCGCAATGTGCCACTTCCTCTTCCCGTTTCCGTTTCCTCTCTAAGGCAGCCTCCTTCGCTACTGCCTCTTTCGTGATCTCTTCCATCAACATCTGCGCAAAGCTCTGTGCATCGCCCTGCACCCACGCATCAAATACCCCTTCCCACTCTCGGGTAGGCACTGGAAAGTCGAGATTGAGATATATCGATTTCATGGGATAACAACCGTCTTCCGAGGATCGACGGGTTGTAGGTGTCGGGGTTAGAGGACATTGGGGAGTGGATTCGGAATTATCCTTATCCTTTATTGAATTGGAGCCACGAGCACGTACGGCCTTTGAAAACTCGCGGACGATGCGTTTGGTGCCCGGAACTCTCAAACTGGTGCCAACCACCAGGAGCACATCTGCTCCACTACGGCCCTTTCCCTTTGAGCTTCCGACTAGGTCCCTCCTTACAACCTCCCCTACTCCCTCGCCGTCCTTGTGCATTTCATTGTACAACACTACACTGGGACGGAGCTTGCCCACGCCTCGAGCACGCTTACCAACCAACTGGCGCGTCTCTTCCATTTGCGTGCATTCTGGGCAGTAAGGGGGCGTTCCTGACGTCAATGAATCCATGTGATCTTCCAATGGAAACGTGTGTGTGCACGTTTGACAATGCAAGCGTCTGGAGGGTGCCGTGAAGAGGGATACAACGCGGTACTTCGGCCGCCGGTGACGGTAGACGGGAGTTAGGCGTGAGGTAAAAGGCTGGGACGAGGACGAGCTTGTAAATGCAATAGCATCAGCAGGGCTTGCGGAGGGAGATGGTTTTCCCTTGGATCGGGGCTTGTGACGCTTATCCTCGAATTCTGGGATGCCGAACGAGAGACCGGACTTTGATTCTATCGCATCAATGTTTTGTGTGTAAACTCGCAGAAGTCCTCCACGCTCATCGAGTGATCGAAGAAGCTGATGAAAGGGCGTCGGGCTCGCCGCCTGCGATAACTCGGATAATTGAGCAATCATCTGGCAGAACAACGAGGTTGTGTGTTCTGACTGTAAGAGTTGTCAGCAACAATCCACTACGATTCAAGCACGACCCAGGTAGGTAATTGTGAGACTTTGGCGATCAGATCGAGATAGGGCTGTGGTGCGAGTTCTCCCGAGCCAGCCAAAGCGCGCTCAGGCAGATCGGAAATCATAATGATGGTAGAGGCAGCGACTCACATTGAAGACGGAGGCGTCAAACAGATCTCTGCCTGAAGTCAGGGCTTCCTTGGGATTATCCCGCTTCAGGGTCTGGAATAGACCGGTGGAAGATCGGAAGTCTGGTATTCCTGCGTTGACAGAAATTCCAGCACCTAGGATACAGCGCAGGGTTAGTACCGCCGGTCTGAAAGTCTTGAATTTTTTATCGGAGCGAAAACACGCACCACACACGACTACCAGCCTCCTGGCCTTCAATATCGCCCTCACGGCCTTCCGCAAATGCAGAGTCGCATTATCTGCGCGAATCAAGAATGAAGGCGCAGATGGCGGGGTCTGTTTCTCCTCGAGCGGCAGGAGTAAAGTCATTTGGACCTGGTGTAAATGTGAATAGAGGGACCAGGTCTGTGATGTGTTGAAACCAAGGACTGAGTGAACATCCCTAACCGAGGTCATGCCGCCGCCGGCTTCCTCGAAGCGGTGGCGCGGGAAACGCACCCGTGCAACATCCGTGCGACATTTAATATTTGATTACAGTAAATATTCAAATTACAAGTTCCACCTGCGCATGCCTTGCTTTGTCTTGCTTATCCTTTTGTTGCAAGTGTGTAGCAGTACCGGCATAGGCAGTGGACCATGGGATATATAGGTCTCGTTCGTGATAGCAGATCTCCCTCAGCACATTCCCTATCATGACCAGCCTAATCAGTCCTCCCCGCACTATGACGCTCTGTGTAGCTCATTACTGGCGAGGCTATTCGTCCGATCGCCAGCAGGATGCCTCTGCATTGGGCCCTCTTTCTCATCCCAAACGCTACCACACAGTCGCTCGATGCGAGCAGCTCCGGTACAGAGTCGGCCGCTCAAGTTGATCACTGGGGCACTTGCTACCAAGCCATCGGCAACATCGACACCTTCGCGTACTCATCGGATCACGAGTGCATGGAGATACTGGCTGACGAATATCGGGGCTGTCTGCCACTTGGGGAGATTGACATTTCGAGGTGCGATGAGGTTGAGCTGCTGATGCGCCAGGTCAGCGTATATCGAGGAAGAGAAGACTGGAATTGTCAGAACTGGGTTCTTGGTGCAGTCGAGAAGTTGAAGGCGAAAGGCTTGGTGACACCAAATGTGACACCAAATGGTATTCGGAACGAGCTGGAGGATATTTTGCGCAACTGGAAGTCGTGATCATGATTGTAAGGGTTCTCCAACCATCTGCCAGCCTCTCGCTGACCAGACTGCTCAGCGATAGTATTGTTACATTTTAGCAATGATAATGCTCTTCAAGGCTTGTTGTATTAGTATACGTGTGATCTCAGAAAATCGGTTGTGGTGAAAGTCGAGCTTTCCTCGTGCAATGGATAAAACAGAGACCCGGACTGTATGTTATAGTAACTGTGATGAGTGATGAGATCGATGAGACGGAATTCCCAAGTCGAGCTGGTTAACTAGAAATGAAATTCCCACGCGAAGATATGACGCGTCGCGTGGTGAACTCGCACTCTCGCATTTCGCCACTTGCACCAAAGCCATGTCGTCCACAGCAAGCACATCAAAGCCAGCAGAAACGTCTGCAAAACCAGCAGAGAAACAAAAGACAGAAGACGTACAACACTTGGGCGTCCTGGAGGAAGACGATGAGTTTGAAGAATTCGAATGTGCTGGTACACTCGTCTCTTTCCACGCGTCATCCTGTACTGATTTTGTGGTAGACTGGGATGATTCCCACACGGACCTAGCACACCTTGGTGGTGCGGCACCCGGAGTCGCTAGCTCGGGAGGAGATAAGCTCTGGGAGGACAACTGGGATGACGATGACATCGAGGATGAATTCAGCGTACAATTACGGCGAGTCCAGTTGCATTGTATAATGCCACCGCAGAGATATCTGATCCGAGCGCCATCTCCAGGAATGAGCTTGCAAAAACGGATAACGGTGGTTCAGAGATGCAACACTGATCTCCTGGTTACCCACTCGCTGCACCGTGTATCATAGTAATTCACACACTTGACCTGGATCACACTAGAATGTCGTGCTATGCAAAACGTTATAGGCTTGGTTCTTATACTTGCATAACCTGCGTACTCTTGTGCCTCTGAAATTTGCATGTTTACCAGAGAGGTGAGCACAGAATATTCATATGAAAGAGAAGCCCGACAGTGGTTGGGCTGTTGCATGGCGTTGCTAGCTGTGCTCTCTGCGTGATCTAGTCTTGTCCAAGGCATTCGATCTTCCCGAGCAGAAGTCACGCCCTTGTCCCAGGTTGCGGCAAGGTAAGTCTTGTGCTATGTCGTCAGAAGCCGGTAATTAATATTGAAATAGGGATAGGACCCGACTTTCATAGCATCTGCTCTCGGTCTCGACGCGTTGGGCATCGACATCTCGCCAACGGCGGTTCACTGGCAGGCCGCTCGTGAGTAAGTGCATTGCAGTGGAAGCGAATCTGGCGTACCGATGGTTTCTAATCACTTTAGTCAGAGACCCTGGACGTGAAGGGCATGTTCACGGTAAGTTATCATACCAGGAGGCCGATTTCTTCAAGTTTTCAGTTCCCGAAAAAACAAAAATTTCTCACTGATATACGAGCACACGTGGACATTCCTTTCCCATTTGCTTGAAACTGCAGTTAACCTTTTCGTTGGTCGTCAGCAAATCTAAATCTCAGGAGTGACCGGGGAAGGAAAATATCGGTGCTGTTGAAGCGAGGTAGATACTTCATCAGCATCGGTCTATCCTCTCATCCTTCCCCTGCACTGTGGCCCACACGTCATACTGAGCACTATTCGTATTCTAGGCTAGCCGAGGCACGGGGATTACGTGGAATGCAGTCCGTGTGTGAGTTAAGCGAGGTGGCACCCTTTTCTCTTTTCGCCGCCCCGTGTCAAGCTCGTCGAGCGCTACTACTCACCAACTTCGTATTAGAGCTTGCTTTCTCGCATCCACCCACCACTCCCTCTCTCAGGTCTGAACGATCATTTCGGCTAGTTACGTCCCACACCAAACACAATTTCCACAGCCGTCTCTCGTCCGTTGCATTGCGCTCGACACCTGACCGTCTCGCTCGGTGAACCTGCGTGCGTACCCACGCACGCACGCAGGTCACCTTGATCCACCAGGTTCAGGCCATGCCTCGGCCCGGAAAACCCTCGGCCCCTCTCACTAGCTCTCTCTTCCGCGTTTCATAAGAAACTTGTGAAAACCACGCCTTTTCTCTTTCTCTGTCACTGAGATCCCGATACACATGGGGGTTGATGTTCTCGAAGAAGGCTGGGAGACCACGATACCTCGACACTATAGCTGGGATACCATGCATGATTTTGCATGACTCATGATTAAAAGTAATTCACCTAAATTCGCAGATGTCGCGGTCACAAGCCACCTGCGTAGTGGAAGAGGTGATTATTGCCATAGTCGTGAATGCTTAGGCTGGGCATCCACAGTGTGCGCGTCAACTGGGAGATGCTATGCTAGGTGTGCCTAATAAGCACTACCAGTACCGTCGTCGCAAGGATGCGCTGTATTTGATCGCCGCGAGTAAGGATATCGAGGTCCAAGGTTTGGTAAAAGAACGCCTTATTGGCACCTCCTCCTCTCTGTTTTCCCGCAAGGCGCACCTAATAAAGGCTGCGAACTGCCGTCCCCATGGCCGTCGACGATTTGGCTTTGAATGGTGAATGGATGGTGCACCTCGAGACTGACAAATCACAGGTACTGTAACCGTTGTCACCTAATCGAGTGATTGTGATTGGTTAGCTCCAAGGGCTCAGCACTAAGCACTCTCGACAGAGAGCGCTGTGTCGATGTGATCCTACATAGCACAAGAGGAAATACAGATAAAGCTTGCTAGAAACCAGTATAATAAACAACAGCTACGACATCATGTAACGCTAAAACAAACAAACAAAAGGTGTTTTAGAGGGAGAAAGAATGACAATTGCTAACGGGCTTGATTGATGATAGACCGCGGTCGTATGAGATTACTACAATTCCACCACGGTAAAATTGGAGCTGGGAAGGTCAGGATCGGAAGAAAGGGGAGGGTCGGAAGAAAACGAGCATGCGGGATGCTGATGCAAAGATGACTCAGGTAGAGGCGAGAAAGGCACGTCGGATGGCCTGGCAAGGAAGGGGCAGGCGAAGAGGCAGGAATGAATGGGCGAGAGTGGCCAGAGCAGTCGTGTTCATGGTTCAAGCAGCGGGGCCGGTATTAATGTACCCTTGCAGTCGAGGCATGTCTTCGACATCCCTGAAGGCGTTGGAGAGCCAGATGGTTGTGCCAGTTTACGGAAGATCTGAAATGCATAAACAATCGTTCATAAGCTGAGCAATGCGGAAAGAACGACGAGACGAATAAATGAACAAAAGCGTATGAATTTGACTCACCTGGAGATAGCATTCCATGGGTTGAACACCATTCAAGGCCCACTTGCCATCGATTATGATGAATGGTACACCTTTGACACCATTCGCCCTGGCAGCTTCAACCATCTTGTTCACACAATCCAGAGCTTCCGTCGAGTTCAAAAACTCCATCGCCTGAAGTAATTCATTTATGGACGGCAGCATGGGCGGGAGGCAAACTTACCCTTTCCCTGTTCAAGAGTCCAACTTTGGCTGCAGCATCGGCGAGGACATTGTTGTCGCTAATATCCTCACCCTTTGTAAGGCACTGCATCAAAAATGATAGAGTTGAGTTCCTTCTGCATCGCTTGTCCGCCGACCTGATATGCCTTCACGGAAAGCCGGTGCGCTTGAGTGGATGGGCAGATGATCCCATCTTCAGCCCTACCGTCCGACGAAGCATTAATTGCTCTAAAAACTGTCGAACGAAGTGAGTGTACTCACAAGTCGAGACCGGCCTTCTGAGCCATCTCAGTGACGACTTTCACTTTCGCCTCTGCCTGCTCCTTTCCCAACTTCTTGATGAGATATGCCTTCCGACTAACAGGCTTCTTTGGGTCGGTGGTGTTGAGAAGTGGGGATGATGCATCCATGAGAGTAAATGGTCGGAATTCCACGTCGAAGCGGACAGGGAGATCGCTGCACGCTTCAATGGCATCATGAAGGGCTTTATCACCAATGTAGCAAAAGGTGCATATCTGGGGAAGCCGGAGTTGTGAGTACGAGATGAATGTAAAGAAGCTGGAACATACAAAGTCGGATATGACGATGATTTTAATGAGACGTTGAGGTTCTGGGGATGCGGTAGACTCTGAATCAGACATCCTTTTTCGGAGTTGAGAGTCCGTTCAAGACGCAATTCGCACACCGAAGGGAAACGCTCAAGAGGTAGATGAATGGGTAGGCAATGGATTGGGTAGATGTGAATGAAGCGGTAGATAAACTTCTGGGATCGCCAGTGTCGAGGAGGTAGTCAGTGAGAGAAGGAAGGTGAGTTAGCTGAGAAAGCCAGGGGGAGGAGTCCTATCGATAGTGTAAGCTGAGCCTAAGTCCATACACTTGTAAAGCGCTATCCATGCACTTATTAGCAAGACTCCCGTGACATCTGTCAGCACGCCGATGTGTGACCAGTGACCAATTACTATTCATATTAGGCAATAATGTCGCAAGCCCCCATCTTGCTAAAAACAGTCTTTATAATATCCCGACATCGGTTTGACGCAAAACATATTTTCCGGCACGGACTTGCTCAGCGCCCACCCCAGGTAAGGGGCGGTGAACCGGTCACTGACGGCCTTCCCCTTGCCGTTCGGCCCAGCTCCATCTTGCTCGTTCATGCAAGCAGAAGTTCTCGGATTCCAGCTGTGTGGGTAATGGTAAAAGGATTTCCCAGTGTTTCCTCTGTGTTCCTGTCACGCAATCCTGTCTGATTGTCAGCACTACCTCGTCATCTATTCTCGGCGACATTCCATTTGGGACATCTTGCTCCACTCACTTGTAGTTATTTACAGCGCACGCGACCACAATTTGCCACGAAAAACAAGAGACCCTCTTTCCTTTCCTTCTGAATAACAGTAACCCCAGAGACTGATACAGGGGACCCTAATCTCAGCGCGCTTGACACAACGATCGTCTTCCCTGTTTCGCTCTGTGTTCTCAGTGGAAACTCCGCGACACAACACCCCATTTCTAACAGCCTCGTACGCCACCACCCTATCTTACATACCACGCATTCCGAGTTCATCCCGATGGCTATACGTCGGAACCCTTTGGAACCGGACCCGCAGCGGCACGTAGCTCAGCTCCGTTTCCCGTCCGTCCGTATCATAGACGTTCTCTAACGGACATGAAATGCCTCTGGGATGGATCGAAATAACCTGATGAGTCCCCCGTCAATGAAGATGACCACACTGGTATGGTGTCTGTGAATAAAATATGGCGCCGTGACAGTGCATGTATTTCAGGGGTGATAAAGCAACGCAGGTATGCGTGGGTCAAAATTCGCAGATATGGTCCCCAGCACAGGCAGATCTCAGGCGGAGAACAGCTGATATCTAAAGCGGGTCTTCCGTTTACACATTTATGGTTGGTGTTTTAAAGCTAGGTGTGATGGCGAGTTCCTACTAGCCCTCGTCCACATCCTCGGATTCTTGGGATCACAGTATTTCCGAGAACCCCGGACAGCCTCTCACAATCGCCGCCCCCACCGCCCTGAGTGTTAAGCACGGATGACATACCAGGGCAGAGACCTTCCACGGCCATCCTTTTTGCTGTGCATTTCGTCGATTGCATTCGCAAAATACTCTTGACTCCGGTGGTCGAGATCAAAGAGATCATTTAGGCTCCCTTTGACCTCGACTACCGTGACTTTCTTGGACTCTAGATTTATTTTGCCTATGAGCGCAACCTTGTGATCCCAGTTACCGTTGACATATACGGTCAGTAGTGAGTCCCTCACTGCTTGAACTTCGGAGCCATACAACCCACCAGGTCGCAGCCCGTCGGGAATCCACCATTCTTCCCAAACATGATGCGTACGGATGTCCTTTCCTCCGACACAAACACGCGCTCAATGCTGCTAGTATGAATCCCAATTGGCTGTACTCTACGCTCCATAGAAACAAAAACCTCCGCGTTCATTGCGGCCATGACTATGTTCGAACATCCCCATTGATGGAGATTTTGAGTCGCCTTATCTTTCTCTTTCCCGAGCTGCGAGAACGAAAACCGTGTATGTCATCCGGATCGACGACCTATCCTAAACGAAAGATCCGGAAAACTCTAATTACAAGTCCGTGTAGATCTGTCCAAGTGCGCTTTCGTACGGTCATCTAGAGAACGATATCGTATCCGATTGATGATAAAACCCTCAAGAGTAGTATTTTGTGCCTAGAAGATGGAGTTGATGATTCCGCCTCCAATCGCAGCACCTAAAGAAGGAAGACAAAGCGATTAGAAGTGAGTAACAACATCAGCAGTACCAACGAACCAGCTCCGAAGCCTACGCCACCAGCGGCAGATTGTGCCATCTAAAGCAACGATCGTGAAAAGTCAGGCGAAGTGTAAGGAGGAGCACATACAGTCTGGCCAAGCCCACCAAACCTCTTCTTCTGAGGTTGTTGCTGAGGGATGGGCTGTAGCGCGGCAGGTCCAGGTGGCCCAGTTGGTGGATGATATCCTGGAGCACCACTTGGAGGTGGATACTGTTGAGGTGGCGCAGAAAAGGGGAATTGCTGTGGTGGGGCAGGAGACGAGTACCTCTGTTCCACCGATCCAGTCCTCGAGTCTGTAAATGTCTTTGACTTGGGCTCGGGGAAGAACATCGGTGTCAGATTCGGGGGTGGGTGCTGGAGCAGCTTCTCGACGTAGGTAGCCGGGAACAGGCCGTTATTTCCCGCTTTGTTGCGACCCGTCCACCAGTCTTCGTTGGTCTCTGAGACAATCTCGATGATTTCTCCCGCCTGGAATGAGAGATCGTTGGGGTCCTACAACCATCGGTGAGTAACTCTTGCCATAGGCGCAGACGAGACCCACGTGCCTCGCTCGTCCACTCCCAGATAGCGCGGGCTTCCACTTTGGGTGGCG
This sequence comes from Melanogaster broomeanus, assembly GCA_014904935.1. Taxonomy (NCBI): domain Eukaryota; kingdom Fungi; phylum Basidiomycota; class Agaricomycetes; order Boletales; family Melanogastraceae; genus Melanogaster; species Melanogaster broomeanus. The sequence continues at coordinate 171,957 of MU123733.1, read as the reverse complement.
CGGCTGAAGCTGCAGTTGGTGCAGGCGACATGCTCAAACGCGGGATCTGCTGCGTCAGGGCGACGATGGATGTCGATGAACTCTCAGAGCTATTGCCCGCACTTGAGAGCCTTGACAAGATCTCTTGGCCGTCTACGTGGGAGATCTGATTGTGGGCAATGAGTAGTTCAACATTTTGCTTCGTTTGAGACAGGATGTGCGCAAAGACGGGAGAGGGTCCGGCCATAGTCGAAAGTCGTGGTGGAGCAGTTGAAAGTTCTGTCGAGAAGGCTGAGTCTCCTGCAGGAGGACAGCAGTGACTGCCAAGATGGCTCTGGCAGGGATTAGGTACAAGTATACCCACTGCAACTCCGAGACGATATGTAATGACATTTGTAAGTACACGTCTAGGACACTGCCTGTCGACTATGTCATCACCACTCCAGCGAGGAGTGTGGGCTGAGCAACTTTATTGCATCATGGGAGCAGCAGAAATAGTCACGGTCATGCTTGCATCAGAGCGCGGAAACTTGAACAGTGTACGAAGGCGTCAAGCTCGAACTTCTCCCATGCCTACGCGAGTTTAGCATTAGATCCTACGCCTTTAGCCCACTCGAGTACGGTGGACGCTACAACCAACTTGCTGACACTACATCTTGCAGGAGCGGTTTTCCCTCGACTTGACTTCCCTCGACTTGCCTTTCAGCCCTTTTCTCGTCAGGTTACCTTTATTTCTCTCTGAAATACCATGTCGACGGTATGTCAGACCCAACAAGCGAGAGCGCTCCCTCCGCTCCGTTTAATATACACCATCTAGGCACAATTCTTGAGGGAGTACAAGCTCGTTGTTGTCGGCGGTAGTGGTGAGCATTACCCAATTCTTCTCCAACCATCACTCTCAACAAACCCTATCCCAAAGGTGTTGGTAAATCTGCTCTCATGGTCCGGTTCCTCCAATACACGTTTGCCGATGACTATGACCCAGTATGCGTATGCTCGGGCAAGACTCTCGTGTTTTCACCTATCTGTGCTCTGTCTAATTACGTTTTCATAATCCTAGACGCATACCGCAAGCAATGTGTTATCGATGACAAGGTAGCTTTGCTTGACGTTATCGACACTCTTGGGCAAGAGGAATACGTGTATGTATAAAAGGAAGCATTCTGCTCAGAAAATGCTTCATGTTTACACAGTGCCATAAATGAACAAGACATGAAGACTGGAGAAGGATTCCTTCTCGTCTATTCCATTACTTCGCGCGACTCTTTCGAGGAAATCAGCAGATTCCACCAGCAGATTCTTCGTGTCAAGGACAAGGACTCCTTTCCTGTTATTCTCGTGGCTAACAAGTGCGACCTCGAATATGAACGTCAAGTTAGCAAGCAAGGTATGCTAACTGTCTCGTCGTGTTAAGCTGCACTCACCTTCCATCCTTGCTTCATCAGAGGGCCGCGACCTCGCAAAACACTTTGGTTGCCAATTTATTGAGACTTCGGCCAGGGTAGCCATTAATGTTGATGATGCTTTCAACAACCTTGTACGCGAGATCAGGAAATACGACCAGGTTAGTTTGTGTGCTGGGACTCATCCGTTCCGAAACTAAGCCAACTTGCAGGAACAACAAACTGGGCATCCCGTGAAGGCCGATTCAGGCTCTGGTGGTGGTGGTGAACATGGAGGATGCTGTGGTGGTTGCATTGTTGTCTGATACCTGGAACTAATCAATATACTGTAATTAATTTTCATTTCGGTCGATGTAGTGAAAACACAAGTATGAGAGCCATATGTAGGATGACCAATGTAACCACTACCCATGTGCCTTGATCTCTTCTCGACCGCGAGTCCCAGTGACGATCATACAAAACTTACAAGGCGGTCTCGTCACATTGACCGCTCTTACTTATCGAGTGGACACCAAGTGTTATACGCCCTGACACCGCTGTTGCCTTCTAGTTGCGATATACCTGCCGTCCGGACTCGCTCCGGGTAAATCGATATCCGACTTACAGTCAGTATTTGTGAGAATGAAATTATCGAACGGTACCTATGTAACAAAGGCTGTCAGAGAACGAAAGAGCGCACACGCCAAATGAACAGACGAAAGACTCACAGAGACGTCCCTCCCAGCTGCTGTCGTTGCGTTTGAAATGCAGACAGTGCCGCCAGGGGTCGGTCGTGACAGGCGCATCCGTCTGCAAGTTCACAAAGTAAGAGTTCCTCAACCGAGAGTCCCCACCGAGGCGCAGCCGCAACAACATTTTGCTTCGTTTGAGACAGTATGTGCGCAAAGACAGGAGAGGGTCCGGCCATACTCGAAAGTCGTGGTGGAGCAGTTGAAAGTTCTGTCGAGAAAGCTGAGTCTCTTCTAGGAGGACAGCACTTACTGCCAAGAGCCGCACTTTCTCGAAGGATGATTATGGCCACCGGCACAAGTATACCCAGTGCCACTCGACGCTATAACACATACAAGATGTCGAGGCCATCATCGACGGTTCCACAGGTCTGGAACAGGTCTGCTGATCGACACCACTGGCACGCGTCATTATGGCGCAGGCACATACTAGGTCGTGGGCACCTCCGAACAAATCGATGTGAAGGGGTCGACACTCCCACTGACAAATAATAGAATACTTCTCACTGCCAAATGTACTGTTCCTGCGTGCTCATCTCCAACAGTCTAAAGCGGCACTTGCATTGCACAAGATCCATGTGTTGTGAATAGTTGGGCACATCTGTGGCATATAGATCCAATTGCTAGAGACGACCATGTCTGGACACCACAGTGCATATGATGGAACCGGAAGCTTCAGGTCACTGGTTAGTCCACAGCCTCTGATGCATGAGTTTGATGGTGCTAGAATGCGAGCCCTACTTGGGACAAGTTAGGAGATGGGATCAAGGATTCAAGGTCAGAATGGGTGCTATTTGGCTGTGGCGTGTCATAATAGACGTATTGCTATACGGCTACTCATTCACATTGTACTCTGACCTACCTTCTCCATCGTCCTTCAAAGCTTCGTCCTCTGCCTTCCCTAGACTTGCATTTCTCATCAGGTTACCTTTATTTCTCTCTGAAATACCATGTCGAGGGTATGTCAGACCCAACAAGCGAGAGCGCTCCCTCCGTTCCGTTTAATGTACATATATAGGCACAATTCTTGAGGGAGTACCATCTCGTTGTCGTCGGCGGTGGTGGTGAATATTATCCAATTCTCCCCTAATCGTCACTCTCAACAAGTCCTACCCCAAAGGTGTCGGTAAATCCGCTCTCACAATCCAGTTCATCCAAAGCCACTTCGTCGACGAGTATGACCCAACAATCGAGGGCAAGTCTCTCATGTTTTCACCTATTCCTGCTCTGTCTCATCACTGTTTCACAATCCTAGATTCATACCGCAAGGAGTGTACTATCGATGACGAGGTGGCCTTACTCGACGTTCTCGACACTGCTGGGCAAGAGGAATACGGGTATGTATAAAGGGAAGCATTCCCCCTACAAAATCTTGACCTTATGTTTCGCATTTATACAGTGCCATGCGCGAACAGTACATGCGGACCGGAGAAGGCTTCCTTCTCGTGTATTCCATTACCTCCCGCAACTCCTTCGAGGAAATCAGCACATTCCACCAACAGATACTTCGTGTCAAAGACCAAGACTCCTTCCCTGTCATCGTCGTGGCTAACAAGTGCGATCTCGAAGATGAACGGCAAGTTGGTATGAATGGTATGCTAACTGTCTTGTTGTGTTAAGCTCCACTCACCTTCCTTGCTTCGTCAGAGGGCCGGGACCTCGCGAAACACTTTGGTTGCATGTTTATCGAGACTTCGGCCAAGCTTCGCATGAACGTCGATGAGGCCTTCAGCGACCTTGTACGTGAGATCAGGAAATACAACAAGGTTAGTTTTGTGTGCTGGAACTCATTCCTCTTGTAACTAAACCAACTTGTAGGAACAAAAAACTGGACGACCCGTGATGGCTAATTCGGGTTCTGGTGGAGGCGCAAAAGGCGTGGGTGATGGTGACCACGGAGGATGCTGTGGTGGTTGCGTTGTCGTCTGATACCGGGAACTTACCAATATACTGTAATTAATTTACATTTTCCTTATCTTTCTGATCCCTATCTTGGGTTCTGGGTATGTAGTTGTATATTTAGTCAAACACTCGTTACAGCTGTCACTCTTAGAAGCTACTAGTTATGCTGCAACACTCATGATGCATGATGATTCCTCACGACGCGTTCCTTCTGAGAGGATTCCCGTGTTGCAACACGTACCTTGGGTCTGAAAACTCGAGCCACATCTGGTGACTCATCCAGCTCTAGATCTAACCACTGGGCAGGAACGGCAATAAAGCAAAGAAAGTATCACGTCCATTATTGTCAAGACCGGAAGAACTATAAACGATGCTAAACATGTAGAATATGACCATACGCGTATACGTCTCTTCAAACGGCACTGTCGTTAGGGGCAAGCACCATGTCGAAGCCCTTGGCAGACTTTGAGGTCTTCAAAGCCTGCCCAAGCCGGAACGAAATTCTCGAAGCAACCTTGACCGGGCGGAACATCTTTTCTGGGGCAACTCGCGGACCTGCCGGAGCTGCTTGCCTGCCCGGCATGGTGCTTATGCTTATCCGATACGCTATGTCTGCACTGTCTTGCGACCAGACGGAAGCCATGGTCGTGCGCCGAGTTTCAGGAATATTCGTGTATTTGAGTGGGGGCGGGGAGGGGGACTCGGGATCGGTGATGTCAGCCTCTTCGTCGTCCGGCTCCGGGATCTTGGGGAGTGCGCGGATGTCAGTACCGACCGAAGGATGCAGTGGTTCAGGCGAGTACTCTGAATCGCTGTCTACGCTAGGAGGCGCCGACGAGTCCTCGGAGTCGAACGAAGAAACGGACGATCGGGAAATGGACCGGGAACTACTTGAGCTACCCTCTGCGAAGCTGTGAGGGAGCTGAGGAAGATATCGCTTGCCCAGCTCCCAAGGGGACTCGACGAGGTCACACTGATTTGAGGAATGGGCGGAAGTGGCATAATAGCTTTCCCTTTCCCTTTGTCAAGTTTCACAACAGGAATATCTGCTGATGGTAGAGGTCTGATGGACGCGGAGTATAGAGCAGGAGACTCAGGTGCCACTGGAAGACCGAGCCGGGCTGCAAGTGTGGCCGACTTGTTGGTGACCTCCCGCATGGACAGAGAGGAAGGTGAGGCTGGAATAGGAGCCAGAGTCAAAGCTGCCGGGACTTTGAGCTTGAAGCTGGGCTGCTTTGCGAGTCTTCCAAAGGCCTCTGTGGTCTGACGGGACAAGCGCTTGCTTCCTTTGATCACAGGATCATGCTCGGCTCCTACTGGCGTCGGTAGACGAGGAGCAGGGGTCAGGCTGACCGTGAGTAATGGCGGACTAAGGGCCTCCGACGGTGACACAGGTGGCAAACTGATCCGAAGTTTGTGTCCTTTAATACTGCTCTGCCGAGACGTTGCGCTTTCGGTGTCCAGCTGACGGCTGAGCTCAGCAGGTGGGACGATGTTTTTCGACATCATAGAGCTGGTCAGGTCGGCTTGGCGTACTCTCATCCCGTTGTACTTGGACGACTTTCTCTTGATGCTGAGAAGCTCTGTGCTTGAGTCCGCGCTGGAATCCGAGGACGAACGTGAGTGGGTTAACTGCACGGAGTCGCGTGGTTGACCGTTTGCCTGGTACAAGGGGATCGCCAACCCCTTTGGCATGTATGTTGGACGAGGGAGAACCGGTGACTCATCAAACGCATTATTCCCGAAGCTCTCTGTTTCCATCACAGGTTTGACACCAGGGGGCCCGTGGAACACTGGGCTGATGACCCGGAACGTGTTATAGAGCAGACCGACATTTACGAAACCTACCAGAAATGTTAGTTATGACAAACCCTATATCATAGATCATGGAACATACCCAGCATAAAGCAGCAAATATGGGCGAAGACGTCCAAGCATAGGAGACCGGGTGCCCGGTGAATGTCAACAGATGGGTGAGGCACAATGGCAGTAAGAAGACCGTGAAAGCTTTGTCACATTAAACGTCAGTTTAACATTTTCGACGCAAGGCGCAAGATTTCCTTACCTAAAGGATACCTAGAGATGATAGAGATGATAAATCAGCACTGTTGGGTAGCTGGCGGAAGGGAGAAATAGTACCAAAACATAGTTTGAGCAATGGCACCGATAAACTTGTGGTACTCTTCGAAATCGTAAAGCGCGCTCCATCGTGGTTGGGGCTTTGATACTGAACTGCAGTCCGTCTTTGATGCTCACCCTCCCATGCAAGACCAGGAAAATAAGAGAATAGACCACAACTGACAGAACAGCACCAAGGATGATCTATATCCGGACATCAGAATATCATCACTCCAACACTAGGCTTGAGCATACCGGAAATGCTTCAAGGATAAAGACTTCCGTGGGGTACACGGGCGCGATGCCGCAGGATATGCCTATTGGCACGTATATGTTGTGCTTCTGCATAGGCGCCAGTGCTGTCAAACTCACTGTGAGCGACCTGTGAATTAGTTTACCCAGGCCACTTACCAGCAACAAATGCAATCGCCCATCCAATAGCAACCACAACTGAACTCAACCAAGTAACTTGGCGTATGCGGAACACCAAAGAATTGCAGGTATGTACGCCAAGCGCGACCATGAAGTAACAAGTACTCCATATTCCGATCTGCATCAACGTCGCTGCACCGCTTTGTAAGTATCAACGGGTGTTTTTTGATGCAGGAAATATCTCACCCTGAGCTGAACATAGCGATCCTTCACAAATCCATGAGATGGAGCTGCACTCGATGAGATAGGTTTGCTCACCATGACCCATCAAAGAGCGTGTGACCCAGCTGAATTCGATCAATCCAGCTGCGGTAATGAATGCATTGCTGAGAACAAGGCTTGCAGCATAATGCCCGAGCTGAGTGCGGAAAAACAGGTTCTCTGGAGCTCTGCGTGTGCTGTTATCGCCTCGGATGAACGGTATGGCCACGAGACGAATGACGCGGGACGCAATGAACGCGAGCGCCAAAGCCGATAGTAGGGCAAACACTGCAACAACCTGCAAAGGATGATATTCCTCTTGATGCGTTCACGGACAGCTGGGCGGACTGGCACTTACGATGAGTCCTCTGGACTGGGCCAAGGAAAGAGGTACGGGCGTGAACGTAGACATCTCGTTAAACTCGCAAGTTTGGTTCTTCTTTCTGATGTGATATGTTTCTCCGAAGAAAGGTCGACAACTTAGCCTTCTGTCCCAGACAGAAACAGCGAATAACGAGCGAACGAATATTCACGGTCTAGCCGTCAAAAAAAGGACCTTCCAGAGGCAAGAGCGGACCAGTCCGCAAAGAACGAAAGAGAAGGTGGTGGTACGACGAAAAGCGCCTTGAAGCACCTCTGTCTGTCTGGGTGGATATGACTGTCTCAGCTGGTTTTGATGGGGCCTAAAAACGTACATTCGCGGTGTGAGCTCAGTGTGAGCTGTGCAAGGTTTGACCACATGATGCTAGAGACGATCAATTGGAGCTGCACAGCCCCGACGCCTCAGCGCATGCGCCATCGCTTGCAGTGCAGTTAATGTAAATAAATATTGTCATCACATTGGAGAATCCAACCAGTGTCAAGCTACTTATCAGCTCCACCGACTTGGACAATTATACCAATACCAGCGAGGCGCGCAAGACGTTCTAATTCGGTTCAAGCTCATTCACGAGAACTAAGTTACTGGTACATACTACTAGTACTTTGTATTATCTGCACTATTTCTCAGTGAAGGAGCGACTACAGTACTGTCATTCGACTCTATGTACGTCTGTCTAAGGGAGATCACAGTATATGTTACTAACGTTACTTCTTGCTGAAGAACTTTCGCAATCCCCTTCGGCGGCTCTGGCTTCTTTCTTTCGCTTCGGTCCCCTCGACGACGAACTAGGTTTTAGAGGCACCGAGCTATCGGATCCGTTCGCCAAGTCTTGTGCAAAGTGAAAATCATCATGCTCCGCTCGCAGCTTATCTAACACCACAGCCCCGTCTTCCTCACTGTGACTCAGTTGATCCTCGCGAAGCGCAATCCTTTTGCGACAGCGCTCGCAGACAAACGAAGTTGATGATGTAGACTGTGGAGCAGTCGAGGTAGTTTGGGAGCGACCATCTTCGTCGCGGTCATTGTCGCTGTCCGATCTAGGACGCTTGACAGCAGAGCGTTGGGACTCCTTCAATTTGAAAAAGCCTTCAAGATTCTGCTGGCCAATCTCTGCTGTCCCGATACCCGTAAATGCAAGCTGCACACACGTCACGTTAATGCTCTTCGCATTCCCAGTAAGTTCTTTCCACAACTTGTCTGCAGCCGCCGCTATTACATCAACGGTCACTTCGCGAGTGAAAGGGAAAGCAGACTGCTTTGACCTCGATGTTTCGTAACCTGTACGGAGATTAGCAGTGTGCAGTACCAGAATGGAGGTCTGAACCTTGTCGAGCGTGCAAGACAATGGTTTTCGGCCACAAAGTAGGCATCTCCTCTCCGTGCCTCATTGAGTCTGAGAGCTAGCTCTGCAGCCAAAACGCGTATCCATTGATGACCATCATCAGGTTTCGTGATAGGCTGAGGAAGATTCTTGGAAGCAAGCATGCTCTTGAAGAGTGCTGATTTTTCCTTGACTAGAAACCATGTTAAAGATATGGCAACCTGAGTGTATGGCAAGTAGTTAACCTTCTGATCGGTCGATACCCCTGCACTCTTCCATTTGAGCAGCTGTCGTAACGCTACAAAGACGCTGGTCACACACCGTAGTAGTTCGTAAACCCACAGGGCATTTTCACCGAACTTATCCTGCATTTCATCTAGGAAGTCATTGATCGTGATGTTCAACTCTTGGTTCAGGTCTCTCTGCATACCTAATGTCACTCCGCTGTGCGCACATTTGAGATAAAATGCTTGATGTGCAATAACGAACTTACAGTAAATCACCGACAGTTGAGACATCATACTCTTTTGCAAGAGCATCAGCCAGAGCTTCCCGCCGAGGAACCGTATCTCAAGGTCAACGTAGAAACTCAGCCATGATTGACATTTTTCCAACATACCTTCTGAAAACCCATAGGACGGAGGTAATTTGGGATAGCATCGTTTCGTAGTATACTCTATAAGTCTTCAGCGACAGTCATACGTCAGTCAGGAGGTTAGTGATCACCTGGCTATTTGGTTTTTTGTACGAAGCACTGAGCTGGAAGAAGGAATCAGACGAAGCCGCAACCGGATAAATGGCCTAGACCGACTTTGGCAAGGAATTTGTTTCGGGCAATGCCCTAGCCATTGGAGTCAATAACGAACTAAGCAACACCTGCCTCACCAGACCAAAGACGTACCGCTGACATGGTATATCCTAGGTTTTTGTGCACGTCCTCTCTGATACTACCCATGAGCTCAGCAGCAATTGACAACGCGACGTCATGCCAGGTGGTCAGATGGTCATCTTCGAAAACTGGAAGCTCGTCTTCGTTGTTTCCTTCAGCTGGAGCTACGGGAATCAGAGCGCCAAGCTGACTCCAGTTTATCGGAGGGGCAGGAGGTAGTGGGCTATCTACACCTTGGGGTGCGTCAGCAGGTACTTGAGCTAGGTAAGGAAACCGATCGAGTAGTCTCTCGCGGACAGGTCGGGTGAAGTCAATGAAAGCTTCATCGATTGATGCCTTTTCTTGCTTAACGATGAGTGATGTTGTTGGTTCAAAGTCGCGGACTTTCTCACCTATCTGTCCGTTTGGGAGGGCTCCTTTGAACAAGTTGATGATTTTATTACTTTCATGCCGATACAGATCAAGAGAAACCTTGCGCAGCAATGAATGAACAATCCGTCTGCTAATTCAAGTATTCGGATGCCGAACGACGAGGGCATACCTTATGAGTTTGTGTATCGACGTTATCCCAGTATCCTGGCTCTTTCTCCCCTTCCTTGTACGTGGCAACATGAACAGCTACGAGATCCGGACACTTCTTTCTTGCGTCCTTTATCTTGTCCATTCGCGATATACCGAATTTGCGGGCTGGATAGCTGACTGCAATGAGACTCCCCCATTGTTGCACGACGAGAGGCACGCTGGGATCAAGGCCCAATCTAACGCGTTCGCAAGCAGCATAGAATGCGTCGCTGTCGCACAGGGCGATGACACGGAGGGGGTCTTTCGTGCCCAGGTTATGAGAATATAGATGTCGATAAGTTATTGTCGGTCGAAGGTCGTCATAGTCTTGGGGTATTGCTTTTCCCTTGCCTTTCCATAACGTGCCCGCTTTAGACGGTGAATTCATAGACACGGAGATTACGAGTAGCTGTAGCAAAAAGTTCTTTATGAGGCTTTGATGGTAGTAGCCGTTGCGGGAAAGTATGATGTCAATGGGATACGCACGAATCATTGGTGTTGTGCGGCAAAATCCGCTCGACTCTCCACTACTGTACGCACTCGCTCTTCCACGAAAAGCCACAGGCAAGTCTCTGGTGCTCAACAGCAGTGTTGGTGTTCAACAACGCCCTCTTGTAGTGGTTATGTAGGCGGACAATTTCCATCCGTTAATATTTAAATCCCCATTTCCTGCAGATCCTAGTGCGTATTTCGCTTCCAAGCTAACTACCAATTGGAGCAGTATGAGATTCAAGTTGGCGAATTGTAGCCAGTACTATAGATTGCGAAGTTATCTTTCCCCTTCCCGAGCTCCGAGAAGCTAGTAAAACCGTGTAGCTAATGTCATCTGGATCGATGACCTATCCTAAACGGAAGCTCCTGAAAACTCTGAATTACAAGTCCGTGTAGATCTATCCAAGTGCGCTTTTATACGGTTCTCTAGAGAATATATCTATATCGCATCCGATTCACAACCAAACCATCAAGAGCGTCTTTGTCCTAGAAGATGGAGTTGATGATTCCGCCTCCAATCGCAGCACCTAAAGAAGGGAAGACAAAGCGATTAGAAGTGAGTAACTAACATCAGCAGTACCAACGCAACCAGCTCCGAAGCCTACACCACCAGCGGCAGATTGTGCCATCTAAAGCAACGACGATCATGAAAGGACAGTCGAAGTGTAAGAGGAGCACATACGGTCTGACCAAGTCCACCAAACCTCTTCTTCTGAGGTTGTTGCTGAGTGACGGGCTGCAGCGTGGCAGGACCAGGTGGGGGTTCCGCATATGAGTTATATACCGGAGGTGGGCCAGTTGGTGGATGATATCCTGGAGCACCACCTGGAGGTGGGTATTGTTGAGGTGGCGCAGAAAAGGGGTATTGCTGTGGTGGGGCAGTAGACGAGTACCTCTGTTCCATTGATCCAGTCCTCGAGCCTGTAAACGTCTCCAACCTGGGCTCGGGGAAGAAGACCGGTGTCAGACTTGAGGGTGGGTGCTGGGGCAGCTTCTCGACGTAGGTAGCAGGGAACAGGCCGTTGTTTCCCGCTTTGTTGCGACCCGTCCACCAGTCTTCGTTGGTCTCTGAGACAATCTCAATAATTTCTCCCGCTTGGAATGAGAGATCATTGGGGTCCTAAACCATCGGTGAGTACCTCTTCTTGCAACAGGCGCAGACGGGACCCACGTGCCTCGCTCGTCCACTCCCAGATAGCCCGGGCTTCGACTTTGGGTGGCGCGGTTGAAGCTGCAGTTGGTGCAGGCGACATACTCAAACGTGGGATCTGCTGGGTCAGGGCGACGATGGATGTCGATGAACTCTCAGAGGTATTGCTGACATTTGAGAGCCTTGACAAGATCTCTTGACCGTCTACGTGGGAGATCTGATTGTGGGCAATGAGTAGTTCAACATTTTGCTTCGTTTGAGACAGGATATGCGCAAAGACCGGAGAGGGTTTGGCCATACTCGAAAGTAGTGGTGAAGCAGCTGAAAGTTCTGTCGAGAAAACCGAGTCTCCTCTGGGAGGACGGCACTTACTGCTAAGATGTTTCTCGAAGGGTTGGCCTGGATTGGGGTTGCTGGCACAAGTATACCCACTGCCACTCCGAGTCACAACTCTATAACGCATACAATCACCATCGATCATCGACGCTTCCACAGGTCTGGAACAAGTCTGCTGATCGACATCGCACGTCGTTATGGCGCAGGCACATACTAGGTAGTAGGCACCTCCGAACAAATACCAGATAAGATCATGTGAAGGAGTCCAAGATCGACACTGGATGCCTTTCCGTAGCCTCCAGAATAAAATATTATCATATTTTCTATTAAATTTCGACCCATTAGGAAGGTGTGCCGCAATGCCGGGCATGAAATGAATGGTATTTCCAATGCACCGTCCTCAACCACCCTCGAATAAACCTTAATCTGTAAGGGGGGTCCGACCCCCTCGAATAGATTTTCCTGAGCCAGAATAAAATCAAAGCTGCCTTTTTCGGCCATTACACCTACGATTTTTATTACATCAGCATTAGTGTGATTGCTACGCCGATACTGGTGACTCGCTGAGACGATGCAAAGTTGACAAAATTCTAAGCCTGAATACTGCCCGAACTCACTCCCGCGCCTGTCGTCTGCATCCCTGGAATCCCGGCTACCGATCGGCCTTTAAAACCATTCATGTTCAAGCCGAATGGTGCCCTGTAAGCCAACCATGTGGGCCACAGTCAACAATGAAGTCCCGGTCATCAAAAATTCGCACTTGCTTGTCCATTGGAAAAAGTTGTAAGCCAAGTCCCTCATTCAGGCAGTCCCTTTATTTTTCTGTTAGGTAGAATCGATGTTCACGCCGATTTTCGATACGAGTCCGGCAATTGATCTCAGCTGAGTCAGCTCCCATAATGATTGCAGAAGCAATCAACCCGAGCTCATGCTCTTCATCCTGGAAGAAAGCTTCTTCTGCTTCGGCATCAGCTGCTGCAATCAGGTTGGCGATGTCATCCATCCAGTGATAGTACCTTGACAGTTGCTCAGGTGGTGTAGTTTAATCTCCAATAAAATATTTCTCAGCCTGTGGTTTATTCGGGTGAATAAACATGCAGATTATACCGATTTCAAATTGTTTTGGGACTCCGATATATTATAATATTTTATTCTGGAGGCTACGGAAAGGCATCCACTCCCATTAATACAGTAAGTAATATAATACTTCCCACTGTACCGCGACCCTGGCGTTCCTGCATGTTCGTCTCCAACAGCTAAAGCCGCACTTGCATCGCCTAAGATCCATGTGTTGTATGTACCTCTATGCTTCTGACCGCACTGGCACACCAATCGAGGAAACTCTACCTGCCATTAATACATTGCACAAAGAAGGGCATTTGTAAGTACACCGTCGTCGAGGACACTGCGTGTCGACTATGTCGTCAACACTCCAACGAGGAGTTTGGGCTGAGCAAACTCTATTGCATCACAAGGGGTAGCAGAAATAGTTACGCTTGCGTCGGAGCGCGGGTTGAACCAGATGGTGTACGAAGGCGTCGAGCTCGAACGTCTCCCGTGCCCACGCGAGTTTAGCATCAGATTCTACGCCTTCAGTCCACTCGCGTACTGTTTAACTACGACCAACTTGCTGACACGGCATTGAGCGGTTTTCAAGTTCTCACAGACAATAGACTCGTCTGCAGACACGAGTGCACGTGATGGTGGCTGCGACCCTAAGATGTCAGGACGATCCTAGGCGCTGACGGCATACCGCTCCCCAATCACGCCAGCAGTTGCTGCAGCGTCTCTGCGCCCAAGCCCGAACATGGGGATGCGGAGATCATCAGTGCAAGGAGCGTCTCGCAGTTGGAAACGGACTTGTCGAACTGGTGAGCATCTCGGTCTACGTTTCGGTTTTATAGACCAGGGAGTCCTCACTGTATCGGTTCCATGCCCGAGTCTGCTGTCAAGTTGCTGTAAGTCTTATGTTTGGCTATGAGAGAGGCCCACCCCAAATATCATGCTTTGAACCTCACGTTCATGATTGACATTAACAGCTGTCCTGTTTGTCTTTGTAGAGCTTGCCAATCGGTTGCCAACAGCGAGACTGGGAGGATCGATAGTTCTGAGGACGGCTCAGAATTCCTCGCACTTACAGGTGTTGTCGGTATTTTGACTTGGCAGCCACCACAATATCAGTAGCCGTCAGACCTGACGCAGGGTTTGAGACGTACTGTACCAAGAGATAAATGCTCAATCAGGTAATTCCGGACAATAGTTAAGTAGGGTAACGCACAAGTGGCCCAGCTAATATTACACAGTGGCACGAGGTGTATAGTTGGGCACATCTGTGGCATACGGATCCAATTGCTAGAGACGACCTGATGTTTTCATGTCTGGATACCACAGACCTTGCATATGATAGAACCGCATGTTTCAGGTCACTGGTTAGTCCACAGCCTCTGATGACAAGTATTTGATGCTGGTGGAATGCGAGCCTTAGTTGGGAGATGGGATCAGGGATTCAAGGGATTCAAGGTCGGAGATGAAATTGGGTGTTATTTGGCTGTGGCGTGTTATAATTGCTTTACGGCTACTTCATCCACACTACTCTCCGACCTATCTTCTCCATCGTCCTCCATCCTCTACCTTCTCTCGACTTGCTTTTCAGCCCTTCTCTCATCAAGTTGTCTTTATTTCTCTCTGAATACCATGTCGAGGGTATGTCGGGCACAGCAAGTGACCACTGCCTCCGTTCCGTTTAACGTACATCATCTAGGCACAATTCTTGAGGGAGTACAAGCTCGTTGTCGTCGGCGGTGGTGGTGAGCATTATCCAACTCTCTCCTAACCATCACACTTAGCAAACCTACCCCACAGGTGTCGGTAAATCCGCTCTCACAATCCAGTTCATCCAAAGCCACTTCGTCGACGAGTATGACCCAACAATCGAGGGCAAGTCTCGTGTTTTCACCTATCCGAGCTCTGCCTTACGGGGTTTTCACAATCCTAGATTCATACCGCAAGCAGTGTGTTATCGATGACGAGGTAGCCTTACTCGACGTTCTCGACACTGCTGGGCAAGAGGAATACGGGTATGTATAAAGTGGAGCATTCTCCTCACAAAATCCTAACCTCATGTTTCACATTTATACAGTGCCATGCGCGAACAGTACATGAGGACCGGAGAAGGCTTCCTTCTCGTGTATTCCATTACCTCCCGCAACTCCTTCGAGGAAATCAGCACATTCCACCAACAAATTCTTCGTGTCAAAGACCAAGACTCCTTCCCCGTCATCGTCGTGGCTAACAAGTGTGATCTCGAATACGAGCGTCAAGTTGGCATGAATGGTACGCTAACTGTTTTGTCCTTTAAGCTCCGCTCACCTTCCTTGCTTCGTCAGAGGGTCGCGACCTTGCAAAACACTTTGGTTGCAAGTGGATCGAGACTTCGGCCAAGCAACGCATTAACGTCGACGAGGCCTTCAGCAACCTTGTACGTGAGATCAGGAAATACAACAAGGTTAGTTTGTGTACTGGAACTCATTCGTCTTGTAACTAAGTCAACTTGCAGGAACAACAAACTGGGCGACCCGTGATGGCTAACTTGGGCCCTGGTGGACCTGGTGTATATGGTGGCGTCAAAGATGCGGGCGACGGCGACCATGGAGGATGCTGTGGTGGTTGCGTTGTCGTCTGATACCTGGAACCAATCAATACACTGTAATTATTTTCCATATCTTTCTGCTGTTTCTTCACTTCGCTATTCCCTACCTTGTTTTATTGGGTTCTGGGTAGTTGTACATTTCAGTCAAACACTCGTTTACAACGTCAGTCTTAGAAGCTACTAGTCATCAGGATTATGTAGCTTATGGTATCTAGGCAGACTAACAAGCCATTGCTTTGGTCGATGTAGTGAAACAAAGTTGGAGTACGAGAAGAGTATGATGACCAATGTAAGCACTACAGTACTCATGCACCTTGAGAGGGATCCTTCTCGAGTGCTAGTCCCAGTGCGGATCAGATGGGGAAAAAAAATACAGACACACAAAACTTACAAGGGGTCTCGTCACATCCTCATCGTTGACTACTCTTATCGAGTGGATACCAAGGTCATACGGCCCCGACACACCACTGTTGCCTCCTAGTAGTGATATACCTACCGTCCGGATGCGCTCCCGGTACATCGTTATTTGGTCTTGCACTAGTTCGCCAGTATTTGTGAGAATGAAATTATCGAACGGCACCTAGGTAACAAAGGCTGTCAGAGAACGAAAGAGCACACGCGCCCAGATGAACAGAGGAAAAAAAACGCACAAAGACATCCTCCCAGCCGCCGTCGTTGCGTTTGAAATACAGACGGTGCTGCCAGAGGTCGGTCGTGACGGGCCCGTCCGTCTGCAAGTTCACAAAGTAAGAGTTCCTCAACCGCGGGTCTCCACCGAGGCGCAGCCGCAAGGCGAGGTACTGGTGACCCGAGACATCGTCGCACAGCTCTCCGAAGAGCGTGGGTCTGGGCTGCAACACTCGTGATAGTTCGTCACGACGCATTACTTCAGATTCCCGAGTCGCAACGCGCACCTTGTTCCTGAACCCAGCGTACCCGCCTCGTATCTTCCCCTGGAACTCAGGACGCACGGAAAGCCGCATCTCGCCCCAGAAACGACCGGTGGCGGCGCTCCCGCTGCCCTTGGTCCGCTCCGGACGACTCGTCCAGCTCCAAGTGCACCGTAGAGGTCCCGCCGATGTCTGCGTCGCATCCAGTTGCGAATTGCTTGATGTCTTCTGGCGTGTTCAGCGTGAAGAGCGTGACGGGCGCTCGGCTGGGAGCGTTTGCGCCTTCCATCCGGAGGACTGCCAGTGAGGCGAGTGGTCAACATTGCAGTGTGTGGGGGAGGTAAATAGGACGTGCTTTTGACGGCACTCATCGGCCAATTGTTTCGTAGACCTATTCAGCAAGGTAGACAGATTTTGAAAGGCCATGGTGGCGTTGAGTCCTGTCACTAGACGTTGGGTGTTGTTTCCAGTTCTATGTACTACTCAGGGTGTGGGAGGAGAATGAGGTCATGGGCAATGGCGGGCCTGGCCGACGCGATCCAGTGGCACCCAATCAAACTCAACACGACCAGACTCACGACCACTCTTCAGAAATGGTACATTTACAAAGCAAGAAAGTATCGTGTTCATTATTGTCACGACCGGGCGTATATAAACGATGCTAAAGATGTAGAATACCACCATACGTCTCTTCAAATGGCACTGTCGTAGGAGCAAGCAACCATTTCGAAGCCCTTGACAGATTGGGGTCTTCCAAGCCCGCCTAAGCCGAAACTTCCGTAACCTTGACCGGAGTGTCAGGAATATTCGTGTATTTGAGTGAGGAGGGGAGGGGGACTCAACACTGTGATGTCAGCTTCGTCATCGTCCAGCTTCGGGATGTTGGGGAGTGCTCGGATACCACTACCGATCGAAAGATGCAAGTTCAAGCACATACTCTGAATCGTTGTCTACGCTAAGAGGCGCTGACAAGTTCTCGGAGTCGATTGAAGAAACAGACGATGGGGAAGTGGACCAGTAACTACCTGAGCTACCCTGGAGAATCAGGATGAGTGAAGTTCAGTGAAAACTCATCGATTCAGTTGATGCATGATGCCTCTTCTTGCCTGACGAGAATGCATAATGAGTAGTCGCGGATGTTATTGGTTCAAGTCGTGGACCTTCTCACCTATCTGCCCGCTTGGGAGGGCTCCTCTGAACAAATTGAGGATTTTATTGCTTCCATGCCGATACAGAATCAAGAGAAACTTGTGGCAGCAGTGATGCACATGCACAATCCATCTTGCTAATTTCACGTATTCGGGTGCCAAACGACGACGGCATACCCTATGAGTTTGTGTATCGACATTATCCCATTATCCTGGCTCTTCCCTCCCCACCTTGTACGTAGCAACATGAACAGCTACGCGATACGGGCATTTTTTTCTTGCGTCCTTTGTCTTGTCCATTCGCGATATACCGAATTTGCGGGCTGGATAGCTGACTGCAATGAGACTCCTCCGTTGTTGCACGACGAGAGGCAAGCTGGGATCATGGCCAGTCTAACGCGTTCGCAGCAGCATAGAATGCGTCGCTGTCGCACTGTCTCGCACAGGGCAATGAGGTCTTTCGTGCCGAGTTATGAGAATATAGATGTCGATAAATTATTGTCGGCCGAAGGTCGACATAGTCTTGGGTAATGCTTTTCCCTTGCCTTTCCACAGCGTGCCCGCTTTAGAATGTGAATTCATAGATAAGGAGATTACGAGTAGCCATAGCAAGAGCTCTTTGTACATGTGAGGCTCTGATGGTAGTAGCTGTCGCGGGGAAGTATGATGGGTTGCACGGCAGAATCCGCTTAACTCTCCACTAAGCCACTTGCTCTCCACCGAAAGCCACAGGCAAGTCTTTGGTGCTCATTGCTCAAACAGCTGTGTTCAACAACGCCGTCTCGTAGTGGTTATGCAGACGGACAACTTCCGTCCGTTAATTCCCATTTCTTGCAGATTCAGTACGTATTTCGCTTCCAAGCTACTAGTACGAGTTAGACTAAATGGAACTCGCTTAGTTCCCTACGACCAGTGGTTCGTCACACACCTCGACGACAACTGGAAAGTGAAGCAGGTTAAACATTGGATACTTTCAAAATGTGGTCTTATTCAATCCCCGGACCTGGCACCAACCCATCGCCCGGTTTCCCCCATAATCTTCGCACCCAGCACCACCATCCGGACCCGAAGTTCTATGGACAGCTTAGATGATGGATACAACGAGGACGACGAATGTGGCGACGACTCAGAAGATGACCTACCACTTCGACACCCTGAGCCGCGGAAACAGACCGTTTATTCTCGCATGCCTATGAAGCCCAATTCGTCCACAGAGACCGTACAACCGGGAAGCAGTCCACTCGTGGACCAGTACACACTCATCTCCTTCTCCACCGGCACCATACTCGAGGATGACCTCACACTCTCTTGGTACAATCTTCGCCCATACGAACTCCTGGAGATGCACCGAGCTGGCACTGTTGTCTCATTACCACGAGACGAGATAGCGGGTTACGTACAGCCGTACTTTGAGGCCAAGGTTAGAGCTTTACGCGCTATATGGAGTCCCAAAGCCGGGCGGTTTGAAGCACCTGGACACGATACCGAGCACGAGCTCCATAGCAACAAGGGGAAAGAGAAACTTGGTGCTCGTTTGGATGCTTTCTCCTCAAAGTCAACCAGCTTGCAGCCGGACAGGAGACGGAAGGGCAAGGTGGACTGGAAGGATCGGTGGGTGGTAATAAATCAAGGGATTCTCACTCTTTGCAAGGAGCAAGCGGTACATTGTCTGCTCATTTAATGCACTAACATGTCGCACTGACTTCCTGGGCTTCAGGGACACGCTCCGGTTCATCAATTTTCACTTGCTACGTTGAGAGCACTCCGTGGAGCTGATTCACTTGAGCGGGCATGTTCTATCACTGCCGAACAGCGAGTTATTTGTGTCAAGTTTCGAGCCTTTCAACCCGACCCAGTGGCTGCCGTAGCTTCGCCACCACCGTCTGCGCCGTCATCTCCGGTCGCAGAAGACTGGAGAACTGATACACACCAGGAGTCCAGGGCCACAGTTTCGCTGCCCTCAGGTAGCTCTTCATCAGGGAGCAAGCGAACAGCCGAGCGGAAGGGTCTGAGAAAGAGCTCTGCTGCGTTTGATCCCGATGACATCTGCCGGGGGGACGGCGAATGGGTTGTTCTCGACATGCTTGATGACCACGGCAAGTTACCTCTTGCCACCTGTTTGACCGAAAGGCATACTGACGCAGTCGTATACAGCATTCTCAAGTATCCTTCGTATCCTTCATCGTTATGCTCCTCATCCAGTATCGTCGACTTTCCTCCCATCCTCATCCATTATCACCGTCGCCAACCTCTATGACGATTATGTCTCCTCACCAGCAACTACACCAGCCGTGTATTCCTCCCCTTATGATGCAGTGCCCTATCCTGAATGGCGCATCAATACTGTCGAAAGTGCACGAAAAGCTGGCATGGGAGATGTGGGTAAGCCAATGGCGTGGGTTCTCTGGGCCGAAAAAGGTCTCGGTGACACGCTGTTAAGCAACATTCGCCAACAACGTAATGCATTTTCGCAGGAAATGAAGTACAAGACGGGCGTCATTCCCTCAGACGTCAACGCTGCAGCTGGTTCTGAATTGGAAGGAAGTGATGAGGAGAGCGAACTAGAGTGGGAGGGATGGATGAGGGACTTGGAGCGCCAGTGTGTTGTCAAGCAACAGTCCGAGAAGGCTAGCAGATCTGCGGCTTCTACACAAGCACGTATCCGCTCAAGCATGTCTGTGGCACTACCCTCTCCACCTCTCTCAGATGCGTCGTCCTGTGGCTCTCCGAGAGGAAGAGTTCCCTCCTTGTCACTCCCAGAAGCTGCTACTGCCCACTCCTACATACATTATCCAAACATCAGTAATGTTATTCAGACGACCAGCACCCACGATTCGACCAGCTATCCATCCACTGGCACAGACCTTCCTCGTTCTCCGGAAAAGATAAAAGCGACTACCGTCAGTACCGTCAGCGTCGGTCCTCCCTCTTCGTCCTTCAGGCGACGCTCTTCTACGCTTACCCCTGGCTTACTCCCAAAACTCAGCAAGGACAAAGACAAACAAGTTGCAGAGCCACCGTCTAGTATTTCCTCCATGAATGGACCTCGATTGAACTTGCAAAACATTCGTGGATCCTCGGCCCAGCGGAGCGGGCCAGGCACCTCGGTTAGGCACACCCATTCGGGTTCAAACTTGCGGATGTCATCCTCGCCGCACACGTCTGATGTTGCTGAGTCTCGTGGACGTCCAGCACATGCTGAGACATCACCACCCAGTACCTCTTCCAAGCGCCAAAGCGCGTTCGTGCGCGGAGTATCTGTGCGGGCTGGTAGGATTGTAAAAAGGCTTGACTCCGCAATCGACTTTGTGGATGGTAAAACTTTTTGATGCTTCCTTTCCATGTGTTTCTCTGTTCTACTGAGGTTGTGCTCGGCAGTAACTTATCTTAGTATCTTTCATCTTACTACATCTTGGTTCAGGTTTCACTTCATTCTAGTTTGTACGATTATCTGTAATAATACGTTTATCAGCGCGAGTTTCCAGTTTCCTGACTTGAGGTGATCTTTCAGGACAATAATTGACCGAAAATCTGTTCGGTGTGACGGAAGGTTCTTGCTGGTGACGACTGTACAGTATGTCACTTATATAACGGAAAATCACAATGTTTTATGAAAGAACATTTTAGATGCTACATGTTCCGAAATAAATCCTATCTGTCATACTTTTATGTCATCCGTTGATGATGATGACCATACTCCAACATCCAACATCCAATGTAACTTTGAGCCTCACGACCCTCTGCAGTGGCAGTCATTGCACATTTGCAAGTAATTTCTACGTCCGGAGGTCATTTCTTGTAGAACATTATTCTGCCGGATGACCTCCAGTACGAACACTCCGTTTGGTATAGTACAAGATATCAGGCTCATGATACGTGCGAGCGATTCGCGTTGTATTCCGTAAGTACACGACGCGCGCCTCTATATTATTCCGTTCAAGTTCCCAGTCTACTGGCCCACTTGAGAGGTATTGACGGCGGCGAGCTTATACAGGTATGACCCAAATACTTTGGTCTATCACAAACAATCGATCATCAGCATAAGAACAACAACAGGGATAATCAGAAGATGAGACGTGCCCCCTTGATATAATTATCTGTGTCCAACTTCTCGCGCGAGGAGCTACAGCCAGGAATCAGAAGGCGTCACGACAGAACACGAGGGTGAGGCTTACTGAGCACCATCATCCGATCTACCCATGGGTAGCAACAACACATTCGTCTTCAACGTGTCTTCGAAGACCAGTGCCACGGGTATAGACCCTCCCTCACGTGTGTAGTCTGGGCGGAGAGAATCACCGTGAACGGCCTAATGATGTGATGTGTAGATCGTTCATTCGTCAACAATTCCGGAACCAGATTTAGTAGCCGGAACGAAAGACCACGAGACGAGCGTTAAAATCGGGTGGAGGTGACAAACCTGAGTAGCATCATCCGCAGCCTTGAAATTCCAATGGTCTCTATCCCCAAGCCATGGAAGTCCTCCACCTTCGTAGACCACTTGCATCGTATTCTTGGACTGAAGCATGACGAATTCAGCTCTGAGGAAATCCGCGACGAGGGGAGTAATGATGTCAGGAGTCTGAGGGTATACGAGGCTGGTAAAGGGAAGGGGCATTTGTCCGTTTCAAAATTCGAAGTCAGAGATAAAACATGAGAATATTGAAATACAGCGGATGATAAGCGGAACTTCACCGGAGACTAAACCTCCCAGATATCTGGTGAGGGATGATGGTCTGTAGCCCATCTGTATCAAACGAACCTTTGATGCCATGGATGGACAGAGATGGGTAGCGCATGCGTCCCATCAGTAGTTCGACGGGGTCCTCTGATAGCTCAACCTGGAAAATTATGATCAGTATCAGTATGAGAGTACACTTCGCGGCGCCGCGATGGGTAGGTTAAGTAGAGAGTACGTACCGCTGCCCCAGTATCTTGTCGAAGATCATCCGTTTTGTAGTCCAACGCTTCATACAAATTGCTGTGAGGGTATTCACTGAGTCTTTCGTTGCAAAGGAATGTCAGAATGACAGAACCCTCACATCTCATCTTCGGTCGGCGGATCCACCAACGCTTCGACACCAGGGACAGTGATTACCCATTCGTCTCCACGAGTTTCGCGAGCAACTTGACCATATCCGTCATAGGCTCGTGTATCATCCGACCATATATCCCAGAATGGAGGTCATCGTTAGCGCCAGTGATATTAAGACTAAAGTAGGCTATGCCTCGAACACCGTACGTGAGTGCTGGGCGGCGAGTCGTGAGCCAGTAGTTGTCCGTCTATATTTGAAGTCAGAGAGAACAACGAGTGACAAGCACGACGACCAGGCAAATAAGCACTAGTCTAATACTCACGAATACAGACACAATCCACCCGCTGCAAAAAGTCCTTCCTCATTGGCCTCGCAATCCAATCATCAAGCCCAACGCTCGAACTTTCTTCCATACCTTCGAATAAGAATCTGATGTTGACGGGTAGTTCAAAACCGAGCTGTTGGTGCGCCTCGAGGACGTTCAACCACCCCATGAGAGGACCTTTGTCGTCTGTAGACCCGCGACCTAGAAGTTCGCCGTTGGCGAAGATTGCGTTGGAGCACAAACGCGATCGGGAGAATCGGGGTTGCGTTCGGCCCAGCCATCGACCTGTGTGCGGAATGGATGGACACATCGTACACGTTTAGCTCCATTACACATCGTCCAGGGAACGAAACAAAGGGAACAAAAAAGGAAGTCGCAAGACGGAGACAACGGACTCGATTCCTACTCACAGGCTGCACATCATAATGCCCATAAACGAGGACTGTCTTCTTACTGCTGCTTGTGCCAAGATCGTCCAAAGATGAGGGGTGGGAGTTTGAGCGTGGTACCAGGCTGGTCTCCGAGCTCAACGAGCTGGGTGTCTGTGACACCGAGAGAGACGAGTTGCGACTGGAGCCAGGTGCCCATGCTTCTAACTTCTTCGCGATGAGCGGAGTCACCACTTATGCTGTCAGTCAATGAGTAGGCATGAAGGCAGTGCTTCGAGGATAGGGAGGGAGATTGTGACAATACCTTTCGAACCGTACAGCATCGGTGAGACGCGTGATGAAGTCATCGACGTGTTCATCGACGTAGTGGAAGAAGGAAGCTTCGTTAGACATGTTTGCTTGCTTTCTGTGAGGTAAGATAATGTGACTGAGGAGGATGTGGAGATCCAGATGATGAGAGTGAGTCTTCTAGTTGACTTGTGGACAGGTCACGCGGGGTTCTTATACCACCACGGAATACGATTGCAAGCAGTCCATCGCATCCTAGAAGGAAAATCCTTCTTGCCATTGCACCACCTTCCGAGATCTCGCTCTGGACCTGCCTTACTTGCTCTGACACCATCCAGCAGGCTCAAACTTCATCGGCTCGCGTTAGAACCTACAACGTGCCCTTTCAGAGGTCAAACTATACAGGGCCCAAGTGAATACTGACATCGTCTTTAGTCAAAGAAACATGAGGACGACCCTATAATGTTCCTATACATTCAATGGATCCCTCCTAAGAAGAGAAGATTACGAAGTAACCTTACTCAAGAAATCAATTTGCAATTCTTCTGAACGAGAACTGGGCGCGAGGTACGCAAGTGAGTCAGTGGACCTCAGCCTAAGACTCCACCACAGGGACCGGAACTTGGCGGGTTGAGTGAAATTCACAAGTCACCTGAATTGATCGGCGAGGTGAAAGCGTTGGACAGCACGGGTCGATGACGTTCGCCAGGAGTTAATGTGCTGTGAGATACAGCCGCAAGAGGCTTTCTCAAGCCCGACTTTGTGTTTTCTCATTGGACCGTGACTGATATATGCATCAATGACTGTTAGAAAGAGATACCGGATTCGGCCCCCACCTTGAAGAAGCTTCCTAAGTTCAAGGGGTCCTCTACGTGGCCGCTGTGGTATACATAACTTACCTGCTGTCAGTTGATACTCAGATTCGGTATGTTAGATTGCAGTGTACATACTCAGCTACTATGGCTATGATGACATAAGCTGTGTAAATGCTGCGGGATTTCCCCGACGTGTCTTGCGATCTGCCCAACTGCAGGACTTTGAGTACTAGTAGTACAATCGACTTAGTACCAATCGACTACGACAACGATGCCACTAGAAGATGAAAACAACACCATCCAGACTCTGGAACTGGCAGGCGACCACTTTCGGGACTCGGCTCGTTAACAATGCGCTGGGCGATATCGCGATCAGCTTCTTCTCGAATATATCAGAGTGGCGAGCCTTTCCGCATGTCTTCTTAGGGTTCCCTCAGTCTCGCTGGCATTGTTCACGGTCAACTGACCGCCATTATGATTATGTTGGCTAGTGCCCGTGGCGTCGGCCCCATCAATTGTCGTCGCCGATCGATGATGAATGCCCCTTCTTCTTCTTTCCCGGCCCACATGACACAACAGAACTTCACGCATGTGCGGGGAACCGTTCAATTGCAGCTTGACACGTCCTCGAATATCTGATAAGTTTCTCGGTTCATCCGACCAATCTTAGTAACTAGGGCGTAAGCATAGTATGAGAACTACCCCACCACCCCGGCCGTGAGTTAGGTTTATGTACAGTACGTCAAAAGTGGTGTCGCTTACTAGTAGATCGCACTGGATATCCCCTGACCAAACTTGCTGAAGCCATTATCCCTAGCGTATATAAGGAGGGTGCGCGGACTTTCGTTTCTTCAACATTCGCTTCTCATTTACTTGTGAGTTACATCTTCTTCTAGCGTAGTTTACGCTTAACTTTTCTTATCCTAGTTGAGCCCAAATGCCTTTTACTATCAACTTCGTCGGTACTATTGCACGATGGCTGCCCAAGGACCCCAATGTCATTCGGGAGTATCATCATAATCACCTCGTCGAGCTCGCGAAGAAGGGAATCATCACGGCGACAGGCGATGTTGACGAGAACCAGCTTTCAGCTCGTTATGCTCGAGTTCAAGAAGCTCATTGAGGACAATGGCGAGTTATTCAGAGACTTCCATGAAATGTTCGAACAGGTACCCCCAAACCCGAACTCGGGCCAACAGTCGGTAAGTAGCATATTACTTTCCTCCATTAGGCATCACCAACACACGCTCACTTTGATATTTCATTGTCAGATCACGAACTACTTAGAGCTGCTCGCTGTTCTTGACAGAACCATCACCCTGGCACCAACCTACAGCTATACCAGCCCTCTTGTGAGCGGTGTCCCCATGTACGGAGTCCTTGCTCCTTTCTGCAACACTCAAGCCGGTTACCACGCTTTCACAAGCGCTAAAGTCAACGCGATGTTCCACAAGATTTTCAATGAGTGGACGAGGTTCCTCGTGTCTCCAGCATCGCGCAACGTGTTGGTCGAGACCGAGGGCGGCTGGTTCAGCCCCGAAGCGATGCAGGTTCAGGACGACCGACTTGGTATGTCTTTCGAACAGGCGTGGGTGTGCTACCCAGAGAAGGACAACAAGGGATTCACGTCCTGGGACGACTTCTTTGTCAGACGTTTCAGAGAGAATGTCCGCCCCACCATCGCTCCTTCTAACCCAGAGTTCATCAACGCAGCCTGTGAGGCCATCACGTATAGAGTCGCAAGTGGTGTACAGGCTACAGATCAGTTCTGGCTCAAGGATATGCCCTACTCGCTCGATCATATCCTTAACTATCACCTCACTCGCATCCCAGTTGGTAGGGAGGGACTGTCTTCCAAGCTATGCTCAGCTCTCTCGATTACCACCGCTGGCACAGTCCAGTAGATGGACGGGTCGTTGATGTTCAGGTTGTCCCGGGCACATACTATGCCGGACGCCTGGACGACGACCAGGACCCGGACGTCATCTCCCGTTCCCAAGCGTTTGTGACCGCGATCTCTACTCGGGCACTTATCTTCATCGAGTCTGACAACGTCAACATCGGGTTGATGTGCTTCGTTGGAGTTGGTCTTGGAGAGATTTCGACGACCAAGGTCGAAGTCAGGGAGGGTGACGTTCTCAAGAAGGGAGATGAACTTGGGTCGTTCCGTTTCGGAGGCTCAACTCACCTTCTGATCTTCCGCCCTGAGACACAGCTGACGTTGTTGGATGGTCCTGAGGACCCCGAAGAGGCTAGGCAGGTCGGAAGTCTGCTGTTCCACGTTGACAACGCTCCTGTTCAGTGAAGTCTGATGACCGGCTTGTGATGTATGAAAAAGAAACTAAGGACGGGTTTGTAGGATATGATTGTGTACACTAGCGTATCATGATATGAATGAGTTGCTATGAGTTCCTGGCACGTACTTGCTTGACCTGGGTGGAAGGCGTCGAGGTTAGATCATATGGGTTGCCAGTGAATCCTGTACCCTTCTGGGAGCCTGGAGGTGGTAGCACGAATCGAATCAAGAATACATCTATGTATTACGATTAGATTACCGAGATCAGCCTGTGTCAAGTCTCGCCTCCTCAATGCTCATCCTCGCGTATCACAATTTATCATAGACGAGCAGTCGACGACCAATGGATTGATCATTGGCAATGTATATACTACTGTAGTAAGTAGTTGTAGTGCTGGACTTGCGCGGAACAAGTCAAATTTGATACTGTAATTTGCCAAGCCACCATATCAGCTGCGTTTTCTAGTTGGTGCTGGTTATATATTGGTGAGCGCCAAAACGTCGAAAATGGCTGGTAGCCTTGTGATACTAAAAACTATTCTTGGATGTCCATAGGCGGTCCCACTTGTGCAGTCATCGCTCCCAAGTGCCCATCCCCGGGTCACCATCGTTGACTTGAACCAGTCTCGTATCGATGCTTGGAACAGTCCAGAATTCAACCTTCCAATCTACGAACCTGGCCTCCACGATGTTGTTCGTCAAGCGCGCGGTCGTAACCTCTTCTTCTCCGTCGACAAAGCCATTCAGGAAGCCGACCTTATCTTTGTCAGTGTCAACACCCCCACCAAGAAGAGTGGTGTAGGTGCTGGTTTCCCTGCCAACCTAAAGTTCGTATCCCTCCAGGAAATTTTAACCCCACCCACCAAGCTGACCGTTCTTGTAAAAGATTATACCTATAGCTAGAGCATGTTGAATCCAGGCTAGAAAATATTGAATTATTTTTGCGAGAACAAAAGATGAAACCAGAGTATACATCTGTTTGCATCAATGTTTTCATAATGGTTTCTCACATACATAACATTGGGAATGTGTCCCTGGTGTCTGCCAGTGGTGCAAGGTTGGTGCAAGGTGTATTTTTGGCCCACTCGAGGCCTCATTGATGCTGTGAAGGCATTCTGATGATCAGAATCTGATCGGACTGACGATTGCCGAGCCCGTTTGAGTATCGTTGGGTTGTGGATGTCCGAGTCTCTGAGATGGATATTTCTTGGAGCAACAGAAAAAAATGTGTTGGACGCTTGACACAAAGTGTTCACGTCACCAGGTAGGCGTGCAAACTGGGAGGCTGTATAGCCTCATTGTCTACACGAGGCTCGTAGATACGCATGGTAGCCACAACACATGCATGATCGGGTTTAGGGACCGAAATAATGAGCCAACCTCTGGCCCTGATAGTCCTCATCTCCGATATACACCCCGACCAGCCCCGGTTCCGCAGAATAGAAGCACGAGATGCTGTACCACAGAAATGTCTACAGCGTGCTCATCGAGCACAGCGCAGGATTGCGTTCTTTCTACAAGTCATACAACGCCAGTGTCAGCCGCTTGTGGTGCGACTTACGACAACATTCGTCTTTTTGCGTGCTCGCGATCACTAGTATACGTCAATGATAAAGTCGTAGTCGCTGGTTGTAGACTCCACCTTCGTGAAGGACTGCGCATGGTACATTGTCATGAAGCATCTAGATAATACCAATAAATCGCATCGAACTTGATGAGACCGAGCGTGCGGTCGTTGACCGTTAATGAGGATATGATCAAGTGGGGAGCCACGGTAGATATATCCTCCTCGTATTTCGCGGTCGCAAAGGCGTACGACACTCTTCAGACTCTCGCCGCCGAGCAGGTCTCGTTCTGAGACATTCTTATGTGCACAGCGATGGAGAAGACACGTAGGCGCGGCAGTTTTCACGAGCGCCGTCGCCCGTAATATTGTCACTGACGGTCGGTTCATCGCTGCAGGCCAATCCTATCATAAACACATGAGTAGGTGACCGCAGCACTAAGTCAGGTTCGCAAACATGCATGTTCAGCGTGCGAACATAACCGGCAGCATCCAAATCTGATTTGCCCAGGATATCTTGACAGTGCAGTAGAGACCCACTTGTAGGTTTTCATATCTTGATGGTAGTACACCGAATGTTTGAGGGAAAGTCCCAAAGCCAGAATCCTGCCGTCGGAGGCGTTCGGTTCCAACTCATGAACGTTCCGCATCGCATCTGTCATGGGATGTTGGACGTCAGAATGTGAGTAGAATCGTGTTAAACTAGACTTACACGTCGAAACAAGCACCTGAAACCCAGACCTCCTTGGTTGGCCATGAGCGGTGTCTAGTCAGATCGTTCAACGAAGAAGTCCTCAGGCAAAAGTTGACTCATGAGTCATTGCTCGTCCAAAACAACGGCATGTCGGAGGTAGCAGACACGTTCACGCGACGAAGGTGTCCAAGGAACCATATTGTGTCGGCCAACCTGAAAGCCAGTGCAAGGGATAGTTCTCCTTGAGGCTACCAGATGGGAGGATTAGAGTGTCTAAATGCATATATGGACGCACCACTGGCACACAGATGCAATGGATCAGCGACGTCTTTTCTACAGAACGTCTTGTGAACGATTTTACTAGTTCAACGTGATTGGACTTCTTTGGTGATCCTGTTGGTTGCGACGACTTCGAGAACGCGTCTTTTTGCAGTTTCTGCAGGCAGATGGACAACATTCATGGGTTGTATCGCGTCTTCGTCCGTCTTTGTGTACAGCTCAAAGGCACTGTACAGTAACTAAGCCAGACATGCATCGAAACTAAATGGGAAAGAGGGCCCACATAGGTATTGCCTGTTATTTCCTGGTGCACGTTGAGAATGACCGGTCGACCGGGCGAGACGTGGGACGAATGACGAGGCAACGTTGCGCTGTGTCTGCAACCTGAATCTGAATGCCCTTAGACCGGTTTTGATTCTGGCGCGGTCATCATTTCGTCAAGATTCGCCGTGGTGATACAGATGGATAAACGCGTGCGAGATGCATCATTGTATTTCATCGTGAAGTCGTCCGCGGCGTTAACAGCAGACGAGCACGGCCATGGCCAACCTCCGAAATCGTATAATTATCATTCGATAACGTGAATAATATGATGTGTCATGCTCTTATCTTATCTTGACACTGCACGATCCCACCCTCGCCGTCAACATCGTCTTTCATTACGGCAAAGTTCTTCAGATCCAACTTGAACTCCTCCCATCCTCTCCTCTCGTACCCGGGCCCCGTTGCACGTCATGGTGCCAATTGAGTGGCCACTGCCCGTTCGCACGCAAACATTCGCGAGCCCTTTAGTTCCCCTCTTGGTGTGAGTTTCGCCCTTTTCCCAGGTTTCTCTGCGCTCGCCCAGGTATGACTGCTAGTATCCGTGACAATGATATCTTCGATGACACTCACTACCTTACCTCTAGTCTCGCATCGCTGTCGACGACCAATGTCCCCCAGTTTCCAGTCAGCATCTCCAGTATCCACTACTAGTCCGTCCATGGACTTTTCCGAAGAAGGCGATGCTGTGCCCTTTGAAGGACATACTTGGTCGATCAACTCGGTCGCCTACTCTCTTGATGGCGAACAAATCGCCACTGGAGCAACAGACGGACTGATTATAATTTGGGACTCAAAGACCGGACACATGGTCCAGCAGCCCGAAGGTCACACCGAATCCGTCAGGGCCATATCCTTCTCACGCAATGGTAGCAGGCTAGCCAGTGGAAGTAATGACCGCACTCTTTGCATATGGGACACCACCACTGGGGAACCTGTTGGGGAAAAGTGGGAAGCACATTCAGACGACGTGCTGACAGTCGATTACTCGCCGGACGACGAAATGATCGCAAGCGGAGGGAAGGATCGCCTGGTACGGATCTGGGATGCACAGGGAAAGATGAAGGTTGTCGAGATCACTGAGCACCCTGACGAGGTGAACTGTGTCACGTTCTCGCCTGATGGAACCTGTCTGGCGACGGCCTGCGATGATAGCAACATTCGCATCTTCAATGTCCGCACTGGAGACTTGGTTCTTGGCCCACTAGCAGGACATACGGACTGGTCAGGGTCGTTACATACAGCCCAGATGGCATGCAACTTGCGAGTGGCTCCGACGACCGCACCATCCGTACTTGGGATGCCCAAACTGGCGCCTTGCTACTCGGCCCTGTGGAGGGTCACACAGATACAGTCTTACATGTCGAGTATTCTCCAAATGGAAAGACCCTGCTCAGTAGCTCATTCGATGGAACCATCCGCATTTGGGATTCGGTTATGGGCCAGCTCGTTGCAGATCAGTTGCGCAGGCACTACGGTCGGGTTATCGCCAGATACTCTCCGGACGGGGCTCGTTTCATTAGTGCTGCGGGGGATGGATCCATTCGCCTGTGGGACGCAACAATTATGGAGGTTATTTTACCATTGGTATGTATATATTCCTTTAATCTACATCACGATTCATAAGCGGATCCAGATGACAGAGGTCGATAAACTCGACTATGAAATCACCGGCCCTTTCAGAGGCCACACGAGCTTTATCAGAGATGTCGCATACTTCCCGGATGGCATGCGTGTGGCCAGCGCGTCAGATGACAACGCAGTTCGTATATGGGTTGTTCAGACAGGTGTACAGATCAAGGTGCTGGAGCATT
Organism: Melanogaster broomeanus; assembly: GCA_014904935.1. Lineage (NCBI taxonomy): Eukaryota > Fungi > Basidiomycota > Agaricomycetes > Boletales > Melanogastraceae > Melanogaster > Melanogaster broomeanus. Next base: position 140,555 of record MU123733.1, on the reverse strand, counting down.
CGGGTCAGGTTTACTCCTTGTCAATCTCGTCCGACGGGCAGCGATTGGCCAGCGGAGGATATCGTTCTGTTATGGTGTGGGACTGCACGACGTGGCAAGTCGTGCTTCACGTTCCCAAAGGACATTCGGCTGTGGTAAACTGCGTTACCTTTTCACCAGATGGCAGTTTCATTGCTACAGCGGGAGATCGTGGCGAGCTGTTCATCTGGAATTCACAGACAGGGCGACATATCACGACGATGACCGGCCACGATCCAGCTAAGGCCGTTTGGACTGTTGCCTTTTCACCGGATGGGCAAAGAATTGTCAGTGGCTCAGGTGATACCACCATCCGCGTCTGGGATGCCTACAACGCTCAAATAATTGCTGGACCACTCGAGGGTCACAGTGGTGGCGTCACGTCCGTAGATTTCTCGCCGGACGGCAAGACTATCGCGAGCGTCTCGGCTGATGCCACTCTGCGAGTTTGGGACTTAGAAATAGGCAGTGTGGCCCTCGGGCCCATCCAGCACAATTCGCGCATCCACGCAGTTTCATATGCGCCGGACGGGAAGACCATCTGCACTGCTTCTAAGGACGGCACCATATTTTTGTGGCATGCCACTACTGGTGAATTGATTATTGGTCCCCTCGAAGGTCATAGGAAGGACGTATCGTCGCTTGCTTTCTCGCCGGATGGAAAGCGTGTACTTACTGGCTCGTATGACCAAACGCTGAAATTATGGGATTCAGCTACTGGGGAAGTTGTCAAATTTTCTGTGCGTTGGACTATCTGGTGATGTATTCTGTGTTGGCACTGACATGCACGAACAGGATTCGACCCGTATGGAAGATGTGAGTAGTTCGGCAAGATTCTCGCAGCATTGTTGACAACTGTCCGCGTCTTGAAGCGCGACGCTCTGTTGGATGCGAGTAACCGGTTACTGGCTGATACCGGAGCTCGCTGACGTACCCCACCAATCCAGTTACCTGCTGTGCCAGTTCTCGGTGCGGTGCCCCAGGCAGGTTTAGCGGAGGGAATAACGGACTTGTTGGACGTACGTCCTCTCAATTGTTATTCCCCATATCATGCTCATGTTCTGTTAGTTCCTAGGAACCTCCAGGCCACCTTCCGCCGAGCAGTCCAACCTTCTGCGTCGCCTGGCAGGACTTTGGTCCAGCTTGCGAACTCCCCAGCCTCCACGCCCCGGACGGGCAGCTCAGAGTCATCTGGAGGATATAGGTATAGGCTCCCCTGTCGATGTGAGTCAATCCATTTCACCATCTTCAGTGGTCACGCAATAGTTGAATATGCTCTCCCTCCTCGTGCTGCCCATACAGTTCTCAAGGATCACCCGCCCGGCTACAGAGGACTCGTCTAAGCCTCGTTCTGTTCCGTTCAGCGTCCGTGCCCTCTTCCGGCGTTCGTGGGTGACCCCGCCCCAAGACGATGGCGGGGCGATCGAGTTACGCGAGAGCAGCCGCTGGCCCAAAGTTACGCGCGTCGCGTTTGGGAAGCTGAGAGAAGTGAGTTTATGCCAGTGCCTTTATATCAATCATCACTATTCGGCTGTTCGTCCACCTATACCCCAATCAATTTTGCAGCTCAATCTAGACGGCGCGGGCTTGACTACTGACCTCCGCCGCTGCAGCTTTCCGCGATCGCACAACAGACACCACCCCGGCCAAACATACCAACAGAACTCTCAGACGACGAGGCATCAATCACCGCCAGGGATCAGGCACATACGCGGGAGCCAGGGGACGTCTCAGATGCTGTATCTGGCCAAGGAACTAACGTCAGCACGGGACATTTACAGCCCGACACATCAACTGCTCCACCAGCGTCACATTCACAGATCGAAACTCCCCCTCGAGGAGCCGCAACATCTCCCGCGCACAAAAACCCCAGTGAGCCGAAACAACTCCAACATGTCCCGGACACGCACGATAGGAATGGTTGTTGGTGTTTTTGAATTGAATGTGCCGACGCCAACACCGACGACCTGACACTGGAGTGACTACCCTTGGATAGACATAATCTGTTACTGCTTCTGCTTGCCTTGTTGCTGTGAACCCAGCATGAAATAGCCTGGCACGTTTCGTTCCACCTCGTCATAGTGGATCATGGAGCTCTCTGAATGACTGCAGTGTTACTATGTTTCTGCCACCAATCCCAACTCGATTTCATTTTGATTTACAATGTACAGTATGCGTATCTTAGTTGACTCGCTGTACGATCGTGACCACTCAACTGTACTTCGGTATGATATCTGCCAGTGTTACTATGTTCTAGACAGAGCCAAATTTCTTATCCATGCCCACATCGAGTCGGACGTTGAAGCCTAGTATAGCCCAGACAGCGCGGCGGCCAATGATATAAGAGGGTAGGTTCAGTAGCACAACGGGCCACGAATGATCGAAAACGGGGTGTTTCAAAGCCAACTTGAAGACGTCTGTTATGATAGGAACGCGGGCTATGAAGACCACAGTAGGACGGTATTAGACAAAAGGAATCGAAAGCAGAGTGAATGAGTGAAGAACATGCATGTAGGACTGGATACAAAAACAGGGCTGATGAACATTGACGTTGCCAGGGGGCCGGATGGCGTAGTGACACCATCCCCTCAGGTCTAAGATCACATGACTTCTGACAATGGCAGGAACTCATGGGTTCGAATCCCGCCCCCTGTTCAGCCACTGGGGGGTTTTAGTGGGTATTATCCTATGATTGGTGTTGTGTCACCGGTGACTCCGCATAAGCGGATAGTGGAGTGCTAGTCCGGCTAACGTCCCACTTACAACAACATAAAATCATGTGATTGAGTCCCACACTACCACGATCACGTGGTGTGCGTAAATGCATTCCCTCCCTGGGTACCGGATGTATTTCTGGTATACTGGTGAAATCCCAGTACTCTTAGCGGGTAGATGGGGCTCACTATGTGAGTTGCCCGATACCACGTGACACAAGTCGCAACGCTCTCCAAAAAAAAAAAAAACAAAAAAAAAAAACATTGACGTTGCCAGTGGGTGATCGGTGGAATCCGCTTCAGGGAGGGGACAACTCCAACTACCGCAGTCAGTACTACCGTGACGTTTGACATGAGGTAGAGCGATGTCACTCGCGCTGCTAGGTCGATGTCAGGGAGAGACGGGTCTGCACAGCACGAGGTTGGAACTTTAATGGAGGCACCGACTGTCGAGGGGGGATACACGCTTGCTTTCAACGGGTCCGTCCATCTTGCGGAATCGGCTTGGAAGATGACAAGAACTTGAAAGTTATGAGATTCGACCCACATGATATTCACCACACGGGACCATAACGAGGACACTAATATGATCAACAATGGAGAAGTCGTGTGATGCATCTCGCGCGCGTTTACTATCCATCTGTATCACCACGGCGAATCTTGACCCGGGTCATGGCCACGCCAGAATCAAAAGCTGTATAAGAGCATTATCAACTTTTACCTGAGGACGTCTTCGGTGAATGATCTGACTAGACACCTCTCATAGCCAACCAAGGAGGTCTGGTTTTCAGGTGTTCGCTCCGACGTGTAAGTCTAGTTTAACACGATTCTACTCATGTCCAACATCCCTTGGTAGATGCGATGCGGAGCGTTGGCGGTGTGGGAAAGGGCGCCTCTGGCGGCAGGATTATGACTTTCGGACTACCACTTTCCCTCAAACATCCGCTGTACTACGATCAAGACAGGAAACTGAAACCCTACAAGTGGGTCTCTACTGCACTCTCAAGATATCCAGTCTGACCGTCAACAGTTCTCACATAGATGATCCCCGGACAATATTCTGGCGCACACAGTCCACGTTCCAACGCTCTTCAAAAACGACCACGAGCCGTACACCCAGTCGTACGGGACTTCTCAGAAGGGGCCAGATCCTGGGTTTTGGAACGATCTAAACAGTCATATGCGGCTCCAGGAACTGTCCGATTCGCGCGAAATTCCGACCGCTTCACTCAAACGAGTCAAACCCTTGTTGCCCGTGCGACTCTGGGCACGGAGGCAAATCAGATTTGGATGTCTTGGATCGACAGCATGTCCTGGCTAACCTCGGTGAATGGTGTTTGTCTGCCAGTTGTATTTGCACACTGAACGTGCGTGTTTAGGACGGGATTGGCCTGCGTTGATGAACCGAATGTCAGCGACAATATTACATGCGACGATTCTCGTGAAAACCGCCGCGCCTGCGTGTCTCTTCCTTTGCTGTGCACGTAAGAGTGTCCCAGAACGAGACCTGCTCACCGGCGGGTCTGAAGAGTATCATGCGCCTTTGCGACCGCGACATACGAGGGGGTACATCTACCATGGCTCCCCGCCTGTTTGTGTCCTCATTACCGGCCAACGACCTCACGCTCGGTCTCATCAAGTTTCATGCGATTTGCTGGTATTATTCAGGCACTTCGTTACAATGTACAATGGGCAGTCCTTCAACAAGATGGAGTCTGCAACCAGCGACTACAAGGCATTACTGACGTATACTAGTGATTGGCGAGCATTGCAAGAAGGCGAATGGGTCGTAAGTCGCACGACAAACGACTGGCACTGGCGTCGTATGACTTGTAGAACGAACGCAGTCCTGCGCTGCGCTGTGCTGGATGACCACGCTGTAGACATTCCTGTGGTATCCCGTGCTTCTAGTGTGTGGGACTGCGGTCTGATCGGCGTGTATATCGGAGACGAGGACTATCGCAGTGAGAGGTGGCTCATTATTTCGCTCTCTAAACCAGATCTATTGTGGCTGTCATGTGTATCTACGAGCCTCGAGTAGACAGTGAGGCTCTCTGGCCTGCCAGTTTGCGGAGTGTTTGCGGGGCTACCTGATGACGTGAACACTTTCAGTGCAAATTTTTGTGTTGCTCCAAGAAATATGCACCTCGAAGACATCCACAACCGAACGATACTCAAACAGTCCCGAATTCGCGCTGCTCAATGCCTCGACTGTCACTCTAATGTAAGCCAAGGCGACCTGGCCTGACAATCTTCAGTCCGACCAGAATCCCTTCACAGCATCAGTGAGACCTGGAGGCGCCAATTGAGTGGTCACAGCCCGTTCGCACGCGGGCATTCGCTAGCCGTTTAATTCCCCTCTGGCACGAGGTTCGCCCTTTTCCCAGGTTTCTCTGTGCTTGCCTAGGTATGACTGCTGGTATCCGTGACAATGACACCCTTCGTTAACACTACTATGTACCTTATTTCTAGTCTCGCATCGCTGTCGACGACCAATGTCCCCCAGTTTCCGGTCAACATCTCTGGTATCCACTACTAGCCCGTCCGTGGACGTTTCCGATGAACACGATGGTTTGCCCTTTGAAGGACATTCTTCGCTGATCTGCGCGCTCGCCTACTCACGTGATGGCAAACAAATCGCCGCTGGAGCAGGAGACGGACTGATTATAATTTGGGACTCAAAGACCGGAAGCCAGATCCAGCAGCTCAAAGGTCACACCGACTTCGTCAACGCCATATCCTTCTCACGCGACGGCAGCAGGCTAGTTAGTGGAAGTCGTGACCACATTGTTTGCATATGGGACACCACCACTGGGGAACCTGTTGGGAGAAAGTGGGAAGCACATTCAGACGACGTGCTGACAGTCAATTACTCGCCGGACGACGAAACGATCGCAAGCGGAGGGAGGGATTGCCTGGTACGGATCTGGGATGCACAGGGAAAGATGGCCGTCGAAATTACCGAGCACCATGACTGGGTGAACTGTGTCACGTTCTCGCCTGATGGGACCTGTGTGGCGACGGCCTGCACTGATAGCAACATTCGCATCTTCGATGTCCGGACTGGAGCCTTGGTTTTTGGCCCATTTCCAGGACATACGGACTACGTCACTGTCGTTACCTACAGCCCCGATGGCATGCAACTTGCGAGTGGCTCCGCTGACTCCACCATCCGTACTTGGGATACTCGAACTGGCGTCTTGCTTACGGACCCCTTGGAGTGTCACACAGATACAGTCTCACATGTCGAGTATTCTCCAGATGGACAGACTCTGCTCAGTAGCTCAGATGATGCAGCTATCTGCATTTGGGATTCAGTTACCGGGAAGCTCGTGGCAGGTCCATTGCGAAGGCACCACGGTCGGGTAATCGCTAGGTACTCTCCAGACGGGGCTCATTTCGTCAGTACTACATGGGATGGATTCATTCGCCTGTGGGATGCGACAACGAGGGAGGTTATTTTACCATTGGTATGTCTATTCCTTTAGTCTACATCATGATTCATAAGCAGATCCAGATGACGGAGGTCGATAAACTCGAGTACGCAATCACCGGCCCTTTCAGAGGCCACACGAACTATATCAACGATGTCGCATACTTTCCTGATGGCATGCGTGTGGCTAGCGCGTCAGATGACAGCTCAATTCGTATATGGGACGTTCAGACAGGTGCACAGGTTAAGGAGCTGGCGCATTCAAGTGCAGTTTGGTCCTTGTCAATCTCCTTCGATGGACAGCGATTAGTCAGCGGAGGATTTCATTACATCACGGTGTGGGACTGCACGACGTGGCAAGTCGCGCTTCACGTTCCCGAAGGACATTCCAATTGGGTACACTGCGTGACGTTTTCACCAGATGGCAGATTCATTGCTACAGCGGGAGATGGCGGCGAGCTGGCCATCTGGAACTCACAGACAGGCCAGCATATCAAGATGATGTCAGGCCACGACCCCGGTATGGACATTTCGACTGTTACCTTTTCACCAGATGGGCAAAGAATTGCCAGTGGCTCAGATGATACCACCATACGTGTCTGGGACGTCCACAACGCCAGGACAATTGCTGGACCGCTCGAGGGTCACAGTGACGGCGTCACTTCGGTAGCTTTCTCGCCGAACGGCAAGACTATCGCGAGCGTCTCGACCGATGGCACTCTGCGCGTGTGGGACTTAGAACTAGGCAAAGTGAGCCTCGGGCCCATCGAACATAATTCGACCATCTACGCAGTTTCGTATTCGCCAGACGGGAAGACGGTCTGCACCGCTTGTTGGGACGGCACCATATTCTTGTGGAATGCCACGACTGGTGAATTGATTCTTGGTCCTCTCGGAGATCACAGGCAGAACGTGTCATCGATTGCTTTCTCGCCAAATGGCAAGCGTATTCTTACCGGCTCGCATGACCAAACCCTGAAATTATGGGATTCCGCTACTGGAGAGGTTCTCAAATTTTCTGTGCGTTGGACTATCGGGCAATGGATTCTGTTTAGCACTGACGCGCGCGAACAGGATCCGATCCGTACGGAAGAAGATGTGAGTAGTAAGCATGATTCTCGCACCATTGTTGACAATTTTCCGTATTTTACGTAAAGCACAACGCTTTGTTGGATGTGAGTCACTGGCTTCTAGTTGATACCGGCGCCCGCTGACATGCCCCGTCATCTAGTTGCCTGCTGTGCCAGTTCCCAGTGCGACGCCCCAGGCTGACTTAGCGGAGGACACGTTTGACGTATGTCATGTCTGGTTGTTCCCCCTGTCAACCTCATGTTTTGTAGTTCCTAGCAACCTCTGGGCCACCTCCCGCTGAGCAGTCCAACCCTCTGCGTCACCTGGCTGGACTTTGGTCCCGCTTACGACCTCCCCAATCTCGACACCCCGGACGGGGAGTTCAGAGTCATCTGGAGGATATCGAATTAGGCTCCCCTGCCCATGTAAGTCAATCCATCTCACGATTGTCAGTGGTCACGCAGTTGTTTAATATGCCCTCCTCAGTTCTCAACGTACACTCGCCCAACCACAGAGGATGCATCTCAGCCTCGTTCTGCTGTGCTCAGAATTCGTTCTCTCTTCTGGCGTTCGCAGGTGGTCCCGCCCCAACACGATGACGCAGCGATCGGGTTTAGCGAGAGCAACCGTTGGCCGAAAGTTACGCGCGTGGCGTATGGACAGCTGAGATCAGTGAGTTTATGCCAGTGCCTTTCTTTCGATCATCACTCGTTCGGTTGTTCGTCCGCCTATACTCCATTCAGTTTTACCACTTAAATCTAGAAGACACGGGCTCGACTACTGACCTCCGACGCTACAGCTTTCGGCGAGGGTCCAACAGACACCACCCCGGCAAACATGCCAATAGAACTCTCAGACGACGAGGCATCAATCACTGCCGGGGATCAGGCACATACGCAGGAGCCAGTGGACTCGGGTGCTGCATCTGGCCAAGGAACCAACGTCAGCACGGGACATTTACAGCCTGACACATCAACTGCTCCACTAGCGTCACAATCACAGACCGAAACCTCCCCTCGAGGAACCGCAACAACGTCAGCCGTGCATGGAAACCCCAGTGCCCTGATACAACTCCAAAATGTCCCGGATATGCACGGTGCGAATGGTTGTTGGTGTTGTTGAATTGAATATGCCGACGCCGACACCAACGACCCCATACTGGAGGGACTATCCTTGGATAGACATCTTCTGTTACTGCCTCTGCGACCCCAGCTTGAAATAGTCCGGCACATTTCGTTCCACCTCGTCATAGTGGATCACGGACCTCTTTGAACGACTCCCAGTGTTACTATGTCCCAGCCACCAATCCCAACTCGATTTCATTTTGACTTACATTATATAGTACGCATCTCTTGCTTGACTCGCTATACGATTGTGACCATTCAAATGTACTTCGGTATGATATCTCCCGTATTACTATGTTCAAGCCAGAGTTGTTCTTATCCACGCCCAAAACCAGTCAGGAATTTGATCCTAAGCGAGCCCAAACAGTGTAGCGGCCTATGATATAAGAGGGTAGATACAGTAGTATAATGGGCCATGAATGATCGAAAATGGCATGAACGCCAGGACGTGTGGCGTGATAGCGTCTATCAGGGGTGCAACCAGTGAAAATCATAGAAAGCCATAGGACGATATCGGTACAAGAAGGAATCGAAGAGCAAGGTGGATGAGTGAACAAATGCGTGTAGGCCTGCATGCAAACAAAGGGTTAAAGAACATTGACGTTGGGTGGTCGGTGGAATCAGGCCACAGGCCGGTACATGGAGGGAATAGCTCCAACTACCGCAGTCAGTTTGATATGAGGTGGAGCGTTGTCACTTGCGCTGCTAGGTCAATGCCAAGGAGAGACAAGTCTGCACAGCGCGAGATGGGACACGTTAGAACCTTAATGGAGGCACTAACCGTCGAGAGGGGACACTACGTTTTACACGCTTTCAACGGGTCCACCTTGAAGGGTTGGCTTCGAAGATGACAAAGAAGTTTGTGAGATTTGGTGTGTCGTCGCCTTGACATTCCAATGGGTCCGCCATGCCCAGGTATCATTGTAACGGGTCCCGACAACTCGACTTCCATTCTGTTCCTCAGAATCCTACACGCTTCCACCTCCGCTTGCTGAATTGACGGAGGGGATGGAGGCTTTCGTCATTTGAAGAAGCGCGTCGCTCGAGCAAAACTGTTTAAGATAGCCGCCAAAGATCCCCATTATCGCCGTGCTGATGGATGTCACAGCATAGAATATGCAAAGAGGGTGCAATGCCACCTGGACGCTAATAGGGATGATTGAAAAGGGCGTGAATACCACAGCGTCCGACATGACATTGACAAAATCATTGGTTCACAGGATGCCTAGTACGAAGGTGGGAATGTTGTGTTTCAGCCTCATACTGCCACAGATCTTGCTGGTAGTGCACGACTCGAAGAACGCGTTGATCCGCTAGCCAATCATCCTCAACTTGTTAATGGGCAAAGTCACATGACGAATAGACTCCAAGGTACGGTACAGGCGCTTCTTCGCCCCTTCTATCAGACGGGATTGACCAGCCGACATAGCGTCCCCAGCGATGACACCGTTGTCGTAGTGGTTCGTAGCAAGATTTCAGGGGAGGTGGAGGTTATTATGACATCGCCAAGCTCTCCAGGATACCATAGGGATAAAGCCAGGGGAGGTGACCACCGTGTATATCGGTCAGTGGATACACTTACGTCTGTGGAACCCGGAACTTGCTACTGGTTCAGAGAAGTCGACTGCCTGTGATCCTATGAGCGCCTTTGATTCAGGTTCACAAGCTGCTCGGGCGCCATAGCTAAGTATCTTCACTTCTGCAAAGTCTGAGATGAGCGCGCACATCAGGATAGCTCTCAAAATCACGAGAGAGTTTGGTGATGGTTTCGCGAGTTCTGACTGGTGGAGAATAGCCTTAGGTATCCGCATTCCCAGTGGGGAATTTTGAATCTTCTCGACACACACCTTCCAAGCCGAGGAAGGGAACCGGGGGAAGTAGTCAACTAAGTGACACCTACTTATCCGCGCTAATTGAACTTTGAAGTTCACCCCCTCCCACCAGTGGGAACCACTGACAGGGTCATGGTCTATCCCTATCATGGCTAACAGAATGTGTGGTGCTCTCACGTCAAAACGTCAATAAGTAAGACTCACTGAGTCAATGGGAGTTCTGGATATCGTGGTACGTAACCAAAATTCAAGTTCTGCATTTTCGGTCCACCATACAGTAGCTCAGGGTTCGACGATTGCTGCGCTGTTTAGCGGTGTCCAAGTCGTGAGGCTCCGCTGGCACATTTGCTGGCAAACATTTGACTTGGACTGCAACAAGTTGAGGCGTCGCTCCCTCTTTCAACGCTCAGAGATGCAAACCACACTGTCACCAGATACTATCGTCGCACTCACAAGTTTACAGACCCGTAACGTATGTGATTCGTTGATTACCACAGCCTCATCCGTCTGACTAATATCAAATCGCTATAGTATATCTATGGTACTCTATCTGCGACTCACACACCTGACGGAGAGACTGACTTTATTTTCGTATAGTATCAATAGCTACTTTCTGGGTACCGAGTTTTCGCCGTGTTTTCTCAAAAGCTTACTCCTTGCTTTACAGACATTTGACTATTCCCTGAAGTGGACCTCAGAAGTACGTGCTCTGGCTAGCTTTCCCATGACTGCTCGCGCTAAGAACCAACAACAGTATGCATTCATATTTTGTACACCATGGAGGTCATCCAAACTTCTCTACTTGATTGCGCGATACTCGCCGTTCTTTCTCCTGGGGTTCCATCTCTCTCGTGAGTTGACGTTATCTACACGTGCATGAGTTCAATCATGTTGAGTACGCTTTTAGTCGATCTTCTTCCTAACGAATCTGTAAGGGTAAGCTTCCAGTTCGTAATAGCATGTCCTTCCGCATACAATCTTGTCGGCGTTCGCAGACATGCACGCTTTTGGAGAGTGTTTGTTCAGGTAAGTTGTAACCGGTCCTCACAGCCAGCCTGGACAACTGATATGTTGGGCTAGTGTTTACCACGGTCTCCATATTATCCGCTGAGGGTGAGTCACCTCATCGCTGAGAACTATCAGAGGATAACCACTCCACAACAGGTATTTTCATTTTACGGGCGTGGGCCTTGTGGGGACGCAGTGCAAGAATTCTGTGTCTCCTCCTCGGCTGCTGTGTGGTGAGTGTCAGTGTCTTCCAGGCTGTGGATGCAGACTGACAACCGTGCTGTTTCCAGTCGTTTCTCGCCTTTGATATTCTCTTTGCGGTTGCGATCGAAACGCCCACCCAAAGTAGGCAAGCGTTTTCTCGTTGCATGTCAGTGTCTCAGCCCTTCCCAGTCGTCCCTATACCAGTCACAGGGAGAGGCTCTCTAACAGGCTGTTATACTCTCCATCACGATCGACGGCAGTTCGTCCCGTTCGTGTTGCTAATAGCTTTCGAATTAGGTGAGTGCATAGCATGCAAAGCGACACACTGCGGTACCAACTATCTACCATAGAAATATTGGCTCTGACGTGTTTCCGAGCCACCCAAATCTATCGCGGGGGACGACACGGACTTTTCCAAATACTATGTCAGCACAATATCTTCTACTTCTCCTGTGGATTAGGTGGGTTCAGCTCGAAAGTCTTTTTGAATGGGACAGGATTCAGTGTTCCCTGCAGTCTTCTCGGGCATCAACATCGTTGCCATTGTGCTTTTGAAGGTGAGTGCATGTCTACGCTGATAGTGCATCTCTCATGATTTGAACAGTACAACTATGCTACCATGTTTCAGGAGTGCGAATTTTTTCTATCACCGTAAACCATGGACTAATGGGTTCCACCAGCTTTCAGATCGTGATACATTCCATCCTAGTTACCAGGATGCACTTGGCATTGTGGGATAGAGAAAAAATCGAATTGGACACTCCTCAAATAGTGGAGATGGTGACCCTCTCGCAGGCAGAGTTTGCCTCGCCGACCCTCATAGACCAGTGGACTTGATAGTCTGAGATTTCGCAGTTATATGACGGTACATGCTATACAGATTTAACACTTCAGCTTATTCCTACAACGAATCTCTACTAAAAGCTGGTCTTCATGCCTGCAAAATTCGTGCCTTTGATGCACTGGAAGCAATATCGACGTCAAGAAGGTTCTAAGACGACGTTCTTTAGCATCACTGCATCAGTTTCCACACGGACCGTCTTACCTTCCCGGCCCTGAGTTCCTCAGGGGATGGCATGAGGTCAAGACGGAGAAGCTCCGAGGCCTTGCTGACTATAGGATCGTTCTGCATGCTACATTGCATTTCAGTAGTGGTTAGCTTGTCTGCAACGCTAGACACTTACCTCGCAACTGCAACAACTTGTCCTTCTTTGACGTAGTATGCGACGAACTACGGCAAGGTGGAATCATGTCCTAGCTCCCGAAACAGCTGCGCCAATCTTACCTTCATTTCACCCGGGTCACCGTTAATGATCACGTCGTCAAATCCCGCGCCAAGACCACAATAACGGAGTTGCTGGCCCTCTGCGACAAGTTAGCAGAAACATTTAACTCATTCTGATCACGTACGTGCGCTCCAAAAGATAGGGACCTTGACGAAGGCCGCAGGCTGACCGGCAATTGTCTTGCCCACCGCACGACCGTGGTTTCCGGCAACCTGTGTGAAAGTGGGATCAGCAGACATCAATCATGCGATACAAGAGGTTCATACATTCCAATGCTCAGATTCGCCGGCTCTCTCCAGGTCTGGTGTTGGGGGTACCATGCAATGTCCCCTGTCAGGACAAGTTAGCTAAATAATTGCCCCCGACCCACTGCACTTACCGAGAGCATAAATATCTGTCTGTCCAATGACCTGTAGGTGCGCATCGACCTTTATTCCACCATCTTTCTCGAGCTGGAATCCGCTCTGCCTAAGGAATTCAGTGGCAGGAGCTACCCCGACGCCCATCACGACGAAATCAGCAGGAATCGTCTGGCCATTGACCACGACCCCAGTTGCCTGGGTTGCATTGCTCTCAGATGCTAGGATTTTTTCTACCTTGCTTTGCATGTGGAACTTGACGCCTTGCGACTCATGATACTAGTGACGAGAGTCAGAATGACGAAAATTTTCAATAAAGTACAACCTCCGACCTTCTGAAGACCCTTTCCTACTTCCTTGCCGAGAACTGCTTGGAACGGGACTTCTTCCACGCCGATGACGTCAATGGAAGCCAACTTGCGTTTTGCGACCGCCACCACAAGCTCCATGCTAATGAAGGAGCTACCGATGACGACCATTCGTTTGCCCTCTTGGGCAGCTAGATAGGACGGGGACCTGAGAGTCCGGTTATGTGTCACTGGCGTGTTTGTGAATACCTGCGTCAACTTGTTTCGAGTCCTCAACCCCTCGGAAGGTATAAACGTTCTCCAGATCAGCACCTTCGATTGGGAGGCGGCGAGGCGTTCCCCCCATGGCCAGGATGAGTTTGTCGTACGTGATGGATTCCTTCCCCCCATCAAACATGACTTGTTTCGAGGCGATATCAACTGAGGTGACAGTCTGGTGAAGACGCGAACTCAGATTACAAGAGACTGGATGTAAAAGTGAAAAAAGACTCACGACTCCGACTCGTAGAGTGGCACCATATTTAATCTTCAGGTCGGCTGCTGTGCGCCACTCGAGCTTGGACGGGTCAGTGATCAAGGCCTTGCTGAGCTTTGTCCTGCTTGCTGTCGGTAAAGAGAGTGAATGATGCACAGGGATCACTAACCTGTCAATAGGGGTATGCTTCTCTTTGGACAACACAGTGATGTTGCCCGTATAGCCATGCTTCATAATGTCAGAAAATGAATTGAGATGTCCCAGCAGATCGTACCTCTCTCAAACTTTCAATGGCGTAGAAGGTCGCCGAGCCACCACCGATTATAACTACATCTTTCCCAGAGGATAGGACGCCAGAGAAAAGGGTCGGTGGTCTCGTCATATTGGTCTTTAGCGTCTGATCTGGGTCAGCGGTAACATAAATTTTGCCATCATCTTTCACATGTGTCTTGAAGGAATGGATGGCTGTTGGAGCAGGAGCGTCCTCTGCAAGCAAACTGAACAGAGAATGTACAATCAAGATAACCCCTGATACGGACCAATGTCCCCCGTGCAGACGTTGAAGCAAGCTGTGAAGTATCAGCGAGAATGTGCAGATCCCTTCGAAGGGTACATCATGATTAATTTACCTCCGTGCCATGGACTAGCTGACGCCTCAGCGACGAGCAACTTCGGCAAAATCATGGAGCCTTACCAAACAACCCTTCCATCTGCGGTAAGGACTCCCTTTGCGAGGGGAGCGCCATAGTGAGTGCAGAACGCGCTTGTAGCGTGCACGCTGTCCCCCAAGCGATACAGGAGTATTTTTCCCTCGCCCTCAAAAGTCAGCTCCTTCCTGGTCACGATCCAAAGCAGTCAGCACATGAAGGACCATGAGATATGTGCGCACATTTTGCCATCCTCGAGGTCGGACAGACTGCACACTGGGAGGCTCTTCATAGACATCGTGACTGAGCGAACTTGAATCTGGCGTAGTATTGGAAGCTTTGTGAGATTCAGAGCCAGACGCAAGAGCATAAACCCATGGACGAGCGCCTGACTTCAAGTTGCCACTGGCAGTGCCAGCGGTGATCCCAATGACGATGTCCCACTGGCCAGGACCTCTGGCACTCCGATGTAACTACTACACTCTCACCTATCAATGACAAGTACTACATCATGATACCGCTACTCACTTGCTATGTCCGTTAATATTTCCATTCATCTCTACAGCCTCTTGACCGACCAAAACATCGACCGGTCTTTGATATCCAGAAATTCACGAACACGTATCTCTACCTCTACTTTGACTTGTCCCTTTCCAAAAACTGCGCCATCCCACAATTCTGCCCAACTGTCTGTAGAGTGGCAAAATACGCTGTAGTGCCTCCCCGAAATACACCCCGTGACGATCTCTTTCTCTGGTGCTCCGACGTGCACGCCGCAAATGATTGACCCAGGCTCCGGAGAGAGCAAGCCTGCGAGAGCGCGCGCCATGTGAAGTTGTCTCTCTTCGTCGAAGAGATGGAAGAAGGCCGACGCGTTGATTACTGAACAATGTCCATGAAGTGGGTTGAGAGATGTCAAGTTTGACAAGTCCGGGCGCGACGGAAGGATTTCTTGGACAGGTGGTATAATAGTGACTGAGTCACTGTTATACTCCCTGTCCAATCAAACACATCCCCCACAACATAGTGACCGGGATAGGAGTCCTTCGACGTCCTGAACAGGAGGTGACTGAGCTCGGAATACTCTAGACCGGAGTAGTACCTCAACTAAGCGTAGAAAAGGTTAATATTGTTACCTTTCTTTATGTCCGATGCAACGATGTTGCAAGCTGGAAACCCGTCAACCGCTGCCTTCCTCGCATCAACACTTACTGCACACCATTGAAACCGAATTTAGCCCCTGGATATATCAGGCTGTAGACAGACGACTTACAGCAAGATCCAATGTCAAGGAGGATTGATCCCTGTCGCTCACGACCTAGCTTTATAATATCGCGGTAGGCAGAATTCTGCGCGATCTTGGGTCTGGGTATTCCATCGTATCAGATGCTTGCAAGGAAGCTTGCAAAAACACTTTACAAACGTGAGAAAGCCAAATCCGTAGATGCAGGGGTACGGGGCAACCTGCGTAGCCGTCAGTGAAGGGGGACGTCGAGCGCTAGCCCAGATCGAACAGCACTTTGTAAGCTTTCTCCTGAACCATTAAGATGTGCCAGTGTGCCTTCAGCTGTCCATCGTTATCAATTCGGGTGGTCGCCTTGAAAAACTCTGCTGCTTCAGCCGAGAGCGAGTAAAGATTAGGATCAAGTGGGGTAACATCGGATAAATTTGGACGAAGTACTCTGTCTCCCTCTGAGACATCTTCAGAGTATGACGGATCGATGGGTGCCATGGAACTTCAAACACACTCGGCAGAAGGGGGATGAGGCGTTAAATCTGATTGATAACTTGGGCGCTGAGCGTGCAGAAACCTCATCACGTGGAGGTGAACAGGGGTATTGCTAGCGGGTGCTAATTACGTTACGTACTTAGGACCAGGTGTATGACATCAGATAAGGCAAGAGGACATCCCCAGCACTAAGGATCCCCGGAGACACAATGTATTGCTACAGGACGAACCAAGACCCGAAACAGAATAACCTCTGCGAAGCTTCTTCACCAAGCCACACCTATATCCATCCTGTGGACGACAAATAGGTCGGCAGTTAGTCTAATCTAGAAGACACATGACTTGCCAGTGTTCCTGTACCAAAGCGATATTGTCCTCGCTCTCGTCATTCCAATGGAAACGATCGAGTCCGAACCGTCCAGTGTCGTCTTTGGAGACGGGTGTTCGAAGAGAGGCTTGATCGTTCATGGACTTTTCCGTGTTCAGGGACAGTGCTAGAGTGCTGGTCTCGGACATCGAAGGGGTAACTATGCGTCGCGCTCTTATCGCACTGTCAGGACTGCAAGCCGAGAGGGTTGACGTGATAGAATTCTGCCGCAATGAAGATTTGAGGGGCTTGTTCGAGGTAGTACTATTGCTGTAGGAGGAGGCAGGCGTAGTGCGCAGGACAGTCGCTGCCTTCGATTGATCGTTCTCCTTGTCATTTGTACCATCCCGCGGCAAAGGGGACATGACGTCGGCAGTTTCATCAGGAATTAACGCCAACCGTAATGGCGACATTCCAACGGCAGGACCGTTCCGGGACCGCGATCTCCTATGTTTCGATTTTCTATTCATCTTTTGCACGGCATATACGAGCGGCGCGGCCTGGATCCCAGCAGAGTTTGTAGGTGGCTCCATGGTATTGACATCGCGAGTTTGTGACGCGTTAGAGGGTGAAGAATTCAAGATTGGTTCTGCACAGAGATGCTCGGACGAGACGACTCTTTCAACCCTGTCTGTGTTGGGGACTCGCGGAATCGACACCATTTCACCGAAATCTGGCTGACGAGAATGAAAAACATTTGTGATGCTCGTGTGAGGAGAAAATTGAAGTGGAGGCAAACATTCGCTAGTCGGATTCTGGGGGCACCTTGACAGAATTAGGGGCTGATATGAAGGCAGCGGAGGTAAAGGAGGTATAGGTTCGCGGCTAGACTTGGAAGAATGCTTGGACAGCTGAAGTGAGTCTCTAGGACCCGTGAGAGGTGACGACGGAGTAGACTGGGGTGGCGGATCAGATAGAAAAGAGAAGGATACACCAGGACTATCGACCAATCTGACTGGCGACTGGCTCGCACGTCTCCCGATCGTCATATCGTAAACTTCAGGTATTGTTGAGGGACCAGCTGCCTCGCCGAAGTCACCGACATAGGACCGAAAACCATTCCAGGACGAAGATTTTTGGTGCACCGGTCTTTTGGCCTTTCCACCGCGATAATGGGAGAGTGGCAAAGGACCGAACGACATCGGCGAGGCGGGTTCCTCGATACTGGCTTCGCTTAAAGTGCTGAAGAGGACACAGACCTCGTGAGGCGAGAACTTGAACTCGGATCCTTGGATTTCGAATTTGCATAAGCAGGAACGCAACGAACGTCTCCTCGAGTTCCTATGCAATCGATACTTGAAAGAGGACCTCTGGTGCCAGGGTTCTGTGTCTAGCTCGAGATAGGAGACCTGTTTCCCAGCTGGGAGATCCAAAGCATCCGACCAGGAGACCGCGATTCGAAACTTCGTATTTGAGTTGAGCTTCGGAAGGAGGATATATTAAAGTTGTAGAAGACCAGAAATCGGAGGAAAAATCATTGGGCGAGGATTGTGTGATGTGCGGGGAGTGGATGGTTGCAATGCGACGATACCTCATATACAGGAGCTTGATGCCGGTGAAAACAACGATGACAAGGAAAAAGTAAAGAGAAATCACGATTATCGGTGTGTATCTCCCGACTGTGGCCGCGGTGGAAGGAGATGGGAGAGGAAGAGCCATGGCTGCATGAGGTAGAGCAGCCAGACACCACAGCGAACGGACGGCGATGCGACCGCGGCAGAACATCGGACACGCTAGGTTTGGGTCGCTCGATACTAGAGTATATAATGGGCAGAGGCTGCAGCTACCTGTGAGGGTGCTGCGTTGACTTGACAAACCGAGTGAATGTGGTGCAGTTTCAACTTATGCACTCATATGTTTACTTCCCTTTTGGGTTATCATGAATCCGGGCAGTAGCCCGATGTACATGTGAACCAAAGAATTCACTTCCCATTAACGCCGCCACCAAGGGTGGGGCCCGGTGGGGGTCCCGTGAGTATCTACGTTTCCACTGATAGCACTGCAGTGTGCTGGTGATGTCCCCAGGGCAGCGTATCCATTCGTAACTTTCTCTCGCACTCCACGATGTCTGCTCGCATCCTCGCCTACTCTGCAACCGCTGGCTACAGGCACGACAGCATTGAGCCGTCCATCGAGGCGCTCAAGGCCAAGGGCCCTTCTTACAACATCGAGTTTGACTTTACTGAGGACAAGAGTCAGTTCACAGATGAGAACTTGCAAAAGTACGACGCTATCTTGTTTTTGAACAACTCAGGAATAGGTATGTGTTTGCCGGGAACTTGAAGAGCATTGCGTGGGACACACGACTTTTGACAGTCCTCGACGACACGGGGAAAGCTGCTTTGCAGAAGTATCTGAACCTCGGAGGGAACTTTATCGGTGTTCACTGTGCAGCAGATGCCCTCCGGGACACTCCCTTCTTTGGAAAGCAAATCGGTGAGATAAGCACGCGTCTGGAACTGGTGGATCGCTAATGGACGTGACCATAGGGGCGTATTTTGACTACCATCCAGATATTCAAGAGTCGGTAAGGTAACACCCTGGTTGACGGCAATCCCGCGCTGATCAGAATAGGTGGTTGATGTCGTCGATAACACTCACCCAAGCACAAAGATGCTCCCTGCACAGTGGAGACTCCTCGACGAAATGTGAGATGTTAGTCAAGGCGGGAAGACCTCGCTTACCACAACACAAGGTACAATTTCGAGTCGGACCCCCGAGCAGTTGGCGCGAAGGTCCTGCTGACAGCAGATGAGACTAGCTATTCAGGCAAGTGTCAGACGGCGAGACAAAACACGACTTCTAGACTAACTGTGCCAATCGCAGACCCACAAGAAAGGAAGTTTGACCACGGAACACCTCATCCTGTAGGAAAGTAATATCCTCTGATCCATCATTGACCAGTGCAAACAATGTTCTACAGCCTGGTATCAGGAACGCGGCGCTGGCGTTGAACCTGGGGGCATCGCTGGCCGCAGCTGGTATACTAGCCTAGGGCATTGTATTGAGATTTGGAGTGTAAGTGAGGTCATGGCAACCTAAAGATGCCAAGATTTACCACCAATAGGACGAGCTCTTTCTAGGTCACGTCTTCGGTGGGATAACGTGGGCGCTAGCGTCCAAGACAACTCGAGCATTCAACAGCAGTGGCAAAGTTGGGAATGCACCTTAAATAGGGGCATGTGTGCGGATGTGTGAGCGACCAATTAGTGGTGTATGAATACAAGCCAGATGTAAATGAAAATGGCAGAGATGGGAGGCGAGTAAAGTATGGGTAATGATATCAAGAAATGAGTGTGGGGTTGCAATGAGATACCGTGGTCAATTGTCGTTTGGATCATTGGGGTCTACATTCGGGTTCACCACCCATCCCATGATCGTCGTAGTCGTCATCGTCTTCATCCTCCCAATCGCCATCATCCCCTTCTCCGAACTGCGATGCAAACCCTTGATCAAAGAAGTCCGAACTAGCCGGGAAATACCGTGCACGCACGTCTTCAAGATCTGCTTCCTCGAAGGGAGCTTCATCAATTATCATCGGTGCAGGGTCGATGTTTGCCTTCTTTGGCGGAAGGAGTTTGGCTAGTGCCTATGGAAACGGGAGATTACATATCAGCTATCACGAAAAGGCTGATTGATTTACCTGTTGGTCGATACTGTGTAGCCATTCAGCGTCTGGCACCTCATACTCGAGGACGATATACAGGTCACCCTTTTGATCAGGGTTCTTGAAAACAGGCATGCCTTCGCCTCGCAACTTGATAGTTTGGCCAGGCGTGACGATCTTGCCAGGAGGACTGGAAACGCTGATCCCTCGACCGTCCAGGTGAGTTATCAATATCCGAGAGAAGCCCAGGAGCGCTTCTGATAACGTGATCTTGACATTTGCAAGCAAATCACTTCCTGAACGTTCAAAAGATTCATGATGTGCGGTCTTCAGGCGAAAGATAACATCTCCTGGGGGAATATTTGGCTGTTGAGAGTCAGTACTCATCCAACGCGTGACACCCGAAGTGGTTTACTTCTTGGTCACCAGCGCCAGCTAGGACAATACGATAACCATCTGGCATCCCCTTCTCGACGTAGATCTCCTGTCGTGTTTTCTCCTTGACGGTTTTTTCGCCCTTGCACTTTTTACACCTGTAGGTGGTGAGCCAACATTCCATAATTATTTCAGCGCCTACCGGTCCTTCTCCCGAATTTTGGTTCCTTCACCATTGCACTCAGAACATTTGGTGCGCATGGTCCCATACCTGGACGGTGCGATCTGTGTCTGCGTGAAAGTCCATCCCTTGCCCTCACAGTGAGAGCATTCTTTGGCTTTAGCATTTCCTCGTGTTCCCGATCTGAAAGGATGGTATAAGTATGCGTTGCAGATGGAATATTCCAGACACACGGACCCAGTGCACGTTCCGCAGATCACCTCCTTTTCCATGTTCATTTTAACTGCCTTGCCGTTATAAAGCTCCTCAAGAGTGACCTCGTAGGGGATTTCGGTATCTTCGCCCTTGCGTCTACGTGGGCCAGAGCCAGCAAAATCGAAGAACGTCGTTGAACCTCCGCCAAAGAACTGAGCGAACATATCAGCAGCGTCGGCTGGCATGCCACCACCCTGTCCGCCTGGGCCGGTGAAACCATCCATACCCTCCCTGTCGTAAACCTCTCTCGAATTTGGGTCGCTCAGGATTTCGTATCTAAAGTCATACCGTCGATTAGAGACCTCCGGGGGGCTAGGGATGATTGTACTAACGCCGCAGCCATCTCTTGGAATTTCTGTGCCGCCCCTGGGTCATTGGGATTCTATACTTGGTATAAGTTGCGTGTCAAACTATGCAAAGACTGAGAACCGACCTTGTCCTAGTTGAGCAACAGAAGTCAATATTATTGCTTGAATAAAGTTTCCTGGAGGTACTCACAGGATGATGCTCCTTTGCCTAAACCGATGTCAAATCACGACACAGGCGAGAGTTGTGAGAGTGCACACCTTTTTCCGATAGGCTTTTTTTATATCATCTTGCGAGAAAACAGTAAGGATGGTGTTGTGCCAAGTAAGGTATAGTACCCACTCTCGGAAGCGCTTGGAGGAACACCTAAAAGCTCGTAGAGTCCTAATTCAACGGCCACTGATGGGCCAACGCCTTCAAGACCATAAAGACAAAAAGACAATAGCTAGGTACTTACTGTTGGGGACGGAGACGGAGGGGAAAAGGAGGAGAGCGGCACACAACAGGAAGTACGCGTTTTCAGGACGCGACTATGGCCCTGCGGAGTTTCAAATTCGGGGCCTCTGTAAAACTTGCCGCTTTTTTTCGACATTTATTTCTTTGCTTCTGTTCGCCTCAACTTGACAGTTAAAGTGTTTCGACAAATCGGAACTACATACCCTCCTCCTCTGTGGACGGGTTGTATCACCCACCTACCGTGAGTCCCGTTTACTCATTGCGACAACATGATGTCTTTATATTATCTACATTGTCCGACCAGCCGCGTGCTGGATGTGACGAACAAATCAGCCTGATTCTTAACACCACCTTGCATGAACATTCATACTGATGTCCCACACTCAACAGACCCTCCTCATATTTCTCTCACTTCTTATGGGATCATGTATTTTTCTAGAGGCTGATGCCCTTTGTACCCGGTAGAATAACCTCATGCAATGAACTTCTACTTTGAGGCCTCCAAAGTCCTCGATCGTCTTGATGCGAAACAGGGGTCTATCAAAGGCATACTTGCCACCTTACCAGAGAAAAGTAGAGCCAGGACTGCGGCGCTTGTCATCGAGACGCTGAAATGTGAGCCAAGGCAGTGCGAACAGCGTGGTTCTGGAACGCTGAGGAGTGTCGCTATTTTACGTGTCTCACAGACAAGGCAGTCCTTTTAGACGTGATCAAAGCTTCCAAGCTCCTGACAGAGGAGAAGAAGAAAATTACGTCGGCCAACTTGGCACTCGTCCTCGTTCACGATGTTCTCCTATCTGGCGGTATACAGGCCGGAGATGGTCCCGTGAAACAAGCGATCCTACGGCACAAAACCCGCCTCCGGAGCGAGTTCCAGCGCATCAAGATCAAGCGCGGTGCAAAATATGACCATGATTTAGCGCATTCCGGCGACGAGAGGGCAGGTGAGTGTCTCATACACAAGATGTATTTGGGATTCGAGGATAGGTGATCCCTTCAACTAGTTCGTATACCACGCTACGTTCGAGTGAATACTCTGTTGTGGACGACAGGGGAGGCTATTCGCTACTACACAGAGAAAGGCTTTCAGTTGTCGGACCCCTTTACTTCAGAGTCTGTCGTCCACTCCGTAATACTGCATCCTTACCCATACTCTCACAGCAAAGCCTTTGTACAAGACGAACACATTCTCGATCTCCTGCTCTTCAACCCTCACGTACAATTCAACAACGACATGTGCTACAAGACAGGGAAAATTATCTTGCAAGATAAAGCCTCGTGCTTTCCTGCGACCGTGCTCGCCCCTCCCAGTGACGATCATGGTGTTGTGATTGATGCAACGGCCGCCCCGGGAAATAAGACGTCACATTTGAGCGCTTTGATGGGTGGTAAGGGACAGGTAATGCCTCCGGTCACTCTCCCCAGACAGTCGCTCACCACGACCTGCCTCCTGACTAGCTCTATGCCTTTGAGAGAGACAAGAGACGCTTCTCTACTCTCCAAACCATGCTCGCCAAGGCTACATGCAAGAACGTAGAAGCTATCAATATAGACTTCCTCAAAATCGATCCGTTAACCCCCAAGTACGCCAAAGCAACACACATGTGAGCTCTTGCTTTCCTTGGGGGCAAAGCTCCTGCTTATGTCCTTCAGCCTGCTCGACCCTTCATGCAGCGGCTCTGGCATTATTAATCGACTAGACCATCTCCTTGAAACACGTGAGCTCCTTGTTGTGTTCCATATCTCGCGCTGATTTTCCCTTTTAGTTGAGAACGAAGAAACCGAGGAGCAGGAAGAACGTTTGAAAAAGCTCGCAACCTTTCAGCTCATGATGATACGACACGCCATGAAGTGTCAGTGAACGTGTTTCTTCACCGAAAGAGATTCAGCAAACTGATTAGCACATCCACAGTCCCCAGTGCTCAGAAAATCGTATATTCCACGTGTAGCATCCACGCCGTTGAGAACGAACGTGTCATCTGCGAAGCATTGAAATCAGAAGAAGCGCAGAGAGGTAACTTCAAGCTTGCTCCTCGGGAAGACGTGTTACCGAAATGGCATCGCCGAGGATTACCAGAAGGAATGGACTCGTCAAGTAAGAACACGAATTTAATGTCGCTTTGTACGAGGTCTGATCGGTGAATTTCTAGAGGATGCATCATCTCTGGTCCGCTGTTCGCCTGACAGTGACGCTACGAATGGCTTCTTCGTATCTTGTTTCATCAAAAGCACACGGGTGCCAGCCGATGACCTCGGGACGATTCAGAGGAAGCGCAAACGTAGCGATAAAGGTCCCAGGAAAAAAAAGAAACTTTAATGGACATCAACGCAATCAATAATAACATTCGTTCCTGTCGAAAGTGAGTTAGGTCAGATAGCCATGGGACACTGAGTACTTCTACAGAGACTTTCTTCAGAAACGGTACAGACTCAGCGAGTACTTTGAGAATACGTTGACTACATCTTCCCTCCCGATTTCCGGTTGCGTCAACGTGATAAGTTTGAGGCCCGCTCACCGGAGAAGAAGCCAGTCAGATATCCGTGCAAAGCTTACTGAAGAAGGTTTCGAGCCTACGGAGATTACCGTTGATGCACTAGAAGCTCAGGCTGTGGAGATCGAGCAATCCCATTTGATCAATGAAAGTGATGGGAAACGTACTGCTGACTCTATGAAACCCGAAGCGGCTGTGAGTGCTCAGACTAGTTCCAACTCAATTGGCATTCGTGTGACGACTACTAGTGCCTCGACTCAGAACCCTAGTGGTTGTCGTCTCGGTCCGAGAAGAGCTCGAGCTCACAGATCAATGCAAGCACCTCTAAGCCTAAGAAAAGTGCTGAACCCTTACGGAGATTGCGGGAGAGTAATTTGTGTTTTGAATGCGAGAAGCCAGGGCATGCTGCAAAGACCAACCCGAGCGGCGTCATATGAAACTTCCTACTGCGGTGCGGGCAAATGTTGTTACGCCGCAGAGATACAATTCGCCGCACTCCACGCGGGAAACAGTTATGGGCTGTACAGCATGGGATCTTCCCTTCGGGTAGGAATGTAATGGAGTTACCCCCTCTCGTCGATGAGTATCGAGAGTAACTTGGAGTACTCGGAGGTTCGGAGTCGGAGCCGAGCCAGGGACCGCAAAACCCAGTCACCGTTTCAGAATTTGATGCCAAAGTTAGTTAAGGCGCATGTCAGGTTGACGTCACTTGTGCCCAAGGAGTCACGCCTCAGGCCTCAACGCTCAGACGCTGATGCTCCTCATGCATGACCTGGGAGCGGTCAGACCTTTGATGACAAGGTCCATCCTGGTATAGGGCGAATGTTACGGTTCCGATGAATTCGTCCCCTTGTCTTACATAGTCTTCCTAGCCTTTGGTCATCTATCACATATAAAGCGATCAGATACTACCCTACATACTTCAGTTGGCTTTCCCCCCTTTCTGTGGAATCGACTCAGTTTCGAACCGTTCTATCTCGTTTGAGTTAAGCCACTTCAACGTCTACTAGATGGCACAAAAGACTTGCCGCTTTCCAAATTTCCTTCCTTCAAGGCTTCCGTTCGCTTCAACTTGAGGTGTTTCGACTTGTCGAAACTGCCTACCCGCCACTCTCTGTGGACGGCCTGTATCACCCACTGGTCTGGTCTACCGTGAGTCCCGTTTGCTCATTACGACAACATGATGTCTTTGTATTATCTACGTGATCCGACATGGTCCGACTAGCCTCGTGCTAGATGTGGCGAGCAAATCAACCTGATTCTGAATACCACCTCGCACGAACACCCATGCTGATGTCTCGCACTCAACAGGCCCTCATATTTCTCTTACTTCTTATATACGTGTCATGTAATTTTCCAGAGGCTGAAGCGTTTTGTACCCGGTGGAATAACCTTGTGCAATGAACTTCTCTTCGAGGCCTCCAAAGTCCTTGGTCATCTTGATGCGAAACAAGGGTCTGTCAGAGGTATACTTGCCACCTTAACAGAAAAAGTAGAGCGAGGACTGAGACGCTGAAATGTGAGCCAAAAGCAGTGCGAGCAACGCGGTTGTTCTGGAACGCTGAGGGGTGCCGCTATTTTATGTGCACCACAGACAAGGCAGTCCTCTCAGACGTGATTATAGCTTCCAAGACCCTGACAGAGGAGAAGAAGAAAATTACGTCGGTCAATTTGGCACTCGTCCTTGTTCACGATGTCCTCCTATCTGGCGGTATACAGGCCGGAGGTGGTCCCGTAGAACAAACGATCCTGTGGCGCAAAACATATCTCTGGAGTAAGTTCCTGCGCAACAAAGTCAAGCGCCGTGCAAAATATGACCATGATCTAGCGAATTCCGGCGGCGAGAGGGCAGGTGAGTGTCCTTAGCACATCCGTAGTCCCCAGCGTTCAGAACTGAGAAAACCGTATATTCCACGTGTAGCATCCATGCCATTGAGAACAAATGTGTCGTCTGCAAAGCATTGAAATCAGAAGAAGCGCAGAGGTAACTTCAAGCTTGCTCCTCAGGAAGGCGCAAGGATTACCAGAAGAAATAGACTCGCCAGGTAAGAGCACCAATGTCATGTCGCTTGTACGTGGTCTGATGGGAATTTCTAGAGGATGCATGCATCTCTGGTCCGCTGTTCGCCTGACAGTGACGCTACGAATGGCTTCACATCACATTTCATCAGAAGCACACGGGTGCCAGTTGATGATCTCGGGACGATTCAGAGGAAGCGCAAACGAAGCGATAAAGGTCCCAGGAAAAAAAAAGAAACTTTAATGGTCATCGACGGAATCAATAATAACATTCGTTCCATGGTTCTGACAACCAAGCTTGACGACAGGATAATGCTGCATACAGAGGTGAATTTGAACCTAGGGTAAAAGGAAGGCTACAATCAATCAATCAAATCACGTTTTCCCGTCCCTAAAGAACTTCTGTGGTCAGCTGCAGTGAGTACAGACCCTACACTCTTGAATATCGAAACGCTAGACGGAAGTCGGTGAGGAAAGTCCAAACATCAGGGCAAAGAATGGAGGCAAATTAAGAAGTCGGCATGGACTGTTAGGTGAGTTTACCATGAAGGGAGTGGTGTAAGTTATTGTGTCGGAGTGCTGATCTGTTGTTGAGCGTATTGCTGCTGGTAATATTGAGCATAACTAGCGGAGTAGTCAGGTTGCTGCTGGCCATAGCCGCTCTGGGGATAACCACCCGCAGCCCATTGCCCAGCGGCACCGTACTGAGCTCCGTAGCCACCGCCGTAAGGTTGAGGTGGACGATACCCCACATTTTGAGGAGGTTGGTTGGATTGCCACATCTCCGGACGACGCCAAGGGGGAATGTTAGAACCGCCCGCTGTAATGTCATGTCCAGCTCCAGATCCGCCCCAGGGCCCCTTTCCGCTATCTCCGCCAGGTCCCTTTCCACCCTCACCAAGTTCCGCCATCAAGCTCGCGTACTCGGAATCAAAACCTCCCTTGGACATGGCTCCCGGTGA
Source organism: Melanogaster broomeanus (assembly GCA_014904935.1). Classification (NCBI taxonomy): domain Eukaryota; kingdom Fungi; phylum Basidiomycota; class Agaricomycetes; order Boletales; family Melanogastraceae; genus Melanogaster; species Melanogaster broomeanus. The sequence goes on along the minus strand of MU123733.1, from coordinate 113,327 downwards.
AGCACTAGCAGGTGGAGGTGGAGGAGCATTCGGATCCCTGTTAACTTGACAGTCACGCGCCATGTGACCGGCACTACCGCACACGCGACAGATGATGTTAGCAGTGAAGTTGCGTTGCTCTGGACAGTCGTATTTGCGGTGACCAAGCCCCCCACAATTTTGACAGATTTGGTTCTCGTCGTCGCGAAGGGTACCATTCAGGGCAGCAAGTTCGCGAAGCTGGTTGCGCTTGTGATCATTCTGGCCTTCGGGAGTTGAAGCGGCCTAAATAACTAATCAGATGAGTGATTTGAGTGGACAATCAGCGTCACTTACTGTTTCGATAACTCTGTTAATCATTTTAACACAAGCTGCTACCTTCTCTTCAGATTCAGCGATGACGAGACAGTGAAGATCTTCTTCAGCATCATCAGCGTACTGGTCTGGCCGTGCCTTCCCCTCCTTTACACTGCCTTTACCGCGGATGCTGATCTTGGCGCCACTTTCCCGCTCCATCTTCTTAAGTGAGTTACCACGCGGCCCAACGAGAAGCCCAAAGAAATTGATCTCTGGGAACTCTTTAACTGGGATATAGACCTTATCCGAAGGACGTTGAGAACGTTTCTGTTGGTGATATTCGACGGGTGGGCGGAAGTTGGGATCATTTTTCATGGCGCGATCCACGAGGCGGATGCGCTCGTCTTCAAGTTTTTTGCGATAGCGAACCTCACGAACGTTAGTACGACGACCATGACCGTCATAAGTAGGAGGGGGAGAAGGGGAACTGTTATCAGAGTAAAGATTAGTATGCATAGCTGGACTAAGGGTTTAGCACATACCGTTCTCGCTCAGGAGGGATAAAATCGTTTAACCTAAGCTTTCGATTGATCTCCTCAAGACGTAGATGGATAGCGTAATTGTCGAGTTGGGCCTGTGAGACACCAGCGGCAGAAATTGCTGTTGGCAAGCCAGGGATTTCGGTCTTGGCTTCACCCCAGCGGCTGCGTCGCTTGCGAGTGCCATTCGCATCAGCTATATATGAGTGAGAAATCACGGTGCGTCAAGGTTAGTATCAGTTAGTATTAACAGTGACAAGTGGGCAAGTGACCCTTGCTGGTCAAGTAGGATATGAAAGAAGGATCCCACCAAATAGCAAGGAAGGAAGATACGACAGTTCGGGCGCCGTTAGTCAAAGTCTCTGACTCACCCATAGATCCATTTGGAGTCTCCTCTCGCCCCCTCCTAGAATCTGGTTCCTGAGGGGCCTGGCGGGGATAAGCAGAAGGTGACGGCTGGGCGAGCTGCGGAGGAGCGGATTCCTCGACTGGAGCTGGTCCAAAACGACGGCGCGTTCCAAGAGGAACTAAAAAAAATGAGAATGAAGAAACGAGTGAATACTATGCCTCTTTACTTACCATCGTTAGTGCCACTGACTTCACGGGTTGCGGGTCTCCACATTGCTGTTGTTGAGATACTAGAACTGGGCGACGGCGTCGAAGACAAAGAAAAGATGCGAAATGAATCTCCGAACCCAAGTTTAAGTACAAGCTCCGCTCAAAATGGATATGCTGACAAATACTTGACTGTGTGTAGTTGGTTTGAACTTGTCGGTACCGCTGTCATTGCACAGTCATCGACCACAAGATGGCTTCCAAGAGAGTTGCTGAAGGTGAAGAGACTTGTGGCTCTTTGATCTGTACTTTGCTCACCCTTACTCAATTCAGACCCGATAGCCTCCACTTCCTTGTCGAAGCGTCCAAGACGTGACGTGGATAACGATGACTATATTAACATAGAAGAGGACTACATGAGTGATCCAGCAGCTGACGCTGCTCTCGTGCCCCGCGGCGCTACCATCAACTTCAGCGCTCTCACTAGAAAGCTTGCCGAAGCACGACGTTCAACAAACGTCGGTGGCGAAGAGAGTTCCTTAGATGCACACCGTCGTCAGCAAGATTCTCTCGTCTCACATATCTTCATGGACCAAGACTTCTCGTGGTTGCGCTTGAAATCGGATCATGCTTCTCGCCCCCTCTGGATTAGCCCGGAGGATGGGCATATCATCCTCGAAGCCTTCTCTCCCATTGCGGAGCAAGCCCAGGACTTCCTTGTAGCTATTAGTGAACCTGTCAGCAGGTGCGCAGGTGCCGCTTGTTATGTACAATACATGTTTACACGCGAGTCACTAGACCGGCGTTCATCCACGAATATAAACTTACGTCGTACTCTTTGTACGCCGCGGTGTCAGTGGGCTTGCAGACAGAAGACATTATAGAAGTTAGTACAGACTGGTTGATCCATTTTCCTTCAGTTGCTGACAGACATCAGGTGTTAAACCGCTTGTCTAAGGTTAGCGATTCTCAAGGCGAAATAAACTGCGGACTTTAACAGTCATATCAGGTACCAGTGCCGGAGAGCATCATCAACTTCATTCGCGAGCGCACGCTGTCATACGGCAAGGTAAAGCTGGTGCTCAAACATAACAGGTACTTCGTGGAGAGTAATCACCCGGAGACCCTCCAACTTCTCCTCAAAGACAAGGTCATCCGTGAAGCTCGAGTGCTCTCTCAGCAGACAGATAACAGCATCAGAGCGGCCACTTTCACCACCTCTAAAGCACCCGTGAAAGGCAATCTCACTATTCCTGGAACGAAGGAGGCGGAGAAAAAGAAAGATGAGAGTTCTACCAGCCGAGCACCAGGAACCCCTGGCGCAGGCGCCGCGGATTCCGACCTGTTCACATCGATAGTAGGGGTGGATGGTGGTATGTCTTCCCCACAACGGTGCCAGTCACTTTTACCGAACGCAGAATATTTGCAGATGACATGGAGGAGGATGACGACAATGTGCATGCTTTCGAAATAGACGATGCGAAGATTGATGTTAGTCCCTTCCCTCTCCAACGTCGGTCTGAGGCTTAATCATTCACAGGATGTGAAGAAGCGGTGCAACGAGCTTGAGTATCCCATGTTAGAAGAATATGACTTTCGAAACGATACTATCAATGCCAATTTGGACATTGACCTCAAACCCGCAACTGTGATACGACCGTATCAGGAGACCAGCCTGAGCAAAATGTTCGGAAATGGGTAAGCTCAGTTTCATACAGACCTAAAGTGTTGTTCCTTATATTTGGCCCAGTCGAGCCAGGTCTGGGATTATTGTGCTTCCGTGTGGAGCGGGAAAGACGCTTGTTGGTATCACGGCGGCGTGCACAATCAAAAAGTCTTGTCTCGTGCTGTGCACATCTTCGTACGTCTTGCCGTTTCATAGTCCGGAACAGGGTCTCACTGGCACGGGTTTTCAGGGTTTCTGTAATGCAATGGAAGCAACAATTCATGCAGTGGTCAAACGTGACCGATCGTCAGATAGCTATCTTCACCGCGGATCAGAAGGAAAGAGTAAGTACTTTTTACCCAGGCTTCCCTGTTCTCTATGTGCTCAACATTATTATCTAGTTTGCCGGTGAGAGTGGCATCGTGGTCTCAACGTACTCGATGGTCGCCAACACTCACAACCGGTCACACGAATCCAAGAAAATGATGGAATTCTTGACATCGAGAGAGTGGGGTTTTATCCTCCTTGATGAGGTCCACGTTGTGCCTGCGGCTATGTTCCGACGGGTAGTGACCACCATCAAGGCCCATTCGAAACTTGGTCTCACAGGTGCGAAATTTTGTTCCTGTCTAGTTTTTTTTGCGCAGTGGCTGAGTACGGGCACTGTAGCGACGCTTGTCAGAGAAGATGACAAGATTGCGGATCTTAACTACATGATCGGGCCCAAACTTTACGAAGCTAACTGGATGGATCTTGCTGCCAAGGGCCACATAGCCAATGTCCAGGTTAGTAATTCAAAAGTTTCAGGACAAGTTCCCAACTCATAGGTCTCAGTGTGCGGAAGTGTGGTGTCCTATGACACCGGAATTCTACAGAGAGTACCTTCGAGAGCAGTCGCGCAAGCGAATGCTTTTGTATTGCATGAACCCGAAGAAGTTTCAAGCATGCCAGTTTTTGATTAAGTTTCACGAGGCTAGGGGGGATAAGATTATCGTGTTTTCAGACAATGTTTACGCATTGGAGGTAAGATTTGTTCCTCGGACAGGTTCGTGGTCATTGCTAACATGACCTTGTGGAACTTTAGGCGTATGCAAAGAAGTTGGGCAAGCCGTATATTCATGGTGGCACAGGGCAAGTCGAGCGGATGCGAGTCTTGCAATGGTTCCAGCACGACTCTAACGTGAACACGATTTTCCTTTCTAAGGTAGTATTCATTCATTTAAGCCAGATTTCCATTTACGCTGTGGTTCCAACAGGTTGGGGACACGTCAATCGATCTACCGGAAGCGACATGCCTCATTCAAATCAGCTCACACTTTGGGTCACGGCGGCAAGAGGCACAAAGATTGGGTCAGTGACTGTCGGAATACTGACAAGTGACACTCTGACACTGATTCCCCGCAGGTCGCATTTTAAGGGCGAAACGTCGCAATGACGAAGGTTTCAACGCCTTTTTCTACTCTTTGGTGTCGAAGGATACCCAGGAGATGTTCTACAGCACCAAGCGACAACAGTTCCTGATAGACCAGGGCTACGCATTCAAAGTGATCACTCATCTTGACGGCCTCGAGGATCTGGAGGACTTGGTTTATAGAACCAAAGATGAACAGATCGAGCTAATATCATCAGTGCTACTAGCCAACGAAAGCGAAGCAGACCTTGGGACGGATATACGAGCAGCTGAAGGAGACCTTGCCGGAACAGTTACCTCCAAGGACTTCGGAGTTGCAAAATTCCCAGGTGCCCAGCGGACGACGGGCTCACTCACTGCACTGAGTGGGGCGCAGCACATGTCGTATGTGGAGCAGAACAAATCGGCGAACAAAAAACTTGCACGGGACGCAGCGCCAAGACACAAGCTGTTTTCTAAGCGGGACAAGGACAAAGCAACCGCCAGGAAGGAAGCTCGGATGTCGGGACGGTCATAATATCGTTGACTGTGGTTGCTGCAACGTTTGGTTGGATAGCTTCCTTCGACATGTTTTGCGGGGCTACACGTGGACGTGATATGTTACATTTCTGAATAATACATTTGCGGGTTGCCAATTTGCTTGGCTTGCGGGAACATGTACTGCATCTACTGTGAAACCCAAGTATGACCATAGGAATCCGGTCTTGTCAAGATTGACAAAACGGTTCTGCCCAGTGCCTCATGAAGTCTAGGTGCTAGCAACGCGCCAGGCACGTGAAAAGCCATCAATCCCCCGTAATCAGAGGGTGGATGGCACGGGGGGTGCGGGGTTCCAAAAGGGCTGTTCTAACGAGCACACGAGCCAAGCAAAGTTTGGGAACGATGACTCAGAATGGATACGGAAGACGGGGGACACTGGAGGGTGGAAGGCTCCGAAAGGGCCTCGATGGCAACTTGATGGCAACGGAGAGGCGTGTGTCCGTAAGGGGTGCCCTGCTGCTCCCGGTGTCTGGTTCATGTGCATGGAACGACCCGTATCGATAATAAGATGATCGATGGCGACGACCTATAAAATCATTGCACTATATTATAAGTTGCTCGCAAACCTTTTTGCGCTGATGCAGACAGTTATCCAGAGAGAAAGACATATATCTGGATGTAAATTATGCTGTTAGACGAGTGCATTATATACGTCTCCTTTTCACTTGCCGATTAACCGGTAATGTCCGGCATCTTTTATTTTGGTGCGGAGATCTAAAAAAAAGGTCTGGACCAGCTGCGACCCCGATCGAATCCGCGTTTGGGCGGATGTGACACTAGACAAACAAAGATTCGTCCCCGATGTTCACTTAGGAAGGTCCCCTTTTATATGTTCTCTTTGCTCTCTCTTTCCTTGAACTCTTTCCTCCTTGGTGCCACCTCATCAGATCTACTGGAAACCACTTGGTCTTATATCTCTAAAAAATGTCTTCAAAGCGTGGGCGTAAGCGAAACGATAACCTCCCTCCTAACAGGGCGAGAGACGTACAGAGAGCTTTTCGTGCACGGAGAGCTGCACATCTACAGGTGCGGTGTTTTTACAATTCTTCCGATGGGCTATTTGCAATTATATCTCATTTTTTGTCCACTTTATTTCAGGCATTGGAGATGCGTGTGTCAGAACTCGAGGAGGAAAACAACTGTCTCAGAGCAGCATTGAACTTGCCTCCAGCTAACCGCCCAGCCCTCGGCAAAGGTCCGACTGGGAAAGACAAACCAAAGTCCCTCGACAACCCTCCCCTATCACAGTCCACCTCCTCGAAAAGTCGTGACTCTTCACCTATAGGCGATTCCCCGTCTCCAAGGAGATCCGAATCCACCTCACCTTCAGTTATCGGTCCTACCAGTATGCGCACGCCCCCTGTCATGGAGGGAAACAATTGGGATGACGGTTTCATGATGAACGACCAACAATCGACCGCCCCTCACATCTCTTCGTCCCCCTCTGTTGCGTATAACATGCGTCCAGTAGCAGCAGCGACGGTCCCCCAGAAGAGTCCCCAGCAGTTCACCTTCTCCACTCCCATGCCCCCTCGCCCCCTCGTGACCAACAATGTTCCTGGTCACTCACTCCAATCGAGTTACGCACATTCAGCGGATAGGCCTATAGCGAGTGGGTATAACGACATGAGCTACCTGCTGTGTGACGTGCGCGATAGTCCGCATTATTCATATCATTATCAGCAACCTCCCTTTTCTGGGGAGGGCGCCATCCCGTCACAATCACCTCAACTTTCCGTTCATTCACAGCCTCCTCACAGCTCCCAGCGCCCACACCTTCAGCAAACAATGCCATTTCCGCAGCGTCGGCCACACACGGAGCCCCAGGGCTTCCGTTCTCTGGGTGGCGAGCTTCATTTGCCCAGTCCACCGCCTCATCATGTTTCGCGCCTGGCTTCTTCTCCCCCACCAGCGATTCATGATGTGCGATCACACTATACCCGCATGGCAAGCACGTCAATCCGTTACCTTGATTGCCTGTTTGCTGTCAGCGCCCACTCTGCCTCTTTTCCTCCCGTAACTATCGTGTGATTTTCTGTTTGTTTTTGTCCCGGACTTGCCAGTATCTGCAATCCCGACATGAATGATTTAAAGACCTTTTTTTGTATCCCTACTCGTATCGTTGTGCGAAGGCTCTTTCCTGGGCTGCATGGCTTCGTCTTATCTTAGATGTATCACGCAACACTATTTACTTGTACTTTCTCGGTTAATGTGTCCGTCTAGCACCGCTCCCAACGTGATGAATCGATATATGTTTCGAACCTCTTGCTCTGCCGGGTCATGACTGAGCGAATTTTACGTTATGCTAATTTCCAAGTCATTTGACTGTCGCAATTATTAAGGTGCACAGGCACCACACAGCCACTGGGGCACTTCCTTTTGCACGTGAGTTCGGTGCCAAGGTGGGTCCCCAATTTTGCAAAGGGTCCGAATTTACTGTCAAGGATTTTGGAGCTTCGCAACGAATCTCATGACCTGTTACCCCCATCGCGTGCCATAACGCGTATATATGAAGACGCTCAGAGATTTGAATATCATTTACTCAAAACTTATGATTGGCCTGCGATCGCCGATCTGTCGACCATCATTATTCCCGCCGACATCGCAACCGTACAGCTGCTGACGGTGACCCCTGAGTGCTCCCTGACAGTCCGGAGTGTAGGGCCAGACGCAACAGTTTGTACAGCATGCACAGGTATTAGTCTATAGGTATCAACAGTGAACAAGGGTATGGTGGCCATCCGCACATGCAAATAGCGATCACGCGGCATCTAGTCGACACCAGTTGACCTTGCCTTCTGGACCATATTTCTTCTCAAGCCAATCGTTGGCAGCCTTGAAATGCCCGTTGCCCAGAAATCCTTTGTTGGCGCTAAAGGGCGACGGATGCTGCAACGAAATAGGTAAGCGATGAATGCAGGAAGAACCCCTCATCAGGAACTCACAGCACTGGTCAGAATCAGGTGTTTGGTCTGGTAGGCGTTAGCTATAATATCGGGATACAAAAATAATGCCAACCTTGTTCAGTTTTGCAACTCGTTTCGCAGCCCATGCGCCCCAACTCAAGAACACCACGCCTCGACCAATCCCGTTCATGTCGGAGTCCCCAACAGCACCAAGATTAGCACCCCCATACCTGTCAACCACGTCGACGACCTTATCCGTGAAGTCTTCCCACCCTTTGCCGGCATGAGATCCAGCCTGATTTGCCTTTACGGTGAGGCACGTGTTCAACATGAGGACACCGTTTTCTGCCCAGGCTGTCAAGTTTCTGGTTGTAGCTTCTCTTAGTAATGATACGAGGATCTTATCAGATGGCTTTACCCATGCTTGGGAGGTTGAAACTCGGGGTACTCAGATCTGATCTCTGCATATATCTATGATGGCTCTGTGAGCTGCGTTGCGATTATCGATCGAAAGTTACAACTATAGCTCACGTTTCGTAGTGACGGCGGCACGGCGACACCTTTGGGGACAGAGAAGCAAAGTCCTGTACAATCGATGTCAAGGAGCCGCAACTTTGGTTGCTTCGCAGGAATGGCTTACCATGTGCCTGATTGGCGCCATGGTAGGGATCTTGGCCGATGATAACAACCTTGACCTTGCCCAGTGGCGTGGTAGACCAAGAGTAGATATTCCGGGCTTTACACAAGGGACATGTATGAATTATTCCACTCTGCAGAAGATTGGCGCGACGGACTTACGAGATGGGTAGACCTTGAGGCCTTGGACGTTGTCATCGGGACCTTTAACTCCTTCCTCCCAAAGAAATTGTTTCAGGGAGATGAAGTATGGCTTCTTGATCTCATCTTTAAGCACCTTCAGCCTGGAAGCGTGGGTGTCAGTTCACGGCGGATTCCATGGAAACCCCGGGTCACTAGCAACAGTATTCGCCGCACTCACCAACTCTTACCCATGCACTCGCATTCGAGCATGAATAAGTGCTTGTGCTCTTCAGGAAGCGACGCTATAAATTGGCTCAAAGAGAATGGAATAGAATTTAAGCGTTGAAGACCAGAGGAAGAGCCTTCCACTTTTATCTTGAAAGTGCTCGTAGAGGACGCGTTTGAAGCCACTAGCCTCGCCTTCTTCACTGCCGGCTCATCGGCCGTTCCAGACTGCGATGTTTTTGGCCCCGAAAGCATGTCCATTAGGTTACGCTGTCGCTTTACGCCGCTTGACTCGGTCGCAGCAGCAGTCTTGTTCGACTTCTCTTTCGCGCCGGGCGACACTGATGTGTCCACCGCCTTTGACACGACGGTCTCAACATCTTCAAGGTAGACAACGCGTGTTTCGTCCGCCATTTGATCGAGGAATGAGGAAGAGACGCGTGTTACTTTGATTTAACACGCGAGACAGCGCGTTTTAAAGGGATTACATTTTGGGCCTCCGGGTCATTGATTCCAAGTATGGGTTTACCGCCGGGAAATTGTTTATTTGGGGCGGGCGCAATCGGCGGTACCTCCGGGCTGGTTTTGATGTTGGCTGCGCTGGTTGGTTCACCCTGTTTCGTACCCACAATCCTTGGTTCTACTTTTCAGTTAATTTGTCAAGCTGCGTCGTTCAACCTCCTCCCCATCACCGCCGTCAGCTAGAAATGCATCTGGGCACGCAGATTCGGCTAGGAGGCACTTTCTTAACGCGCGGTCTAGTAAACGACGTCGTGGTTCATTCAGTGCAACCACTGCTATACCACCAGTCGTGAATCATTTGGACATGAGCTCGACATATCACGCTGGGTCATCTAGGTATGCCAACGCTCTCAGACGTGTTCCGAATCGCACTAATTAGGCGGGTATAGCGATGATTCTGGTACAGATGCCGCTACGGGTGACACGGATGATGACCAACCTCCGGGCCGTGGGCGTCATACCTCCATGAAAGGTTCGCGACAAGACGTTCGGGATACAGTGAGGAGGAAGAGGCAGCAGATATCACCGTCGCATAGGACTGCCAGTCCTGCTGAGTGCAAGGCAGAATTGAAGCCAAATGGGTCTTCGACACGTGGCCAGTCACGGTCTCCACGTACTCATGCAACGAATAACTTAGGTCAAAATCCTCATCAACATACTGCCTCGCCTGCGCCCCATACTCGTCATCGGCTCCTGCCGACGTTGCATACGTTCCTCCCTGGCACGGTATCTATTCACGTTCCAATACTGTTTAGTGGCATATCCTGGACATTCTCCGTCGATGCTAGAAGTCTGGCGGAATCCTTTCTTCTCCTTGGGTCTTTGGTGTACGCAAACTGGAAATTATCCTCAGCCCTGGAACCCTTGAATGTTTCTGATCCCTTCATATCACTGGGTAAGGGCCTTCGCAGCTCCTGACAGAGTGCTATTTCACACCTGCTCCACAGAAATAGATGTCCTCGTAATTATCTCCGTTATCTATATCATCTGGAGTCACTCTTCGCTCTCCAAAAAAGCATCCCCTTCTGACACGGACCACGCCAGGGGTTCGTCCCCGGGCCTCAGCAGACGCAATGGTGGTTCACGTACGTTCCACAATAAAAGTCACTTTGGCTTCGTGTGGATGAGCGTGCCAAAGAATTTCAGGTGCGCCTTGAGGTTGAGGCCTCTATTCGTGCCGCTGACCCACACACTTGTCAGGGAGTGTCCAGACGACGGTGCCTTGACAGGGCTGTCCTTTGCACCTCTAATCTCCATAGCTCTATTGTATTCTTCACTTCGCCAGGCTGCATCGCGGGACCCTAGTCTACTGCCCCGTGACTGGCTGATAGAAGCTCCCCGTGTTCTAGAGGGTGCGCGAGCTCTATCCGCACTAGATGCTTTGATATTGTCCAGGCGTAGCTTGGTTGACTATGCCACGCTCTGCTCGTTCATCCTCATAGTCCAGATCTCCTCCTCATCGTGGTATGAAGCAAGGTACCGCAGAAAACGGAGCGTATCTGAGGGTGAGCGCGGTTCGGTACCTCGTAGTGAAATGCGCCGGACATGGACCTATTGGATCTATTCATATGTCCTCACGCTGGTTGTTCTGTGTGTGCGGTATCTACTTGCCTGCAATCATATCAGTGTATGGCAGAGTGAGTGCCCTCGTTATTGCTTGCGTTCAAGTCGGCTTACCCAAGTAACTCAGATATCAGCTATTTTGACATTGTTATAGGCTCAGTGTTCTATCAGTTCTGCCTGTATGTTGCTCTGCGATTGGCTCATGGGGGGTTCACGCTCGGGGAGCTGGCACTTGTGTGTTTTGGTGGGTTGTCTTTGGGGATGGAACTACTCAATCTCACGAGAGCAAGAGTATGTGGGGCAATAACGGTTCATGATTGTATGTTACTGATCAACTATAACTTTAAGATATGGCCGAGAACGACGCCTTTCATCAAAACTTACCGTCTCCCTACTCCTCTCTTGACTTTTCAGGTCGCTCTCATAGCCGGATCATTCCTCGTTGGATTCCTACTCTCGCCTCTGCTTGTTCTTTCCCGACATATTGCACAGCGACCCGTCCATCGACTGCGATTCCCAGAAGAAAAGCCAAGACATCGGCGAGCGCTTGCCGCTGGATTCTACGTCGGCACTTTCGTGATCGTTGCAGGACTCATTGGGTCATGGGCATGGTGGAGCCTAGGCAGGCGCGATCCATGGCTCTGGACGATCTTTTGGATCCTAGAGGGCAGGAAGAAGTGGACTCGTCCATTGTTGCTGGCCTACTGGAGCCTGCTTGCGATCATTAGCGTGGCCGGTTGGAATCGTCAGTTGTCAAGGAGGAGCAAGCCGCGGAATACCTCGGCCAACTTAGGGGACAATGTGATCGTTCCGACTGCCGCGAACCAAATGCAGAAATCCGCAGAACCTGCATCTTCGGCTCCTCCGCCGACGGGAGGATTGGGTCTCAGCTTCCCTACCTTGCCGAATCTCCCTAATTTGCCGAACGGAACCCAGGTGGCTACGGATCTGCTGGATGCTGCGGACAAGCGCGTTCCAACACTGGGTGTCAACGCCCGCCGGAAGTTTTTCCATGGCTTGGCGGTTGTCATGTTTTTGCCTGGCGTGGCTGTTGATGTCAGTCATGCTCCCCGCTCTGTCATACTTGTGTGCTGATATACTAACTGACTGGTCATTTGTCTTGCCATTCAACAGCCTGCATTTACGCACTTGTCATTCAGTGCAGCATTCGCGTCATTCATTTTCGCAGAATACGTTCGATATTTCGCCATCTATCCGTTCGGCGCAGCTGTCCATCTATTTATGAATGAGTTCCTGGATCAGAAGGACAGTGGGACAGCCATTTTGAGTCACTTTTACCTCCTGACGGGCTGTGCGGGTTCAGTGTGGCTAGAAGAGTGAGTGGCGCCTAACCTTGAAATGTCGGACGCGGCGCTAAGCTCAGGCAACTTCTTTACAGACCGTCGCGATTTTTGCAGTATACGGGTATACTTGCCCTTGGAATTGGGGACGCGCTTGCTTCCATTGTAGGAAAACGCATTGGCAGGTACCGATGGTCGGCAAGCTCATCAAAGACGGTTGAAGGGAGCGCAGCGTTTGTGGTGTCGCTCATCACGTGCGCGTGGGTTCTTCGCCTGCTTGGACTGACGGAAGACTTCTCGGTATGCGAACGCTTAAAATGAACTTCCCGATGCTGACGCAGATCGGTCTAGACGGTACGGTATGGGGTTGTTGTGGCATTGTCGTCACTTCTAGAGGCACTTTCGGACCAGAACGATAATTTGACATTACCACTATACATGTGGAGTATGCTCGTAGTGGTAGATGTATGAGCTGCAGGGTGTTTGGAATGACATGTCGCGTTAGTAGATCCGGGACCACGATAATAATGAAATGGGCACGTGGTGCTAACGCTGCCCATACAGCGTTGAGGCGGTATTGCTGTAGGGTTCTGTTGTCGGTAAGTATGTATGACGTCGAGGGCGGGTGGATACTGGTGTGGGGTGCTTAGTCATCCCTAAGATGCCCTTTCGCTTGCACTGATGGCATGACGAGGGAGTACTACATAATCGCTCTCAGTCTAACAAGTTGGCCCTCACAAGTCCCCCTACCTATTGCTTAGCCCCAACTTGGTATGTTTTGGTTCCCTTCTTTTCTCTCGTCCTTTGTCGCTCACACTGGCTCATCGTCAGGCTACTATGACTGGAGTATATTGATCGTCGCGTCAACGACAACTCCCTCGGTGCGCGACGCAATCAGCGAATACTTGTTACTTGTCCCTTGTTGCCATGCAGCCCCCTTCTGCCTCGGATGGTCGTTCATCCGCCACCTCCTTGCCTCCACTTGGCACACCTTTTCCTGTATTGCAGGATGCTTCTTTTCAGATGCCTGTCCCTCTCTTGCCCCAATCCCGTGAGCGCGTTCATAGGCCTTCCAGGCCTGCAACTGCATCGATTGTCGAGGGAAATTCAACATTTATCCTTCCCGGCCCATCCGTCCATTTCTCACACCCTCAAGATTCGCTGGTATGTAACGCTTCTGCCTTCTCGTAATCACTGAATGGCATGCCACTGTGCCCTAGCCAACTCCTCACGTACGCTCAGATGGCGATCTCGCGGACGGTGGCTGCTCCGGTGACTTAAGCGGTATGCACCCCTCTTCCTTCAATTTCGCGGACTTTGATTGACACCCCCTCTCCCTATACCCTAACACGAACACCCGCCTGCCGAAGATGGATCTGCACAAGGCCCTATGTCCACAGCTCGCACGCCTGATTCCCGATCACAAGGTTCCACCTACGACTATGATTGGGTGTCATTCGTGACGGCGTATGCGTCTGGCCAATGGAACCCCCACCAAATACCTAACCCACCCCGTTCTGTCTTTGATTCGCCTCGGCCTGGCATGCAGACGATTTTCCCGGACACCTCCGGACTTCCATTTCCCAATAAATCTATTCCGTGCGGTACTACCTCATCAGGAGCGGTGCTCGCTGGTTGTAACCTCGTGTCGTCTCCCATTTCGGAGTCGATCAATGACAAGGATGTAAAGCACCAACCAGGACCCACCGTGTTACCTGAAAAATTTCTTTCGAAGCTGTCTCCGCCACCTGCCTCGTTGATGGGTCGCCGGTTCCGCAGATCCTTCCACGATCTGAGACAGGCGGGTGGTGGGCAGACGATGCACCTTTCTCTTGATGGTACTCAGAACTTGGCCTTGGCTCCCGACGCGACGACGGCTGCGGCAACGTTGCGTTGGGCTGCGGCTAGGGTAAACATCGCCCCGCTTGCGCTGCCATCCCCGGAACACGAGCTTACGGATCCTATGCGGGGAGTACATACTGCAATTCCGGGCGCCCATCCTCCTGAATGCACTCCTCCTTTTAATCCTGGAACCCCTGGCAACAATCGCAAGAAACGCCTAGGGAGTTTTTGGGAGGGGACTCAGGACGTAGGCGAGGATGTCGACCGACTGTCGACCATCCAAGCATCAAACCCAGGGTCGCCATCACGAACTCCAGTAGATGGCGATGGAGGGACCTCGTCCAACTTGGACCAATCGCCTTGGGTTAATCTCCCACAACCTCCCACAACCCCACCATACCGACAATCCCCTGAGGAACGTATAGAAGAGGACTATTTCACCATGTCGCATAACCGCACTGACATCGGAGACTATAGCCCACGCGTCACCCCGGACGTACCAGGTGTATGGCAGGAGTACGTGAATACTCGGCGAGACAGTGAGCCGATCGATATGAGTGTATCGACTGGTACGGCCCTACCGCGTAGGATATGTCTTGCCCGTCAAACGTCTTCCCCTTTACCAAGCTCGAGTGGCACAGAGAGAGGGCTCCCTGGTGGGCGCTCTGTCTCTGAAACGGTGAGTAGCTATAGGATAGGACGTGCTGCGAAGGAGGAGCAGATGTTCTTGGAGCTGGGGTATCTTGTTCCTCCTAATCCTCCGGACGAACTCGAACGAAGACGCGCACTGTACAAGTAAGTGCAAAAGAATGTGCTGATCTCACCACGTTGACACTCGCTGAGCGGCGATTAGATTTAACATCTGGAATACCGCTCCTGATATCAATTTTGATCGAATTGCGCACTTGGTTAAACTCGTGTTCAACACCAAGAGCGTGTGCATATCACTCATCGATGGTACAGAGCAGTACGTTGCATATATTCCTCCTACTCCTATGATATCACTCATGAAATTGGCATCATCAGATGGTTCAAATCACAATGTATGTTCTCCTGGTTAGCCATGTTTTTTCGTTAACCATCGATGTGACAGGCGGAACCTCCTTCATGCGTTGCCCACGCCTAACATCCCTTTGTGCACACACGATTTTACAGCGGTAAATTCTCCTTTATTGGTGTTTTCTGGATGATTGACCGCTCCTCAGTTGCGACGAGCCTACTATCGTCTTAGACACGCAGGCAGATTGGCGTTTTGCGAAGAACGTGAGTCGAAGTAATGTGAATTGTACTGTGTGTCTGATGCCCGAGTACAGCCATCGGTCACTGGTCCCCCTCACACTCGATTTTATGCGGGTGCGCCACTGCGAACGCAGGACGGATACAACATTGGCAGGTAATGCATAATTAGTTTCTGCTTAATCAATGCTTAGGTTACGGTAGCTTGGCATTGATCGATGATTCACCGAGACAAGACTTTTCCCCTCGTCAACGGCATACTCTAAAGGAATTTGCGGTGGGTACAATACATCGTGTGTTCCTTTCGTACTGACTCCTCGCAAGGCTGTTGTCATGCGCGAGATGGAGTTGTGGAGGGACAAGGTACGGCATGTTCCTGAGATATTTGGCATTCTTCATAACCTATTTGACAGATCCAGCTTCGGATACGAGACAAGATACAGACCTCCGTAAGGCTCCGCATATGTCGCCATGTCTGGATTCATAATGTCCTCTCAGATGGAACAGTTCAGTCGAGAATGTCTTGAGATCGACCAAGCAGAGTCTCGGAATACTGATATGTATGCTTCGCCGTCTATGGACAAAGTATATGACCGCGCAGCCAAGCTTGTGAAGCGCACTCTAGACGTCGAGGAAGTCTTAGTGATGGACGTGTCGCACTGTGAAGTGCTTGAAACCCTCAATGCCGAAGCGACCGTGTCGGTCGTTATGCACCACGGCAACGCTCAGACACGCACCACCTCAAGGACGCTCACAGCTGACGAGCAGAGCAAGCTTAATACGTTCTTTCAGCAACATCCGGATGGCAAGATTTCGGAAGGAATTTTACCTGTTTGCTTTCGCCCTTTTATTCCGACTCACATACAGTATGCCCTGAGTAAGTGGTGAGACTTCGCGTTGATGTAGCCACTAATTGGAATGCGGTTAAGCGGTCCCTGTCTTCAATGTCGACAAGCGACCCTTCGCACTGATTTGCGCATATAATGCTTCTGACCCATCACGGCGCTTCGTAAGTGATTAAATCCATCCGGATGCTCTTGCTCATAGCGTTTGCTTTAGTTGGAAGGTCATGAATTATCGTATCTACGTGCTATCGGTAATTAATAATTACTGTCTACGCAAGTAATCATAACCAGCATTTCCTCAGGGGTAATTATCCTTTCGGCAGTGCTCAAGCGACGCATGATGCTTGCGGATCAAGCAAAAAGCTTGTTCATATCCAAGTAAGTCGATCAGATCAATCTTAGTGCGACGAGGTCTCATGCATATGCTAGCATCTCCCATGAACTACGAACGCCCCTTCATGGAGTAAGTTTAGATGAACTTCTCGGCCGCGCCGGCCGTTCTCACCCAGCTATAGATTTTAGCAGCTGCAGAATTACTGGCTGACACGCCTTTGGACCACGGTCAAACATCGTTTCTGCATACAGTCCAGGCGTGTGGTACGTCGCTGGTGGAGACGGTGAATCACGTTCTGGATTTCACCAAACTCAGTGGTAATGTGAAGTCGGGTGGTGTAGACAACGTCATCACTCGAACCAGGTGTGGCTTATGTAAATCCGAGAAACGTGTCGATTCTAACAGTACGCTCAGGGTGGACCTGGAGCAGCTCGTCGAGGAAGCGATCGACGGGTCATGGATCGGCCACTGCGCACGCAACTCTGCATATACAGGGTCTGAGATAGGCAGTGTCTATGCCGCTAATCTTAACCAACGAGCCTCGGGCATCGTGGCCGCCCCAGAATCCTCGCAACATGTCGAGATTGTCGTGGATATTGACCATCGACAAGGAGTAAGGCCTATTGAATGTTCCACCCCCAACTTCGTTGACAATTGGATCGCGCAGGGGTGGATACTGAAATGTGATAAAGGTGGAATTCGACGAGTGCTGATGAATTTGTTTGGGAATAGTTTGAAATTCACAACAGTCAGTGGATCGTTCTACTTCTGTCTTCGTTTGCTGAGAGTTTGCAGAACGGCTACATTCACGTATCGCTGCGGCAACTATCCTCTCCAGAGGATACTGTGAATAACACAGTCAAGATAGAGCTTTGTGTAAGCGATACAGGCAAAGGAATTAGTCAGAATTTCCTCATGGTAAGTTGGATTGTTCTAGGTCAGGGCTCGCCATTGACGCATCACCCTGAAGAATCATCTATTTCATCCTTTCTCGCAAGAGAACCCGCTACAAGCTGGAACTGGATTGGGACTCGCGATCGTCAACAGCATCATCCGATCCCCAAGCGTCGCTGGCAAAGTAGAGGTCGTCAGTGAAGAAAACGCGGGCACGGACATCAAAGTGGTCTTTGAAGCCGAGATACCTGACGAGGGCTCGAGCAGTGTTCAAGACCCCTTCATCTTTGACAATTCCATTCGACCACCAGTCATATCTTTGCTTGGCTTCAAGAAACGCGGTCGTGGTGTACAGCTGCTCAGCGAGGTCCTTCGTAAGTACCTCGTATCGTGGTGGGGATTTACGCTACAACGAGAGGGTGCCGAGCTTGGGGACATCGTTATTGTTAACGAGGACCCGTCTCCCGTCATCACTGCCTTGGAGAAGATGGACCACCACCGATCGTTCATCATTCTGTCCTCGAGTCGGGGCAGCGCTCGGATGGTGAGCATCTGCAGCGCGTACGAGAAAAATGGCGGTTTCTGTCGCATCGTGCACAAGCCCGGTGGTCCCTTCAGACTCCGCACAGCCCTGAAGCAGCTCCTCAGAGCAAGACAACGACGGCAACACCGCGTCCCGATCTTCACGAGCTCAGATGTGGCTTCTGGAGATAGCTACTCCTCACACTCGTCTATTCTCACGGATGACTTATCAGACTCGTCTTTTGACAACCACCGGCACGGGAGCAACGAAACTTGGCGAGACTACGCTCGCTCGCCAGCATTGTTGTTTGGGGCCAGTCCTAAAGTTTTGGGCCCTAAGTCTCCTGTGTCGGGGAAGGACCAACCCCCAGATGTGGAGCAGACACCCATGGCGCCGAGTATGAAGAACTTGATGGTCTCAGTGGGCACGGGCGGGACCCTGCCCAACGGTTGTGATGGGGCTGCTGATATGACCCAACGACCAAAAAAGGTGTTGGTCGTGGAGGATAATAGCATCCTGCGTAACTTACTGTGGGTTAGCTCGGTTGGTTTTCGTGATCATTCTCGCTAACGTTTCTGTGAGATAGCGCCAAGTGGCTCAACAAGAAAGTATGTAACATTCTTCAGCTCAAATATGTTTTCTGACACTTCTAAAGGGCTTTGAATATCGTGAGGCTGTAGACGGCCGTCAAGGAGTTGAGATCTTCAAGGCTGAAGGGCCCTTTGAGTAAGCTACTGAATTCGTCATATTACTCCGTCTTATATCGCCTTAGCGTCGTTTTACTCGACCTATCTATGCCAATCCTTGACGGTAAGTTTTGATCACAATACAACTCGCAAGCTTCACTCATCGCTGAGCAGGAGTTGGTGCTACTGTGGAGATCCGACAAATTGAGCGAGCGCGTTCAGCTCAACAGTCAACCGTGATCCTCGCGTTGACAGGCATGTCCACCCTTGAAGATAAGCGGAAAGCATTTGAGGCTGGGATGAATGGATAGTACGTACCACCATCCAACTGAATGTACCACAGGTTCTGACAGTTTCAATCCGATTTGTTGTTCTTCTCAGTCTCGTCAAACCTGTTGCATTCAAAACGTTAGACGAAATGTTCCACAAGTTGGGTCTTACCTGACGCTAGCCTTCGTATTGAACATCTAATTTGATCGCATTTACATTGTACTCCCCCACCCTTGATTCAGCATTGTCAGGATACAATCAGTTTTCTGATTTGAGACCGAGCTGCTCTTCATACTGTGATAACATTCCTCTCGCCTTCCTTCCCATACGACATACAGAGCATCCTTGTTGACAATCATTTTGATGTATCATAACGACTCCGTGATGAACAATTTTCTTCTCTTTGTCTCTATTTTCCTTGATTCCCGCCATTTCTTCGTCTTCTGCACTGTTTCCTCTGCTAGAATAACGGACCGACCATCATCCTGACATGTAATAGTACTAACATACTACGAATCCTTTGTTTTGCTACCTATCCACTTTCCCTCCCTTTCCGTGTCCCTCGACTCCCCCTCTGAAATATATTATCGGTTTGGCTGGCTAATATGTTTATTTGTTCGACCTTTAGATTCCCCATCCTTGAGAAGCATCAGGAAGATGGTAGGCCCACCGCCAGGGGAGCGGATGATCCTGACTCGGGCCATATCTGCAGCGAATACGCCTTTTACGGCTCAAAGACAACTTCTACATTGTCTTTACTATCGGAAACGGAGAAGATGCGCGCATCATTCCATTCTATAAGTCAAGTACGTATAGCGAATCAAGCCAAGGATGACGCGATGACGGATCACACAGCGCATTATACATAGTGGTCAAGGCACGGACAAAACATGGATGTCATATTCCGCAAAACAACGCAACTGAACTGGTAGGAATCAGCGCTGCGTCGAATCCAAGATGTCGACAATCATAGGTTGATGACCAGGACCACCACATATGTCGGACCTCTTCAATGGCGTATTTGCAGCATTGACCATGATCGTCTCTCTGATATCACGGGCCGAGAGGCCTGCTTCACTACCGCTCACTTCTTGAATCGGTTGTTCGCGGCCACTCTCATCCGAAGCAATGGGGGAGCTCTCCCAAACATGCGCGAGCGCACCGCGAGCTTCGTGGATATGCCCAAAACAGTGGAGCAAAGGCGGTTTTTGCATCCTGGAGAGGTGGGATAGTAGAGCTGGGCATCCCACATGTTTGTCGCCAATGGCGCAGTCGAGTAAGTTATGTGGGGGACCATGGGTTAAGCTGCAAATGGATGCGTTGATTGCATTGGATGGATCTGGAACAGTGGGCGTGAGACGACTTACAGGATGTCAACTTCGGGGATTCTAGATACGATGTCTGTAAAAACGCCGGAGAGTGTGGTGTGCAAGCAGTGAGCTGAGCGAACGAGCCGGTATCCTGATCTGGTATACCTTGCGCTTCATCCTCGGTGTAATTGAATGCCCAATCATAGAACCAAGGCTGCCACTGTACGAGCGAATTCAGGGGCGTTCAGCGAATTACCATTGATGGGTAAACGCAGCCTGCTGACCGGAGAGCCGTACACTGTCCACTCTCTCCCTCCTTCTCGCACGCGGAAGGTGTGCTGTTGATCTTGCAGATAGACGATGCCTGGAATCTCGGACACGAGTTGCCTGATCCTTGCGGCGTCCTGCCCTCGCGCGGAAGTGGAAAGTGTGTGGTGAGTGTTCTGACTCAGGCGCGCAACCGTCAAACAAATGAAAATACCGAAGACACCAACCTGCTTATCGCTGTTGCGGCGACGACTAAACCGGTGCCAGTTGTTGTCGTACCAGCCGTCATCGTTGTCGAGAGGAAGATCGTGATTGCCAGCAATGATTCTGTAGGAAAACGGGTTTGCAGGTGGCAGTAAGTGTACAGTACTTGCAAATGCACAAGAACCCGGAAAAAAAAAAAACAAAAAAACACACATACATCTTGACGGGATGTGTCAGTTGCTCCAGCCATTCCATCGTGACCTCCAACTCGTCATAAGAACCGAGTTGGGTGAGGTCTCCAGAGTGGAGCAACACGTCTCCATCGGGCACGTCGAAAGTCGCGGAATGGGTGTCACTCAGACACACGAATCGGGTATACCCTGGGCCTGGGTGTGGTGGCGGGTTGAGAGGATCGTAATCCGTGTAGACGGTACTACCGTTGCCGGCTTTGAGGTGGACTGGTTCGGTCGGGTGAGACTTGGTCTGGGCTCGGGACATCCGAGCTATGCTAGTGCCGATGAGCGTCTGTAGTGAGGGTGGCATGGGACAGGATTCTCCCTTGCCAGGCAATGTGGGGCCACAGTTGGACGGTGCCGGAGGTCTATTCGGTTTGCGTGCAACGAAGGGACAAATCGCCAGCCACTGGGTTCAATTGAGGCTCTGTACTCATGATCAAGGTTCTATTTGTAGTACATATGTACTTCCAAGTTGCTATGCCATAGCCTATACACCGCCGCCATCGCTTGCATCTGTCGCCGCGCATCGTCACGGTGATCATTCAGTCAAGATTGGCAAAAATATTAAATACGACGGCGAGTTGAACACCATCGACAACCTGCTACATACAGCGTTACAAAGGATCCATACACAATCCTAGCATGTCCGAGAAAGACAACGGGTAGCCTACTAGCAACGTTCGTTGTCCTAAAGTTACAGATAAAACAAAAACAAAAACAAGCACTCACGAACAGAGCATAATGTTACTTTTGAGATACGCACTACGCCATCCACCTCCGTGTGCCATCGAGGTAGCGCACTTCCTAGATCACGTGTATGCCCATCTCCCCAGTCCTTCCGTGAAGTCCTTGATTTCCGCCTTGGACGTTGCCATAAAAGCCTTCTCTAGCGCATCCGACACCTGCTCGCCGTCTAATTGCACTTGGGATGATGAGGTGGTGGAGGAAGATGGGGAGAGTATCCCGAGCCCAGGTCCGCCCACTTCCGTAAGGTAGGTTACGAAGGTTTCCGATGTGAACTTCTCGGCTTCGAGACAGGTAATGAGGGAAGTGAGCTTAGATGAAGGGAAATCTGGGACGCGGGATTACGGTCAGTTAGTACGAGGATAATAGAAAAGGATCTGATAAGAAAGACGGTTCCTTCTAATGATAGCACGAACTCCAACGAGAGTGAAGAAGGGGAACCGACTAAGGAAACCAAAATACTCACCCTCAGGTATAAGGGTCACCGCACATCCTCCCCCACCCGCACCGGTCAACTTCGTAGCGAGGTTAGTACGACTCGGAACCAGTGACACGTCGTACAGGTCTCCAGTGACGGGATGCGAAACTCGCAGCTGGTCGAGGAGCTCGTGGTTTTCGTTGACGAGCGCCTGTTTGGTGTCACGCAGAGGGGAGACGAGCAAAACGTGCATGTTAGTCAGTAAGAGGATGCAAGGTTGAATATTGATTACTTGCCGCTAAATCCCCCTGCTTGTCCTCAGACCCTGCAAGCACACCGCCAGCCTTCTCCACCACTTTCCGAATATCATTCAGAATCTTGCCAACCCTCTCCGGCTCATCTACTTTCTGCTTGCCCACCTTTGCCACGAGCTCTTTGGTGTTCCGAGGGACACGGGTGTCGGTGAGTAGGAAGCGACGGGAGGTGAATCTACGTTAGGCAACACCCCATGATAAGTCAGAGTCGATCAAACAAGAACAAGGGTTCAAGGGCGGAAAGAGAACTCACCCCTCAATTCCAACCATTCCTCCTTCCTTGCCCTCATTTGGCATAGCTTTCGTATATAACAATCCCCCGCCATACACAGCAACGGAATTATCGACGCCGCTAGGGTTCCCATGGAGGATCTTCTCGGAGAGGTAAGCGTAAGCATTGACGGTGTCTGCGAGGGATTTGGGTAGTTTGCTCGCTTCTTGCGCTAGAGATGGTGAACTTGAACCCGATGATGGATGAGGGAGGGGACGGAAGTGCGGACGGCGAGGAAGGAGGAGAGATCCGACCGAAGGCTAACAGGAGAGCGGTTGCTGCGCACACCGAGAAGGCTGCTGAGGAACCGAGGCCAGCACCCACTGGAAGAGTAGCACGAGTTGTGAGCGTAAATGATGGTCTGTCGAAAGTGGGGTAAGTATGGGCAGAATCGATTAGGAAAGACTTGTGCAATTCGAGATATAACAAAAACACACCTCGCGTCCCTTCCAGAGGCCTTTTCCAATATCATGTACAAATACAAAAACGCAAGACTAGCCTGACGGGCATTAGATCCCATTGTCGCTGGGAGCACGCTTCTGGAGATTTCCTCAAGAAGCTCGTGATCGAGAGGAATCTCGCTGCCTTCCGGAGGGACTGCTTCAGGAAACGGTGATGTGGGGTATCAGTCCCGACGCTATGAGGGAAAGAATAATAAGGGCAACTGACCAGTGACAGCATCCCAAGGCAGCCCCTCCACATCCCACTCATACCTGAACCCGCCTTCCTTCTCGCCCGCATCAATATCAAGGAAATGCACGCCCACTGTCCCACTCGACGTGGGGGTAGCGACAGCATAACACCGGAGGGACACCGAAGCTGCAAGGGCGGGGACACCATGTACGACCGCATGCTCTCCGAACAAGATCACCTTGCCAGGTGCCGACACGACCCACTGTTTCTCGTCCTGGAGCTCGGTAACCTCGCTCTCCAAAGCTAGCTTTGCGACAGCCTCGTCGATCGTCGTGCGTACCCTCTCGACACCATTAGCTGTGCGCCTCACGGCGCCTGCGTCAATGAGTGCACGTTCTAGGTCGTCAAGGAGGTCTGCGGGATCTTCGATACCCGTGCAAAGACGGATGAGGTCTTCAGGGAGACCGCGTGCTGCGCGCGTCGCAGGAGGTATTGAAGCGTGTCTATGCCAAGTTGCGTCACGCGACTACGTAAGGTGAGACAGAGAATACTCACGACATCACACAGGGCATGCTAATCAACGAATTGACACACCCAAAACTGACACTGACAGCCCACAACCTCGTTCCCGCGACGACCCGCTCGCTTAGCTCCTTTTGGCCGGTGGTGAAACTCAAGACTGCGCCATAGCCACTGGATATACGCTCGTGAATATCACGGTTGGGGTGGTTTGGTAGGCCTGGGTAGTATGTGGGGAATCCAAGGGATGAAAGATAGTTTGCCACAACGGTGGCAGTTTGTGATTGTTGTGAAAGACGAAGGGAGAGTGTTTTTATTCCTCGAAGGAGGAGGAAGCAGTCGAAGGGAGTGAGAGCATTACCAGTTGCGTTTATGGTGAACGCCAGATGCTGTGAAGGGGCATAGTATCAGGTTTGCGTGTGCGTGTTTTAGATCAGGGGAAGAGGTGAGTCACCTTCGCGACGTCGTCCCTGCTACAGGTGATAACGCCTGCCATGAGGTCGTGATGGCCAGACAAGTACTTCGTAGCACTATCGTAGACGATATCTGCGCCATGTTCTAGAGGCCGCTGTAATGCCGGGCTCATCATAGTATTGTCGACGACGACGAGGGCGTCAGGGAGACGCTCCTTGACCTCTTTCGCGATGCCAGCAATATCGATGATCTTAAGGAGGGGATTAGTGGGAGACTCGAGAAGGACCATGGCAATGTTATTCTCAGGTTTGAGGAGGGGAGTAACGGTAGATGGGTCGGTTGTGTCGACGTGGTAGACGGTGATGCCCTGATGGGTTTGAAGGTAGCCGAGGAGTCGGTTAGTGCCACCGTAGAGGTCGTCACCTGCAATGACAGCATCGGAGGGTTTGAGGATGCGAAGGATGGTATCGAGGGCAGCCATGCCAGAGGAGACGGCAAAGGCATGGGCTGCAGCGGACACCTTTGCGATGTGGTGTTCTGTGGATGACAATGACTGTCTCAGTGTACGCCACGAAGCGAAGCAAGTGGGTGCGGACCTAGGTGAGTTCTTGTAGGATTACCGCTTCGCGAATAATCGTATTCGCCACCCAAACCCTTGAAAGTTGCAGTCTGATATATTGGGACGGACGATGACCCATACTGGTCCTTCGCATCAGGATTGTCGACGGTCGCACATAGAGTGGAAAACCGGTACGGCTGGCGGGGTCGGAACGGCGTTTCTGGCTCGGGGGTTGGGAGGTCGACGGCGACGGCGCGGGACACGTCCAGCGGCAGCTTGGGGCTCAGCGGTGCAGTCATCGTACGATGGAACGTTTGGAGAATTCAGAATGACCGCTGGCAGTGCTGGTGAGATCTCTCGAGTCAGATTATTCTCACGTGACATGGCGTGCTCTGTGGGTACCACGGTGGGGAACCTGCTACTTTCGGCCGAGCTCATCCTCCGAAACACGCTTCCATGCCACCACATAAGAAAGCGGCAAGGGAACTCAGTGAGAGCATTTATTATATTATCAGGCGCAACTATACTCCATCTTACATCATGTACAGCGCAGAGGAAGGTCAATGTAGCTAAACAGACTCTTCCTCCCGAAATCATCGCAAAACGCACCAAGAAACACCTCGAAGAGCTCGAGGTCAGTGAGCCACCCGCCATCCGCCAACCTCTATCATCCCAATAACCACGTATCACACTTAGCGCACAAACTATACTGCATCAACTCTCCTCAATGACCCCGACTCAGACCCCGAATCCTCATCAAACCCAAAATCAAAGTTCCGTGCAAGGCAAACGGTCATCTCAGATAAACGCAGTTTCGGAGCTCCCAATGAAGGAAAGAAGAAAAAGCAAAGCATGAACGTGCGTACTGCCATTCTGTATCGCAAGGGATTGACTACTTTGGTTGAAGAGAGTGTAAGTTTGCACCGCATTCCCGCATTTCGCTATGATATGTCACAGTGCTGATAATGACGTGGACACGGACAATAGGGCCTCCCGTCCAACACACCCTCATATCTAACAGCCTCCGCCCCACCCTCTCGCTTCCCACCCCGCATGTTCTGTTCCGTGTGTGGCTACAAAGGCGCGTACAAGTGCAAGAAATGCGCGATGCCTTACTGTGACATGAACTGCGGACAAGTCCACGATGAGACCAGATGCGAGCGGAGGGTTCTTTGAGGTTAAAGAGTGGACTATGGCCTACTCCGCGTGCCCAATCTTTAAGTTCCCCCGCGCTCCACATTCGTCCATTGAGAACCTCCGACGTGATTACCTTGGAATCGCACCCTCCACGTCAACCAGACAAGCGACGATGGATATCACAGGAGAGTGGATATATAGACTAGCATTTACAGCGGTTTATCCCTGTGTTGTGTGTTGAGGCATCTGGAGTCTGGACCATTGAAAATTCATATGGAATGTCAGGATCCGGCATAGTAGAAGTTCCGAGATGCTCAAGGTTAAACAAGGGCAGCATCAGTAGGCTTGCTGCTGGCAACGTACGGTCGTGCTGTTATCGTCCTTCTGAACACAGAGCTAGCCATGTGAAACTTGTTGGTGGGATGAGTGTGAGATGCCGTGCCCAAACAATAATGACATGATCGATTACGTGGGGGTAGTACTATTGCCAGTGGCCAATGTCAGATTAGATCAAGAGAGGGCAGATTCGTTTCAGGATCGCTCATGGCACCATGCAACATTATTGTCGTACTGTAGCGTATCGATCGTCAAAGATCTAAAGAACATCAAACTGCATCCAACCGATAAAACATCCCACTTACTCAACGACTCCTTTTGTGCAAAGCAGCTGACCCATGGAAGACTTGTAGTTCTCACCATTGAGAACTTGGTCACGTCGTCGGCCGATGCTCCTGACATGGATGGTTAGACCGAAGAGAGATGTTATGTACTGTTACATACGTTGCTTATATTTACTCACGACTGTTGGTAACACTATTTTCCTTCACATTGTGACTCGGTCTGACTCTGACTTGGACTTTAAAGCTTCAACCTCGAGCTACAACGTCTCTCAACAAAATCTAACCTGCCAGCCAACTGCCAGGTTTCACTTCGCAATCCGTTGTCTCTGTGGCTGTTTCTCGTTGATCCACTGATCGTTGCAATCTTTATAAAAACTCGACCATCCTAGTCATGTGTCCACACCAAAACGCAGACTCTACTCCCTTCTGACAAGGATCAGATGGTTTCTGTCGACATGAATGGCTCCACCAGCGTCAACGCACCACACCAATGCGTCAATGGCACTAACGGTGTCAACGGTGTCAATGGGCACAACCCTCGCCAACAGCAACCGCGAAACCCCTACGCACCTCGCGCCTCCGATTTCTTAAGCAATATATCAAATTTCAATATCATCGAAAGTACACTAAGAGGTGGGTTGATATGTAGTCCTTTCTTTCACAGTCCTTACATCTCACGAGTATCGAGATCGAGATGTGTTTCTCTTCGCCGTGACTCGATTCTCCTCCTTTTGTTCGACCGTTCTGATTGATTATTGCTTTTCGTTCGTCTTATCGGTTATCATCCCTGGTCATCGGTCTCTCCCTAATCTCGTCACTCATCTCCATCTACAAACAGAGGGCGAACAATTCGCTAATGCATTCTTTGACACCAAAACCAAAATTGCCATCGCCAAGGCACTCGATGCCTTCGGTGTTGAATACATCGAGCTTACCTCACCCGCTGCATCTGAACAGTCTCGCATAGACTGTGAGGCCATTTGCAAGCTCGGCTTGAAGTCCAAGATTCTCACCCACATCCGGTGTCACATGGACGATGCCCGGATTGCTGTCGAGACCGGTCAGTTGGTCTTCGAGCCTCGTATATCGCGTTCTAACGATGGATCATACCTTATATCCATCTAATCTACATAGGTGTTGACGGTGTTGACGTCGTCATTGGTACTTCCTCCTTCCTCCGCGAATTCTCGCACGGAAAGGACATGTCTTACATCACTAAGACTGCCATTGAAGTCATCACCTTCGTCAAATCCAAGGGCATCGAAGTTCGCTTCTCTTCGGAAGACTCCTTCCGCTCCGATCTCGTCGACCTGCTCTCAATATACCAGACTGTTGACAAGATCGGTGTCAACCGTGTGGGTATTGCAGACACTGTCGGTTGTGCGAACCCCCGACAAGTCTATGATTTAGTCAGGACTTTGAGGGGCGTTGTAGGTTGCGACATCGAAATTCATCTGCACAACGACACTGGCATGGGTGCGTTTCCGTTTGCTACTTGGCCTTGAAGGGTCGTGGTGCTGAGGCGAACGGAATATCTAGCTATCGCCAACGCATACACTGCCCTTGAAGCAGGTGCAACGCACATCGACACGTGTCAGTCTACCTTTCACTCATTTTCACCTCAGCTAACAATCATGCCTTATAGCCGTCCTCGGTATTGGTGAGCGCGTTGGCATCACCCCTCTTGGCGGCCTCGTCGCTTGCCTCTACGCTGCCAACCCTGAGTACGTCAAGTCCAAGTACAATCTCCCCATGCTCCGTGAAATCGAGAACCTTGTCGCCGAGGCTGTAGAAGTCAATGTGCCATTCATGAACCCGATTACGTGTGTATCTTCCTTTCGCCCCATCACTCTTTCCTCAATCTCATTACACTGACGCGCATTGCTTGCTTTTAGTGGCTACTGCGCATTTACTCACAAGGCTGGTATTCACGCCAAGGCTATCCTTAACAACCCCAGCACGTATGAGATCTTGAAGCCTGAGGACTTTGGGTTGACCAGATACGTCTCGATTGGGTAAGATCGGCACCTTTCTAGATGTTGGTAAAGATAATGAATTCTTTGTCCCAGTCACCGGCTTACTGGCTGGAATGCCGTCAAGAGCCGTGTTGAACAACTCGGGCTCACACTCACCGACGACGAGGTATCCATGAGCCTTATCATATCGCCCCCGCGCTCGCCACTAATGCATCATATAGGTCAAGGACGCCACTGCCAAGATCAAGGAGCTCGCTGACGTCCGCACCCAATCGATGGACGACGTTGACTCGCTCCTCCGTGTTTACCACTCCGGCATCCAGAGCGGAGAACTCGCTGTGGGCCAGAAGGAGGCACTCGACCGGCTGCTGAGGAAGCACCGTGCCAATGAGTCGGTCTCGAGGGAGAGAGCTGAGGGGGTCGCCGTTGCCGCATAAGTTGCGCCTGGGGCATGAGACTTCGAGTCCCTTGGTCTTGGTCTCCGTCTCGGTCTCCTGATTTTGCTTTCGTGGAGGCGGGGAGTGTGGACGAGCCGTGACTCCCGGAATGAAAAGCGACACCAGGTTGCACATCCGTCTTAAATAAATGTCGGAGAGCTATGTATGTTTGTGTTGTATGATCAATATCTGAGGGGGTGGTCGTCTTCGGAGGCTTGCGTGTGACTAAGATAGCTTGCCTGCTTAGAAAACAGCGCCGTCCATCATAGCCTCGTCTACACGCTGAGTGTGTGCAAGAACGGAGCGTCAGGTTGTGCTGCGTGCGCTACTATCGAGCATCCAATGCAATCCATCCATCTCTTTCTTGGAGACAACACAGCTTGAGTTATCGTCATCAGATGGTCCACGTCAATGCACGGAAAGGACGCGGACCATCATCCATCAATCTAATGGAAGAATTGGGAATCGGTGGATCAGAGCACTCCTAGTGACGAACACTAGCCTTGGTCCGGCTTGTGAATAGGATGCACAGAGAGGCATCGATGCCACAGGGTTTGAGAGAACAACTTACAGGGGGCGGTATGCTCGCTCCATTACCCGAGGATCATGTTGAGCACGAATGCTCCTTCTTCACAGATCATCCGTTATCCCTGGAGCTAGGAACGTTCGACATCGCAGAAATAGCAGCGTCGATTCTGAGGCCATATTTGCAGACAGAACAGCGCGTAAATCCTTAATACTGACAAACTGCACACTCACCAAGGTGTGGCTGAATTACACTTGACATTTGCTTGCTACAGTACATGAGATCTGAGATAACAGTGATTCTGGGTGATTTGAGAGGGAATGACAAAAAAAAAACAGGGAGACGTATAATCCCTAGAAACATATGCGATAACTCGCATACCGCCCACTTGTCTCACTGGGACGTGTAATTTTGACAACTTGGCCGCGCCTAAGGCCATAGTATCGGGAGACGGGATCTGCTAGCTGGATACGAGGGAGCTGCGTTTCCTTGAGTCGACTGGATCGAGATAACTTCAGCATATAATGTACGGATGAGGAGTGGGAACATTACTATTTTTGAAGTAATTGTTTCTTTTGTTCTGGTGTAAGGACCTCATGCCGGGGAACCAGTGTATGATGAGTTATGTTGACGAGGAGATCAGCTTCGGAGAACTCTTCGAGTCGGTACTGTTGAGACATTGCTGCAATGACCTGAAGAAGATATTCATTATAGGTCGTAACAACGGGGGCTCTGAGGACAGCTCCACGGGCGTACTTTTCGTGCTGATGGTGTCATATTGCCCGGGAAGATGATGACCCCCCTCTGAATGGACTTCTCCTCTAGGATGCCGAGTAATCTAATGGCAAGGTCAGCGGTTGAGCGCTATATTCGTCGATGTCCCTCACTTCCGCATCGTTTTGACACCGACGCTCTTTTCGTCGGAGAAGAAGATAAATATCTGGTCCGCAGGATTTTCTCGCGAGTTGGTGAAGAAATTCAGTTGATTTCGACTGTCAATCTCATCAGCACCACTGTAATATACCAAGCACCTTGAATCCCAATCAACGTACTCGACCATCCCGCCGCTGTTTGCGTAGTGCAGCCTGAAGGTGACGAGGTCCATGTTAATTTCATCGTCGGAGACCTGGTATCCCTAGCTCAAGGATCAAACGTTTTGAGATTTTTCTGCCCATAAGATGTGTGTACGAAGCCGACTGACTCTGTCCTTGACGAGCTCGTGGATCGTCCTGTTGACTTTCCAAAGTTTTGCGGTTTCGTCCTCTGCCATGGCTCGACGAGTAGTGTAAGGTCGCAAACAAAAGTGGTATTCAAACCCAGCCACAGCATCGACATCTACATACTGTCCTCGCTATGCCACCACCACCACCACCAACAGCGACCGCTAATGGAGCCAATCCAACCCCCTCGACAATCCCGCTCTGCAATACCTTAATGGTATGTATCAATACTACACGGGGCTGCTGCTACATGCTTGAGCTGTAAAATCTTGCAGACCAAGTTGAAGCCAGCTAAAATCTTCAAGGGAGCTGTCGAGCCTACACCACCTCCAACACCAGGAGGTAGCTCGAGATCGAATGCTGGCCCTCGACATATCACCTCAATCACGTTTGACGACAGAGGAGATCAGGTTCTGACAGCAGCTGAAGACGAGACCTTTCGGTTATATAGCTGTAAGACCGGCAAGAAAGTCATCCTCGTTGTATTCTGGCGCAGTAAATTTTTTGACGTGGCTGGTCATGTAGACATCTGAAGACGCTATACTCGAAAAAATACGGCGTCGACCTTCCCCGTTTCACTCACAAGAACACCACCGTCGTACACGCTTCCACGAAGGAAGACGACACCATACGGTACCATTCCCTGCACGACAACAAGTACCTGCAGTACTTCAAGGGGCACAAGCAACGCGTCGTATCGCTGGAAGTGTCCCCGGTTGATGACGGATTCATCTCTGGGTCAATGGACAAAACTGTCCGCCTCTGGGACCTCCGCGTGCCTGCCTGTCGAGGTCTACTGAACCTCCCTGCTCCGCCCATAGTTGCATACGACGCATCTGGCATCGTCTTTGCAGTAGCAGTCAACCATTATTCACGAATCCTGCTATACGACCAGGCCAACTATGACAAAGCGCCGTTCTTGACCATCACACTCGAAGACCCAACCCTGGCTCTGGTCAGTTACCCCCCGCGGCCAATATACATGACATCGCTCGCGTTCTCGTCGAACGGGAAGTACATTCTCGTTGGCTGCTCTGGTGACGCACACTACATCATCGACGCTTTCGAGGGCCATCTCCTCGCCAAACTAGAGGGCCGCACCGGGCTCGAACGCCGACGCATGGATTCCCCACAGAGCATAGACCCTGTGAAGGGAAACAGCGGAGAAGAGGTCTCGTGGACCCCGGACAGCAAATACGTCATCAGCGGGAGCCTTGACGGACGGATTGCAGTCTGGGACGTTCAGAATCTGCCCACGCGGTCGGGTGCAGTTGATCTGAAGATCCCGCCGTTGCGTCTCCAGCCCTTGGCAAACCTGGATGGACACCCAGGGCCTTCCAGATGCGTGCGGTTCAATCCCAGATTGGCGATGATGGTCACTGCTGGTGCAGAACTGGTATGCTTTCAGTTGATCACCCTTGCAGATGTCGATACTGACACTTGATCTCCAGGCGTTCTGGCTCCCAGATCAGTCCGCGGACAACGAAGAGGTGGCGAAGGAACTCCTCCGCAAGAAGTAGAAGTAGTTGGACGCTCTAGATCAATCCGTGTGTGTAT
The DNA here is from genome assembly GCA_014904935.1 of Melanogaster broomeanus. Taxonomy (NCBI): domain Eukaryota; kingdom Fungi; phylum Basidiomycota; class Agaricomycetes; order Boletales; family Melanogastraceae; genus Melanogaster; species Melanogaster broomeanus. Next base: position 81,072 of record MU123733.1, on the reverse strand, counting down.
TTTTGCCATGTGCTATTAAATTCGCGATGTCATCATTGCACGAATTTACTTGGTTACAGTACAAAAATATTGCCTTCAGATGACAACTGCATCATGGATGGGTAAGAGGTTACTACGAGTTGCAAAATCGAGCAAAATCGCTGCTATGCATGTTTCGTTCTTTATGTAAACTAGGGCACTGATATCATTGCACGAATCGAACTAGCTATAATACAATCCCTGTAATGACGACTCTTACGAGACTGATAAACGTTTATTCAATACGTGAACTAGAACCGAACCAGCGGTTATTTGCGAGAAAGAATGACGTGTAAAAGAATGGCTTTCATCAAGGTGTCGTCAGCTTTGCGAGTGAGATCTGATTCTTGGAAACGTCGGTGGAGAAGTAGGCGTTCTTCAAGAACACGTCTCCAACCTGAGTGACTCCTTTAGTGATCATGGTTAAGCGAAGTGAATTACAAGCCAGACTCACCAGCCACTCAGTAGCAGTTCCGACTTGTTGTGGCTGAATTCCAGCGGTACAATCTCCGGTCGGGTTATTAAGATCGACGGGCAAAACTGCGATGTCCCTTGGGTCGATTGAGAACGACGCATTTCCGAACGAAAGAGCGAGGCTTGCGTTGCTCGTGCAAGGAATCGTAGCACTGCTGCGTATCACAGGTACCACCGAGGCCCTGCATGACTTGCTGTGCGTCCTGAGGAGGTACGAGAATGAGAGTGGTGCCAGTGTCGAGGATGGCGGTGCGTCCAGAAAGACCAGTATCAGCACCGTCGATCGTGACAGCGTCAATCGCGCCTTCCCAGAATCCCTGTGTATTGACGTTGGGAATAGTGACAAGGGAGCTGGCGACGAATTTAGAGGCGTCGAGGCCACCGAAGGTCACTTCACCGTCGTTGAGCTGGTCAGCGAGGCGCGATATCTTGAAGGAGGTGATAGGGGACTGGATGAGACCGTTGGATGCGAGTGATTCAACTGGGGTGAGAACTTTCTGCTCCGACAAAATCTTTATGATCGAGTTATGAGTTCAATAGTTCTCCTTGCAGAATGAGAAAAATAATCACCGACTGAGCAAGACCCATCAGACCATCGAATGATACGGAGCTGGAGGCAAACTGGATGGATTCCTCGGATGCAACGCCGAACGTGTGATTGTTCAGAGCCAAACCGGCAATATTGACGTTGTCCTGGCAGAGTACTCCTTGAACTTCTCCAGACCCATATGTAACCTGGAATTGCTGGTTGCTTTGGACGAAAGAACTGGAGCTTTGAGTGCCGAGGAAAGTGTGATTACCCTGTGGAGGTTATCAACGACAGGCCATAGAGAACGAAAGACCTCGGACTCACACAATCTCCTTGCTGGGACTGACAGTTCTCGCCACCGACCCCTGTCGATCATTTGAAATAAATAAAACGTTGTATACTAAAGAGAGTAGACTGAAGCTCACAGAAATCGGCACTCCCCGAATCCATCAACAGGTTGAAGTTTCGAGGAGGCGTCCCAATCTGAATGGTCGCAATGTACCCAATATCGTCCGCCCTAGCATCCAAATCAGCGACCACTATTCACAATAACCGACTGCTACAATCCAACGTACTCGATGCTCAATCCCAAGGAGTTGTTGGTGGTAGGTGGATTGGCAGGAGTCAATCCGCCGTTCGTGGCAGCTTGGATATCCAGAGGGGAAACACCAGCATTCGTACCGTTACCAGCTGCTGTGACTCCGCTGATGGTGCCGTTGCCGCTCATTGTCCCGTTGCCGTTCATTTCCCCGTTGCCAGGTGTGACGGTGGCGTTGCTCGCACCTGCGCCCGTAGTGCCATTTCCGTGATGCTTGTTCCCTTGCACTGCGGCCATCCCAGTCCTGTAGTGCCTCTTGCTAAAATTCGAGCCCTCGATGGTCGCAGCAGAAGCACTAGAACGAGATCCAGGTCCGCTTTCAAGGAGGAACATCCGCTTGTGCAGCTCAGAGCGGAGGGCAAGGTCCGAGGGCTGTTCGCGTCCTGTCATGCGCGCGAGGCGCTTGGACGCACGATTGATGTGCTGTTGGAGGAGCTAAAAATACCGTTAGTTGGGAATCAGGAAAACAGAGCAATTGGGGAAGATAAGAATGTGAGTGGCGGGAGTGGCGTGGCGAAACCTTACAATTTGAGGGTGGCCATCCGAGTTGGCGTGAAGACGCTTGAGTGGCACAGTGACCATTCCGGAATTAGCCTGGAGCTGACGCCGTGCACGAGTCGGGATAGCTTCCACCGACGCGAAGCCCATGAGGCATACTAAAAGAAACACGGAAGCGAATGAGAGCTGTTGCATGGTTAATTCCCCAAAACGAGTGACGTTTGCGAAAGCAAGGATGATATCAGAATTCACAAAAGCAAGCCGACTTGCGACCGAAAAGCGAAGTTGTAAAGTAGAGTGATGGCGCCTGGCCTAATTTCGTGCTGTGAACTTGTGAAGTGACCCAAGGTGGTCTGAAAGAAAAAGAGGAGAATGGGAGGAGAACAGGCATGCAGTCTAAGGCGATTCCTTATATACTGGACCAGGCTGCACCTAGTACTGGTGCCTTGGTGCGCAGCTCTTTGTCCGTTATGACTTACGTAAATGTGGTTGGCACGCTGCAGTACCAGTTGGCTCCACAAACTTCACCACACAATATCAATATCAGCACTGAAAATGATGCACAATGCACAGACCCGATCAGCGCGTTGACAACGAGAGAAGTGACTTGACAATAAAGCACACCTTGTCGCACCTTGTCGACATAAATAGCCAGCACCGCATAACAGTTCAAAACACACATGAATGATAGACGCCTCCCTGGAAATTGCGGTGTGGTTGCATGGAGACAAGGAGATCTGGAAACAAACAGTAGACCTGGAACTTGCCTTTCACAGAATTTGCGGGACAGGGAGGTATTCACTGAATCTTTGGCTCAGCTGCTATTTCCAACAGACAGCCACACGTTTTTAAAAAATTGCCCCCAACACTACAGTTGTAAGATGATTCGCTGCTAATTATCAGCTCTGATGGACGATGCTCCTGCTGATCGGCTAAACGTACCTCATAGGAACTCCTGCACAGCTAGAAGAACCTCTTGATCACTACAGCTTCGCTGTGATGGGGATCAATGGCGACGTATGCTCCCGTGCATCCAACCTGACTGCTTGCAAACAGTCCCTATATAGAACAGTCTTGATCAAGCCCCACACTCCTTCCTTGGGTAACCCTGAAATCTCTTTGGCGAGCTTGAGAGCCTCTATTAATACGCCCTCTGTCCCGAGGTCGGCTCCAGTTCCGCCGCAACTTGCTAGTCGATCGATTATGCCTGCTGCATGTGCTTCCGAGGGTGTGAAGCGGTGTCCTTCGAGGGCTATGCGTCGCTTTACATTAGGGTCGGACACTTTGGCATCGAGGATGGCTGCGAGCGAGCAGTGGCCACGGTGCACCGAAGTGAACCTGCGAAAAGCAAAATGAGTTACGTATTTGATTAGGCCTGTCGAAATCGCAGGTGGGTGCCAGTAAAGAACCCGAGACGGAGATGTGTTCTGGACAAATCACCGCACCTCATTCATACACATCCATGTCCGTCTTCTGCTTCCGTCGGTCATGACGCGGTAATCACAACAGAGCGCAAGCATAAAGCCACCCGCAAAGCAGTGTCCATTGACAGCTGCAATAGTTGGGACTGCCGAAGGATCAGTGCTCGAGTATACAGGGTCAATGCAACAACGCACGTACTGGGGTAGGTCAAGAGACGTGCGTAAAGTGGGTTTGCAGTGTCTGGAGAGCAGGATATGTTCAGCATAGTCATGGATGCCAAAGTAGTGCGCATATACGCACCAGTGAAGAACCCAGGATTGTTCTTTATACTGTCATATACGAAGCCATTGCTGAAGAACTTGTCTTGATCACGTTTGCCCACGATGATGAGGGCACCTTCTCCACCATTTCTCTTCGTTTTCCCCTGCTGGTTGTTTCCGGGGGTATTGCGCCTGTTCTCATTCCAGTGCTTCTCTACTATGTCGAGCGCAGGCTTGAATGCGTCATCGATAAGGGACTCGGTGAGCCTGGAGTCCTCTCCGTTGTGCAGCTCGATTATCCATAAGCCGTCCTGAGCTGGAAAAATCTGAAGTTTAGCATATAACGTCGCCATGAGTAGGAAGACAAACCCACGGTACGTTACAGTGAGAAGGGGTTGGGAGGGTGGGAGAGAGAGAGGAAAGATGAAGGGGGTTACGTGAGGCATACTCTGTAGTGGTTAGCTCTGGTTGTTAGTTGTCTCAAGTTGTCCTAGAGCGCTCGAAGCAGGAAGAACGTTGTCGGGTCATGATGGTTACTAGTAGCAGCCGTCCCGAATGATCACACGTGAAATCTCCCCTGGGCTCCAAAATTTCAATAGGCATTACAATGTAAATCAACGAAACTCTTCCGCCATGACAAGTTGATGTCCGGCTCGCTAGTGGCCTAGTTGAAAGTCACCAAGGGAGTGCATTACTGATGTAAAGTAAAGTCAAGAAAATCGATGCCAGGCCTTGCTCGAATGTACATATGTAACGAGTGAGTCGTGACTAACAGTCTACAGTAGAACCTACAAGACACCTTCATCATCTCGGTGTGGTCTATCCGAACCATCTAGGCGGCTGTACCGTTCAATGCACTTTGGACTACCATTTGTCGCAGTATACTCAAGTAACTAGTACTTTCCTAATAACTAGTACAGTAGTAGCGCAGCGATACATTGTGCCAGGGTAAGCCTGCCCTGAGTCAAACTCCATATGGGACGTGGCACAAAGTTGGATTTCCAGGAGACATCTCCAACACATTCTCCTACTGCCTTCGTTTCTTCCGTTTAATATCTGGTATTTTCGGGACAAAAGGAACTTAATGCGTCCTCAAATCTTCCTTGCGCGTGGTCTCGGTCTCGCTGCACTTCTGACGGCTTTGGGTGCTTCTGCAAGTGAGTTTGAATCTGTTGCATGCGTTGGCCATATGAGGCACTCTTCAATGAGTCTAACAAAGCAAAATCACATCCAGCAACAGTGGATTCAACAGAACCCGAAATTGTGATAGAGGCAGCATTCTCTGACGACAATCCTTTCGCTCGTACGTCAACTCAATCTCTCAAAACATGCCTAATAGCGTTTCCTCTCCACCTACACAGACGTGGTTAACGGTGAACGTAATCAGATTTACCTTGCTGTCGAGAATAAGAGCGACCAAAATGTGACCCTGCATTCCGTTGGTGGGTCGTTCCACCACCCGGAGAGTGGTGCTCTTGTCAAGAATGTTCGTCTTTTCATCGTCCCTGGCCTGCATTTCCACGCTGACTCGACTTTTTCCAGACTACCACCCTCAGCTATGCTGTCCCATTACTAGAAAAGTCGAAGCTCCAGATTCCTTACGCCTTTTACTCTGAGTAAGTCATCTCACTACTATGTACGAGTTCAAAGGAGAGTAATCAATTGAGTCAGGTTCAAAGTGTGCACATAACCTTCATACATATTGATACCTCGTGCTAAGATGAATATTCAGCCAGGAGACCTACGCCTCAATATATGGTTAGAGCACTCCCTCGATGTACGTTTTCACTCCGATTACTGCTTTAAGTGGCTGACCTTTTCTTGACAGGATCAAAAATACCGCGTCATGGCGTACGACTCCATAGTGACTATCGTCGAACCAGAAACTTCTTGGTTTGATTACAAACTGTCAGTCTCAAGTTTCGATGCTTCTGCACTTTACACCTAATTCTTGCTCGTGACCAGGATTTCAACGTACCTCTTCGTTCTTACCTTCCTTGCAAGCGCCTCTTATTACATCTACCTTTCCTACTTCCCTACGCCCAAAGCCAGGAAGCCCAAGCGGACTCGCCCAGAAGTGAGCGCGCCCGTTGGCACAGTCACGGCTACTGGCGCTGGTGGATACCAGGAGGAGTGGATCCCCGAGCACCACCTCAAGAAGCCCAAGGTAAAGAAGACTGCTGGTACTGCCACCAGTGCGGATGAGGTCAGTGGCGGCGAGACAAGCGGTGCTGAGGGTAAGAAGCGTAAGGGTAGAAAGTAGGCCTTCTTAGTTGTGTCTCCGTCTGCTATCTGGTGTCCCTTGCACTCTATTAATGTTTGGTGGAACGTATAATTTATACACAAATGCTCTACTGCATGTGTGGAAGGTGTCATTGTAAGAGCTGCGAGCGAAGCTGGGTTGACCTGGATTATATTTTGGGTATTGTTATACAGTCACCCGATCACCTCCAACGATTCAAACATCGATTTCCTTGTACCCCTTCACCTATCCAGACAGAATCCCATTTAGCAACCCATCAAGTGGCGTGGATGAGCGTTAGACCATACCTTATTGTCCTGGAGCATCTGAATATACTTTTCCGACCACCACTTACAGTTCTCAAGTGAGTTAACGCCCTCATGTCGTTGGCATTTTACGAGCTCGTCTCGCACAAGGCGGGCTTCCATGGCTTTTACCCATGACTCGCGGAGGTGGTCTTCCCGTTCTTTAAGTTTGGCTGGATGCGTCGAGGTCGGGTGGGGATGAATTTGTTGTGGATGGAAGAACGCGGGTGGCAGAAGATGGTGGTGAAACGAATTGGTCGATTAGATGTGAAACCGGCAGGCCCGCAAGTGAGGACGTACCTCTGATGAGCTCTGCTCTGTTGTCGGACTCGGACATGGTTGCGGATTAGGTGGATGTGAGTGAAACTCGACTTGAAAGGCTTGGGGATGTTTATGCTTTATTTGGCCTCTATGCAAGATTGTAAATTACCCGACAACTCGTCATAAAATCCAGCTGTTTATGTAGATGTCACGGTATTCACTCATGATTAACCACGTCGTCATCGTCCTTGACGTTGCCCGACTCATCTGCACTGTCACGCTGACGTGCTGCATAGGTAGTATGTAGATGGCCGTGGTCCAGTGGTACAGCTGAGAGAGTTCAAGTTGAAAGGTGGAACATGCGTGCGGATTATCCTACTGGCTTGGCGTCGACACTGACTACTAGTATAACGGAGCCTGCTCCGAGTCGAAAGCTGACATTACCGAGTCCGAGTCTCACTGGCAGACTCCGAGTTATGGTCCAACTTGTTTGTACACAGCCTCCTGCTTCACTCCAGCTTGACGTCTCCACTGCCTACCACCTTCATTCGCTGGGCGTAGAACTTATAGAACTTTACCTCCCTCTCCTCCTTCCGAAATTGTCGGACGGCGTATATGAAGGTGCATATGAGAGCGCAAAAGATCAGCCCGTTAACCAGCTTCTGGAACTCGGGTATCAAGTCCTTCGTGGCGTTCCGCGCGATTGCTTCCTCGTCAACAAACAACCCCATTATCTGGCAGTACTGTATATGCTATTCTGCTTCTCAGACATGTCAACATGGAGTACCACAACAGTACTAGTTCGCAACATGCCCACTTACCAAGCTAATGGATGTCGCGTTGCAACACGATGTTAAGCAGCTCCAAGCATGTTTGTTCATAACACTTGGGCGCAAGACGCCTTCCGATGTTGGGGCATGCACTGCATTTTCATTGTTGCGTGGCCTTACAGTACGTATAATATGCCCTCTAGTTTTGCCGCGCGCTTCCATCGTCGCGTGGCCTACTAGAACGAGCGAACTGATGCCATCCTCGCAGGTGGTATGTCTCCTGCTCCGTTGGCAGGTTTGAAAAGCCCGATATGCATGTAGGAGACATATATATCCCTACCTTCAGTCTGCGAAGTCAAGCCTGGACGAGCAACGGAGCATACCAAGCTGCGGCGTTGATTCTGCAGCCTCCAGGCCTCACAGGCGTCTCAAGTTTGGCAAGATTCGTGGATTAGGACGATAGATTCTGACTGGGCCGCAAACGAGCTTCGTGCCTCTCACGAACAGTCGCACGAAGAACATACATACGTAGAGGATCACACCCGTAGCCACGGTCAGTCTCCCGAGCAAGCAACAGGAATGCCCGTGAGCTCCCTTATGACAGACGAACAACCGTTATCAGAAGAAAAGAAACCTCCGAGTACTCTTTATCGAGGAAAAATCGTAAGTGACTGTAACAGTCTGACCAACGGTGTTACAATCCTACTCAAACTGGCGCACAGGCGGCGCAGTATAAAGTTAGCTCACTCCGGTCGGTCGGTGCGATATGGCTGACCTCGTGGACAGTCATTGGTAAATGCCCGGTCCCGGACCACAGAGTCTAAGTAAGTATTTTAGGACAGGATGGCAGGATCCGGTAGGTGTGCGGTGTGTTAAATCACTGTTAGCATAACCTAAACCATTTACAAGGTGTTTCCCTCGTCACTGCTTCTAGACAGTTCTAGACCAGTCTCCAGTGAACTGAAGCAGCTTTACTGAGTTCTTCTCTATGATCACTGCGGTTGAATCTGTTAACCTCCCCGTCGTTTCGTGTAGCTATCGGGGCATACAACTTATGGCAAACCATTCTCATGAGTCATGACTATGACCAGTAAGAGCTTCTGTTCCCGATGCTCCCGCTTGCCACGTGGTTTGCTTTGATTGCTCCATTCGAGTTCATCATCTCGACCGAAAGGGTTACTTACGTGTGTAGCGTTGGCGCAGTTGGTTGACGATACTACCCTGGGCACACGAGACTCGACTCTGCGGACAACAGGACACCGAGGAAGTAAGATGCCCGGAATTCAATCGTAGTCACTCAGAGAGGAACACAAAATCCACCTAGCACATATGGTCTAACCTACAAAACAACGAGGCCGTGGTCGATGTCAAACGACTGTGTTGGCAACGTAAAGGAATCCGCATTAGATAGCTCGAACAGTTCCGAGTATTTCGTAAGTGTTGAATATGACCATGCAGCTGCTGTTGACAGTGTAATCAGGAGTGGCGATTTGCACCACCGCTCTGTGAAGTTACGACGGGGTTCTGCTTGTTAGCCGTGGTTTATCGGCACGGTGTAGGAAGGGAATACGTCCTAGGAACGTACGTCTAGCTCCATCCACTTGGTCCTCCTTCATCCATGGGAAAGCCGTTCAGAAAAGCGGAGGTATATATGTTTTCATATGGCTTCTTAGAACCGGATCCCATCGCTTATGAGGCTGCACGTCCAGATGTTGGGAGCTTGGAATCGGTTTGGGGTATACACTCTTCCTAATGTGTGGGTGCAGAAAATCCGACACGGTTATTTCGTCGTAGACTGCATCGACGCGTTCGTCTTTAAAGTCAAGCTCCTGGAGAAAGGAAAAATTATTGACCTTGCGTCGCACCCTGCCTCGCGCAGAAACAACAGCACGCGAACCATATCTCATTCGATTTCGTGGCGTTCGGGCCCGGACTTGACTTGCATGATGAACCGCTCGAGGACGCTGCTTTCATTCAGATGCACCTCGCGGCAAGTGATATGATTTGGAGGTCCAACATCCGTGCTTTCTTTACCCTGACAGATAACGTTTAGATATTGACCGAGCCTCGACCCTCATGCAGGAGCGGGGGGACGGATGTACAGAGCGCGGCAGACTCAGTCGGAGAGGAGTACAAGAAACCGATGCATGCTTAGTTTGATGGGCGAACGAGCATGAGGTCATGGGGGCCCGAGCTTGACGCCGATCTTGAGCGTTACTTCGACGCGCTCGGACAATACGTAGCGGCGAACATGGAGAGGTCTTTCGAGACGAAGAGAGGTGAGGAAGACGCGCCTTGTGAAGTTATAGCTACGCTACCAAGTAATGGCCAGGTGATGAGCAGCTAGCTTTTGTAATTCCGCTGCATAGCTCCATGTCGCAACTGGTGTGTACACGCATGCTCTTGGACTCGAACCAGATACATTGCCGCTTCGACATGTTGTGGCAAAGACTTCATGGGCTGCATGAAAATCGGCATCTGCGCTATTTTTGGAGTGAGCGGGTGATTGTGGATAATTGTTGGGGAACGGAATACTGGTGATGCCGCATGGCTTACCACAAGACCTATCGTAACATTAGCGCAGCAGAAGGTGGATACACGCACCTGCACCTTCCATGACACGTACCATTGCCCTCAATCGCCGCCGAATATTCCCCACTCACTTGCCATACTACACTCGATCAGTTACCGCATTGTGCTGTCCGTCTTCACAGCGCAGAAGAAGCTCCGAAGAGAATAGAGTAGATAACGTGTTATAAAGTAGGACCAGGGGACTATTGCCTCGTCCCATGATGAGTAACGCATACAATACTGCTTGAGGGGTGTAGAGAACATTATTGCACTTGCTAAACACACAGTGGGTAGACGTGAAAGAGAGAAATGGGGATCAAAGAGACGATGATTGGATGGACCATGGATTTGCGTCGTACATGACCACAACCCAATACCATAATAGCAGCTCCGTCATGTGGGGATGGAGGTCAGTAAGCGCGTGATACCGGTGAAGAGGATGATGAGGTGGAGAGTTGCGGGTGTGGAAGGGTTCGAAAAGGGTGGTCTACAAAAGGAAAATAGATAACCAATGGTAACTTGGGCTACAGTCCGTCTGGAACATTGAGGGAAAAATACTGGTGATGTAGGGCTTCCCGTACAGTTATCCGTTGGGCGGGATCAAAAGCGAGCAATCGCCGCACAAGGTCCAAAAATTGCTTATTGACCTGGTCACTGGGTGGTATAACATCCTGTGCGTAAAAGGAAATTGAACAGTTACCGAAGAAAAAAGTGGATAAGGAAGTACCTGCAGTAACTTCGTTGCGCGGACATCCTTCTTGCTTTGTCGTGAGGCTTTGGGCTTGGGCCAGTCCAGTCGTGGGCCTTCCTTAAAGAACTCCGGTTTCGAGCGTGCCCCAGCGCGGGCGAAGCGTTCGGGCATCTTTCCCATGACCGCCTCCATCATGGCTAGATGTTCAAGATTATCGTGGGTCTGATAGAGGGCGACGCCGGTGTAAAATTCCACAAGAATGCATCCTAACGAGTATGCATCACACGGGTATGACCAACCCAAACCTAGAGTGAATGGGCTATGTAAGCGAAGATGGGTGATTGGAGAACGAAAAGAAGCGCGCCAAGAATAATTTCCGGTGCCCGGTAGTGACGCGTTGAAACTACCGTTGAATGGTACTCTTCCTCGAATGTGGCCGAGCCAAAGTCTATGAGACGGATGTCCGTAGATTGGAGCATCCGTTTCGTCCGTGGTGGGGCGTTCCGCTATGAAATGACGTTGTACATTAAACGTCGAGCAAGTGTGGAACACTGCTTACCTTTCCAGGTACAGGCACAACGGCGAGCCTGTAGTCGTTGTGTACAAGCAAAATATTTTCCGGTTTGAGATCCGTATGAATCAGGTGGAGATCATGCAAGACTAGATGAGTAGATGGCGTGAGCGAGAGAGCGATTTAAGAAGATAAGACTCACAAGCAACACTTCCCAGCAATTGCCTAGCAAAAGATTGTATGTGATTTCGGGGGAACGGGGCAAACTCATTCTCTTTCAAGAAATCGTATACACACATGCCCAACAATTCAGACACCAAGCAGATGTGGTTTCGATGGTCAAACCAATGTAGTAGATGGATGCATTTGCTGAAGAAAAATGTGGTTAGATTTAAGATCGTAGGATGCTAATATCGGAGATCTGAACGTACTGGACGTTTGCAGGATCTCTCTCCTTCAGCTTTTGGAGGACTCGTATTTCAATCTTGCTCGCATCACGATACTTTGGTATGGCACGGATAATCTTGATCGCCACTCGGTTCTGGGTCTGGATGTCGACTGCCTCTACAACTTTGCCAAATGTCCCTTGGCCCAGCAGGCGAACAGTCCGATCTGGGGCGGGGGCGTAGTCAGGTTGGGTTGATGAAGCAGCACGAGAAGGATAATTTACAGCGATTATAAATTATGTCATCTGGGACAATAATGTAGTGGCCCTCCTTATCATCGCAAGGAACAATACCGTTGGATGCCTGAAGACGAGGAAAATATGAGGAAGCGATTACCGAGAATGAAACGGTTGTTACGTACGTCTGTTGTGGCAGGCCCGCTGCCGCTGACCCACGACTTTGATGAAGCTACCGCTGCCTGGTGTTGGAGACCGGTATCGAGTTTCTTTGTAATGGTCCCACGGGGGTCATCAGGCTGGTCTCGCCTCCTCTTCTTTGGCGCTGGTGCCACTATAGCTACAGAGGAAGTACTAGCAGATAAAGCCTGGGCCTCTGCGGCGGCACGGGCTCTGGTCCTTATTGGGGCAGAGTGCGCTGGGGGTTGGTAAGAGGCAGAAAAAGCGTTGGCATGGGTTGTAGCGGGAGATGTAGTGGATGGAGGGGGGGGAGTGTCTTCTATGACGATTACTTCGCGAACTCTGCCTTCGTTGTCGACTTCTTGTACTTCGCTGTAGCTAACTGTGTACTGGTGTGGTCTCTTTCTCTTGCGGGAGACGACGGGAGGGGTGGGCATAATTGTGGGATGATTTAAGCGAGGTGGGTTGAGAGGGAGAGATGGGGGATGATACGGGTCTAGAAGTGGAGGCAGGAGTTGGCGATGTGCGACGGCTTGCATTACTTGCGGTAGTTATGGTGGTACGAGATGAAGGAATAAGAAATAACGAAATGGAGAGGGAACGAGATTGAAAGCCAGCACGGCCAGCTGAAGCTGAACTTGTCCGAACGCTCTGAGAACGCAACACACAGCTCCAAGACTGTTTGTTGTCTCTTGTTTGGCATATGTAAGTATCTGTGGCCAGCAACGGCATCCCTTCCAGAAGTTCCACTGGTCCATGTTACAGCCATGTTACACCTCAATTTATTGTCATTTCCATAGAAATATACATCCAGTGGTCCCATTAGAACATGTTTGGCATGACCTGCTGTCTCAGTGCTGTTTCTTGGGGGGAATAAAGTCAAATTTGAGTGAGATGCCAGGGTCTATTTCGGAATACGCCACCTCAGGCTCCAATGCCGCCGTCACCGCTTGACGCGCTGCGGTACGATCCGTTTCCTACTGCTTTTAGGTCCATGTTTGTGTTTGTCCCGCTTAGGCCTTGACCACAATATTGATATGTAAGTCATACATATTGTTCTGTCACAGGATTTTTCATTCCATGGCCATCTGCCGTCTGGCCGTGAACACTCTTCAACTTCCCGGCATCTGCATTCGAATTCTCCCGCGAGAGTAACCCACTTTGGTGAATCCAGACGCTGGACATCGACAGGATCAGTGACTCTTATCTGGAAGTTCCGGTGTGGTGAACTGGAACTGATGCAGTGCCTAGAACCCTGACAACCCCTGCTGGGTTGGCTTGCCCCGGACAATCAATGCCAACTACCTGAACGGCATACGTTCCAAGCCGTGTCCCGCGTCCCGTTTTGAGCTCATGATACAGCGTCCCGTTGATATAATTACGATGGGACTGAGGGGAAGAAAAAAGGGCATATCATTACATAATATCGGCATTTCATATGTCCAGTTTGTTGTGCGAAAACACCAAACACCGAGAATGGAAGCTTCTTTGCAAAAAAAAAGGTTATTGCCCATTTTTTTGTAATGAAACGTGACCCTTGGAGTTTCCTGTTTGCACGTCACACGCGACGGTCACGGGAGTCTTAGTCCTGTCGCTCGCTGTGGACGTCGACGACTGCGTCAAGTTGCTCAGACATTTCAAGCTCGACGTTCTCCTCCACGTCGAGACTTAACAAAATGCGAGGTCTCCCTTTTCCAACTAATGCCATTTTCGACCGCGAAACCACGAGCGAGCACGGAACACCCTTCAGCAACGTCGACGATATTCCTATCGATCCAGCCCTCGCTGGTGGCCCAGCCATCGACACAGCCATAGCCGGTGACGGGAACGGGCATCCAGATAGTCCTCAACAGGTAAGCCGTACTTGTTACACAGACATAAAACACGGAGCAGGCGCCGAACGCGTCGCGTGTTGTAATTAGTTACAAACCTGGGCGAGACGTGCAATGCTCATCAGATTATCAAATAGCCGCAACCTATAGTTATCCAAGAGCAATCCGCGCCTCCACATCCGAGGCACTACTCTCAAGAACCGTTGCATTACGACCTCGGTCCACGGGGTGATCCGTTTGCGCCTCAGCCACCTGCCGCTTATCTGCAAATCCCTGAAGAGGAGGCTGCACCGGCTCTGAAACCTCAAAAGCGGAAGAGAAAACCGCGGCGTGAGGAGGAATGTGGGTTTTGCCAGGGTAATGACTCAAAGAACCAACACGGAGATTCGGAAGTCATGGTCTCCTGTGAAGAGTGTGGACGGAGCGGTGCGTCCGGTACTCCTAGGTAATTCGGAAGATATTCACGAGAAATTTGAATCTCCAGGGCATCCAAGCTGTATGGAACTTGGCAAAGTTGCTGACGTGGTTCGGTCCTATCGTTGGAAATGCGTCGAGTGCAAGACTTGCGAGATATGTCAAGAGAAGGGAGATGATGTAAGAAAGTCTGTCCAATCTGTTGTTTCTTTATTCATACTTCCCCAGGCAAGAATATTATTTTGTGACTTCTGTGATCGAGGTGACATTTCAAGCTGTACCACGCTTCTTCATGGCTGACAATATGTGTACGTATGTAATGCCAACAGGTTGGCACATGGACTGCCTCCGAGCCTCCACTGGAGGAAGAACCCCCAGGGCAATGGCACTGTCCACGATGTCCCCCTCTCGACCTTTTCCTTCCAGATCCTAATTACACTCTCGCTACCCAGCAAGACGCCTTAGCTACCGAAGGAGTCCGTCATGCCATATCTGATCCGAAGGGCAAAGGTAGAGCTTCCTCCGAAGCCGACCCCGAAATAGACGGCGAGGCTGACGACAACGCTACAACTGAGGACGACGACGACGACGACGATTCCTCCTCCTCCTCGTCCTCCTCCGATTCAGATCTAGACGACGACAATACGGCAGACGCTCCAACACCGAGCCGTCCACAGCCTATCAAGTGGAAGAAGAAACGTCCAAAGCGGAAGCCAGAATTACTGACACAACGTCCCGCAAAGCGCATGCGCATCAGGGTGCGCTCTCCTGCACCGCCTCTTATCGTGCGGTTGCGGCTCCCGCCCAAGGGCAAGGGCAAGGAACGGGATGATGATGTCGAGAGGAACATCTTCGAGGATATACTGACACCAGCCGAGAGGGATACTTCGAGGACGAATATCGACAGCTCGGACAGGAGCAGATTTGAGAAGAGCAGGACTGCCGCTGAGGTTTGTAGCTGATGTGCTTTAGTCGCTGTGGCCTAGCTGATGGCTCTCTGCAGGAAAAACTTTACCCCACTCCTGGGCCCTCAACTTCGGCTACCGAGAACCCCGACACCCGGTGGCCGGGCCGTCTTCACGGCCCCTTCGCTCCACTGCTCTACGCCAGCTGTCCATACCACCGTCGTTCCCGACGCCATCACCAGTACCCTCCACACCAAGTCTGTATCCATCCACCCCAGGACCTTTATCACAAACGCCAAACACACCAGCTGATCCCGAAAGTCGATCAGCCTTACGTATACGAACCATCCGTTTTGGACCATATGATATCCATCCCTGGTACGATGCACCATTTCCCGAAGAATATGCGAACATACCAGATGGGCGTCTATGGATATGTGAATTTTGCTTGAAGTATATGAGGAGCCGTTTTGCATTTTGCCGGCATAGGGTGAGTCTTGGGTCATTCATGCATACTTATTCGTCGCTGATTGGCAATTACAGATGAAGTGCAAAGCTCGTCATCCACCAGGTGACGAAATCTACCGCGACGGTACCGTCTCTATATTCGAAGTGGACGGACGCAAAAACAAGATATATTGTCAAAACCTTTGCCTCCTCTCCAAGATGTTTCTTGACCACAAATCCCTCTTCTACGATGTCGAGCCATTTCTTTTCTATGTCATGACGGAGGTCGGAGACGTTGGAGCTCATTTTGTGGGGTACTTCAGCAAGGAGAAATGTTCGCCAAAGGATTATAACGTAAGCTGTATCATGACGCTGCCCGTGAGGCAACGGCAGGGTTGGGGAAATTATCTTATTGACTTCAGTACGTTCGTCAACCTTGCAAATTGCGTCCACCTTCTAATCAAGACTCGACAATCAGGTTACTTGCTATCAAAGAAGGAGCAGCGCGCCGGCTCTCCAGAAAAACCTCTTTCTGGACTCGGTGCTCTTGGGTACAAGAACTATTGGACGCTCGCGCTTATGCGATACCTCAGATCTGCACCTCCCAGGCCAACCCTCGAAGGTCAGCCAATCTTTATTTTGTTCATGTGTTAATTCCCCCTCACGCCAGGCGCCATTCGTACCATCAACAGATATCAGTAGAGCCACGTCGATGACCATCGAAGACGTCTACAACACGCTCATACATCAGAACATGATCACTCTGCAGTCTGCTACCTCACCTCCTGTGCGACCCTCGCCCGGTCAGTCGATCAAGTTTCCACGCGGTCGCAAGAACGGGGTTACACGGAGACATTTGCAGAGGTCCAACACCCAGAAGGAAGGCGAAGGAGGTGGGAACCAGTCAAACACCCCTTTCGTCGCTCCCGCGCGGTATGAGATCTCATGGAACCAGACAATGGTGGAACATTGGCTGGAGTCCTGGGAGAAGAAAGGATATCTGAAGCTGAAGCCTGAGAAGCTGAAATGGACTCCATTCGTGTTGTCTCGGACGAAGGTCAGGGGGGAGGTCCTTCAGGTTGAAGGCGCTGTGAGCAGAATGGAGACGCCTGGACCTTCGCTGGATACTGCCATGCCCGTCATAGACGTCAGTGGTCGAGCGAAACCATCGGCTTCTGGACTAGGTGCCTTGGATTCGCAGCATGCCGAAGAGGTCACAGAAGGCCTTCGCGCTGTATCGGCAACGCCCGCAGCTCGCCTCTTCGATGACCTGCTGGTCGACAATGCTGCAACTCCCAAAAAGCAATTGCGAGGCAGGCTCAAGGACGGCAGCCTTTTGCATCATAGTCGGGAGGAGGTCGATCTTCTACGATCAGTAACATTGCGACGGCAAACGCGGTCGACTTCTTCTCGACCAGTTGTTGACGGAGTTTCTGAGGCACACAAGGCTGACACCTACACTTTACCTGTCGTTGCTCCCAATGGAGTGCACGAGATCGACACTCCAACTATCCCAATCAAGCGCCGTCGTGGTCGCCCTCCTAAAATTAGGCCACCTGATATAGCCCCTTCACTTCCCGCCCCTGCCCCGCCCCTACAGACCGAACCCGAAATGTCTTCGCCTTCGAAGTCAGCATCACCTCGGAAGCGCAGGAGAGTCACGTCACACAGTCCTGAAGATCCTCATACTGCCACAGATCTTGCTGGTGGTGCACGACTCGAAGAACGCGTTGATCCGCTAGCCAATCATCCTCAACTTGTTAATGGGCAAAGTCACATGACGAATAGACTCCAAGGTACAGGCGCTTCTTCGCCCCTTCCATCGGTTATGTCTGTTTCCGCGACTAGTCCTGTGCTTCCTGATGGGACCGCAGGAGAGCAAGGAGAGTTACAGCATAGGAACCGTTTACTTGAGGATGATTTAACGCGACCGGATAACTCTGACGTGAAGTCAGAAGATCTGGGTACCCCTCCGACGGGATTGACCAGCCGACATAGTGTCCCCAGCGATGACACCGTTGTCGTATCTGATGCAGTTAACGGCATAGTGGTTCGTAGCAAGATTTCAGGGGAGGTGGAGGTTATTATGACATCGCCAAGCTCTCCAGGATGCCACAGGGATAAAGCCAGGGGTCCCACTACAGACATCTCCACTCCTGCAGAGGTCGAGGATTCGGACTTGGACGCTGAAGGGGAGCCGGACGATGACATACGATGAAGTTATTGAAACGGCATGTATCCATACGGATTCTTTTAATTATTAGTGCATCTACTATTGGGCTACTTCATGTATTTTCTTGTTGGGTTGTATTTCACTGCTTTTGGCGTTTCAGGGGCGCGAACCGGGGCGTGAATTTTTTTCGAGTTTGTTTGGCTTCGACTTTGGAACCAAACAACCCGCCCCAACGAGCCACAAGCAAGTGCGAGCGGTTCACGTCCGGTTCATTGTGGTTCACCTAGTACTAGAAGCAATCAATATCAGGTCATGGACAACTCCCAAAGCCATGGGTAAGTACGTCCCAGTAACATCAACCTCCATTGTTCGGCCTGCTGCGCACAGCACTATTCCAAACAATGTCTCATCGCATTTTCAATCCTGTATAGTGATGCGGGCATGGCTTTTGGACACCTTCAACGTGATCAAACTCTGCCGACCAGCGTTAGTAACGTTTCAGTGAGGAAAAACCCCGCATTTGGCCGCATGCAAAACGTTCTCATCTGGTTCCTCCGTTGCAGAGCCTAAATCAAGCGCTGGGTTCCCATCTTACGCCAACGCTTAGTTCACGGGCGACGTTCCACGAGGCTGCATACCGGCTGACGGATTCGCCACCTACTATTATTGACGCAAATGGAACGGCACGTTCTACTCAAGCCGTCGCTGGCCCGTCGCACTCGCCCATGCATGAATTCGCCGTTCCGCTGACTAACGAGAGCCCTGCCACGAATGCTCTCAAACGGAAGCACACAGATGGCGTCAACCCCATTACGAATGGCCAGCTGGGGAAACGGCGACGGGAGGGCGAGGAAGTCGGGGATTTTGACGCCGATTCTGTTCATGGGTCGAAACACTGGACCGAGGACGAAAAAACCAAACTCTTCACGTGGCTCATGGGTCAAGGCGAAGACGAGCATTGGAATGCGCTTCGTACGGCAAAAAATTCCTGTTTCCGCGAGGTATGTATTTGTCCGTATGGAAAGGTTGCACTCCCTGTTGCTTATTTCGGCCATAAGTGTGCTGTGGAGGTATTCGCGGGCAAGAAGACATACCAGGCTCTCAAGGGTTGCTACGAGCGCAATTTCAATCTATTTAAGCAGATGTATGCTTTCGAGGCCTTTCACGCTCACTCGGGCAGTCCGCCCGTCGCGTCAGTCAATGAAGGTGATAGGCTGCGAGAATATGAACGCCGGATACAGTCGGCCCGGAAGGGCGGTTGTGATGTGGGCAATCTCAATGCAAGAACTATCGACCATTGGCATCGAATTGGGTGGTACAATATATTTTACCGGAGGTAAGCCTCTCTCGTTCCTCTGTTGTCGGTCGCCTGGCCGGTTCTGACTTGCTTTTCGCAGATGGAATGGGGACCCTGCGACGACACGCACGCCGACTCGCCACAACGGTAATGGTCCGCCCAGCTCAGGCGGTGCTGGTCGTGTCGAGGAGGTAGACGATGAAGACAATTCGTTGGATATGTCAGAGCCCCCACCACCACCGCCACCACCACAGCCACAGCATACACCTAGCCCATCCTACAGTCAACCCATGAGCTCGCAACATTTCACCGTTGAAGATCATGCGGTTGTTGCAGAGGCGGGAGCATCCAGGTCGCCCAATCGTTCGGTTCCTTCGTTTCAAAAGCCTGTGTCGCCACAGCCAGAACAATCGCTTGTCAACTTCTCTATACCACAAAATTTAATGGCAGCCTGTTTGCAGGTGCTTCAAGCCCAGGCTCAACACAGCAAGTTAAAACTAGACTACCTTCGCCGGCGGGAAGAACGAGAAGAGAAGGAGAACTCGGCGCGCCAAGAGATGGAAAGGATACGATTGGAGCGAGAGCAAGCGGAGTGGGAGCATAACAAGGAGTCTATCACGATAAAGCAGAGGGCTCAGCTTGCGACGGACCTGATGAGCAACCCGGTGGTAGAGGGCTCAGTGCGGCAGGCGGCAGTGGACTATCTGAAGAAGCTCTTCGTTACCGATTGACTGAACTTAGCTCGGCTTCTAGTTGGGTGTGGTGTTACTATCTTTTTTGTGATTCCCTGGACAATTACATTCTGCTCATACTAGTTTGTATCCCATCGGTTTCGTACGTGCATACTTACAATCATGAGGAGCCCGTCGGCATTACCAGTCCCGGCGGGATGGTCTCGTTTAAAATACATTGGAGAATGATGGACAAATACGAGCCCTCTCTTTTTTTGACCTTTGACCGGGACCATTGATACCTGGCGTGGTACCATCCTCTGTCTAGCCATCCCCGTCATCCTCTCCTGGCGTCGTTCACGACTTCACAGTGTCGGGGATATTCGAGGTCACCCATTGCCCAAGCCCCTCTCTCTCGGGAGGACATGTGCTGCAAGGTGGCGGAACCATTCAACGTTTGTGGGTATTTATACTAGGTCCAATCAACGAAACGGGGGAATAGGGTATGGTGCCAGTGGGAACTGAGATTCCGATTGCGTAGATCGTTAAGATGGCGTGGGCCTTTCATAACCTAACGGTGACACGCCTCGAGTGAAGACAAACTCTGAACTCGGAGCGCAGCAGTATCATAGAACGTCGTACAACTTCAAGGCACGGGAGAGACCGAAGCGACACTGGCAGTTGTGCATGATGCACGATGTTTCAACACCTATGATCGTTAAAAACACCCTCGAGCCATTCCAAGTATGTACAGGAAGTTCGTCCATGCATGCATCTGTAAGTCCATACAATGCCCACAGCGCTTTGAAAACTGAGTCACGACCGTGACCACCCCAATGATTCCAGGAGCCTTCATTTCAAGAGGCTCTGAGTCATGCATATGTGTCTCACGTCGTGAGCTCCGATGCACCAATTGGCCACGAGATATTCCGGTAGTATTCCGGTGGAAGAACCTGTGAACGACTCGGAGGTTTGACAGGTGACCGTAATTGTGTGGGAAGCCTGACAGAGCTTTTTACAGGCCGCAGGGAGTCGTATGCGCGTCATGGCTGCCGAGGAGTTGTTCGAACGTTTGCTCTATGCATATTATGCGGCCCATCGGCCAAAGTCAGACGACCAGTATATTTTATGTGATGCTGCACTGATGCACGGTTATTTTCACCCTCCGCAGTGCCTGTCACATTGGTCAGCCGCACAACCCTAATAATCTACATGTACATAGCCGTGGCCGTGGAAGCCGCATGATTCATTCAGCGAGCCGTAAGCATGACTTACTACAGATTCCATAAAATGACAAAGCCCCTCGGCCTCACATTTTGACGCGAGCAGCTCTGGTTTTACCGTCATGGCCCATTCTGCGGATGAGTTCACCGACGACAAGTCCGTCCGAGAAGATCCTCTCGAGGATCAACAGAAAGCCATCGATGCGGTGAGGCCGGTGGATTGGAAGGCGCGTGCAACCAAGTTTCTCAGGTAAGGTCTTTGGGTTTGGGCCCGTGAGTGCTCGCCGGCACTTCGTGTCCTCGTCGGGTTTGCGTGTGTGCTGACGTTTCTCTTGTGTAGCCTCCTCTCCGTCAAGAACCATAGTCCTCCCCCGCCCAAGAAGTCGATCCACGATGCCGTGCTCACCCCTGAGGCTTCCGCAGGTTTCCTCAGTCTCTTATTCTTCAACTGGGTAACGCCTCTGTTGTCGCTGGGTTATGCTCGGGCGCTTGAGGCTTCTGACCTATACAAACTTCAAGACCAGCGTTCTTCGACTCAGATCGCGAACACCATACTGGAATCATTTGAACGTCGTCGTCAAACAGCCGACGCCTATAATGCCCGGCTGGCTAGCGGTCAGGTCCGTCCAGGGCTAAAGGCCATATGGTGGTCTATTCGGGGCATCCGCGCAGAACGGGAGAAGGCGTGGAGAGAAAAGGACGGCAGACGCAAAGCCAGTCTCATACTAGCCATGAACGACAGCGTCAAATGGTTGTTTTGGTCTGCTGGCGTTTTGAAGGTCCTAGGCGACACCGCACAGGTCACCAGTCCTCTTGTGGTCAAGGTGTGTTCAGCAGTTCAAGTTGAAACCCGTGGTGCTGTGCTCATCTCAGTACAGGCTATCATCAACTTTGCCACAGAGTCGTATGCCGGTCACCTTGCAGGAACAAGCACTCCCCCAATCGGGACAGGCATAGGCCTGTGCTTTGCTCTTCTCGCTCTACAGTTTGTCTCATCCTGGTGCACCAACCATTTCTTCTATCGGAGCATGGCCAGCGGTGTTCTCGTTCGAGGAGGCTTGATCACCGCGATTTACTCTCGGGCTCTTTCGTTGTCCTCTCGCGCCCGGGTAAACATGAGCAATGGCCGACTGGTCAACCATATCTCAACCGATGTATCCCGCATAGATTTCTGTCTGGGCTACTTCCACATGTCATGGGCTGCGCCGATTCAACTTACCATCTGTCTCATCTTACTCCTCATCAACCTTGGGCCTAGTGCATTGGCCGGTTTTGCACTCCTTATCATAGCAACGCCTATCAACGCGACAGTGATGAAGCGTTTCTTCTCCGTCAGATTAAAGAGTATGGAATGGACCGACAAACGCTCTAAGCTCCTCCAAGAGTTGCTCAGCGGCATGAGAGTAATCAAGTTCTTCTCATGGGAAGTGCCCTTCCTGAAGCGTATCTCTGAGTACCGACAGATGGAAATGGCGTACGTTGCATCCATTGTCTGTACTTGCTTTTACTATGCTCACTCATTGTCTAGTTATATACGCGTGCTTCTCGTCCTCCGATCGGGACTCAATGCCCTCACCATCTCTCTGCCTACACTGGCCTCTGTGCTCGCCTTCGTGACCTACTCCCTATCCGGCCATTCACTTGATGCTGGAGTTATCTTCTCTTCTCTTACACTGTTCCAGCTCATCAGGATGCCGCTCATGCTCCTTCGTAGGTCATTTTGACCATCCCTTCGAAATAAAACTGACATAACTGCTGTGCAGCCATGTCGCTCAGCTCTATTGCAGATGCGGCTACCGCATGCGATCGACTTTACGAGGTCTTCGAGGCTGAGACATTGGATGAGACACTGGTCCATAACAAGGAATTGGATGCTGCTGTGCGGGTAAGAGGCGCAGATTTCAGCTGGGATAGTCCCCCACCGCAGCCAGAAGAGAAGAAGGGGAAAGGCGACAAGAAGGGCATGTTCAAGAAGAAGAAGAAGTCTAAACCATCGACTCCATCGACCCCACCTCCCGTTGATGAAGCCAAGATATTCAAAGTCACAGGGGTCGACCTTGAGATCCCTCGCGGCCAACTTGTTGCTGTTGTCGGCGCAGTCGGAGCGGGTAAGACTTCATTCCTACAGGGTCTAATCGGCGAGATGCGAAAGACCGCCGGGACGGTTGAGTTTGGTGGTTCTCTCGCTTACTGCGCTCAGAGTGCCTGGATTCAGGTAGTTTCCTTCGAACATCTTATTGTGGAATCAGGACTGATGATTTTAACGGCAAGAATGCGACCATTCGAGACAACATCTGTTTTGGACGGCCGTTCGAGGAGGAGAGATATTGGAACGCTGTACGCGATTCTTGTCTGGAGCCTGATCTAGAGATGCTCCCCAGTTACGACCTTACGGAAGTCGGTGAGAAGGGTATCTCTCTATCTGGCGGCCAGAAGCAACGAATCAACATCTGTCGGGCTATCTACTGCAACACCGATGTCCAGATTTTCGACGTGCGTTGTTGTATCCTGGTTGTATTGGCAATGTATTGATTGTTCATTAGGACCCACTTTCTGCACTCGACGCCCACGTCGGAAAAGCTGTGTTCCAAAACGTCCTCAAGAACAATACAGCTGGGAAGACTCGGATCCTTGTGACACATGCACTACATTTCCTTCCTGAGGTCGACTATATATATACACTCCTTGACGGCAAGATTGCCGAACGCGGCACGTACGACGAATTAATAGCGAGCGATGGCGCATTCTCGAAGTTCATAGAGGAATTCGGTTCGAAAGAGGATAACACGACCAAGGCTGAAGAGACAGCCGAAGCGGTAGTTGAGGAGAAGAAGAAGCCGCAGCCAGGTGTCAAGGGCAGTGGTATGATGCAGGAAGAGGAGCGGAATACTGGCGCAATCAAGCTGGGGGTTTATCGAGAGTACTTGTCTGCTGCCAACGGCCTGGTGTTTGTGCCGCTGTTGTTCTTGTCTCTCGTTTTGATGCAAGGTTCGACCGTCATGAGCTCATACTGGTGAGCTTTATCGCATTCCGGGCTTTCGTGTGTGCTTGAACTTGGTATCGCAGGCTCGTCTACTGGCAGGAAATGAAATGGCCCTATTCCTCAGGCTTCTATGTGTGTTACTTGCTTATGACCAATATTCTTGGCTAATGTCCATTACAGATGGGCATATATGCCGCCCTTGGTGTCTCGCAATCCCTTACTATGTTCTTCATGGGGAGTATCTTCGCTTTTCTGACTTATAATGCATCTCAAGTACTGCATGAGGTGGGTTTTATGGAGTCTACTTGGCTTGTCGCTCACGAACACTACGTTGTTCAGAGGGCTATTACCCGTGTCTTGTACGCTCCCATGAGCTTCTTTGAAACGACTGTGAGTGAGAGGTATCCCCATTTGATGTATTGCTTACATGTGTCCCAAAAAGCCTCTGGGCCGTATTATGAACCGCTTCGCGAAAGGTGTGTCTCGTAAACTGACATTATTTCCTCATTGTTCATCATAGTAAAGACATCGATACTGTTGACAACTTCATTGGTGATTCGTTCCGCATGCTAACTGCTACGGCTTCGCAAATCATCGGTGCAATCATCCTCATATCCATTATCCTACCCTGGTTCTTGCTGGTGGTATTTTTCGTTTTGATTTGTTACTACTACGCTGCGTTGTTCTACCGGGCAAGTGCAAGAGAGCTGAAGGTATGCTGCAGCGGTCTTATGATTTCACAAGAAAACTGATCTCTTCTTTTCAGCGTCTTGGTATGCAAATGACTTTGCCTTGCTTGTCGATTCGTGCAACTGACTGGAAATTCAGATGCGATCTTGCGTGGCTCTCTGTACGCTCATTTCTCTGAATCTCTATCCGGATTGACGACCATCCGGGCGTATGGCGAGGTCGAGCGGTTCAAACAAGAGAATGTCGACTTCGTTGATGTCGAGAACCGGTGAGCTTCTAGGAAGTGACCACTATTGGCTCCTAACATTATATTTAGAGCATACTGGTTGACTGTCACGAATCAGGTGAGGAACTGAACTTTGGTGGCTCTCTGGTTGGGGTTAACTCGCGTCATCAGCGCTGGCTTGGTATACGCTTAGATTTCCTTGGAGCAGTCCTCACGTTTGCGGTGGCAATCCTGACAGTCGCGACCCGTTTCAGTATTTCGCCGGCACAGACTGGTGTGGTCCTCTCATATATTCTCATGGTGCAACAAGTACGTTCTAGTAGAGCTTGCCACGTTCTCAAGGAGCTAATGCATTTCAAGTCATTTGGATGGATGGTCCGCCAAGTCGCAGAGGTAGAAAACAACATGAACTCTGTCGAACGAGTTGTGCATTACGCAACCGAGGTTGAACAAGAAGCTCCTCACCAGCTTGAAGGAAAAGTTGCTCCCGCTTCTTGGCCCACCAATGGCCAGATTGTCATGAAGGACGTTGTCATGAATTACCGCCCTGAATTGCCCCCGGTGCTTAAAGGTTTGAGCATGGACATTGCTCCGGGAGAGAAGATCGGTATCGTCGGCAGGTTTGGGCGATCACACAGCAGTCCGACTCCTTTGGCTGACGATGCTTGCAGAACCGGTGCAGGAAAATCCTCAATCATGACGGCTCTATATCGGATCGTGGAACTTTCGTCAGGGAGTATTCAGATTGACGGGGTTGATATATCGCAGGTCGGACTGGAACAGCTGAGGAAGAGCCTCGCGATCATACCCCAGGATGCTGTGAGTTTCTTCGGTGCGAGGTTTGAACATACATATTGAATACTGACTTGGCTGTGTTTTAGTTCCTTTGTAAGGCCTTCGCCCTGTGGTTTCCATTGTACCCGTGATTATATTGACGCATTCTGCAGTCTCCGGTACCCTCAGATCTAATCTCGATCCATTTGGACTTTATGACGATGCCCGGCTTTGGGACGCTCTCAAGCGTGCTTATCTCGTCGAATCGACTCGTGAACAACCAACCTCCTCGCAGACAGACACCCAAGGCGACACTGAGGCAACTGGAGGTCGCTTTGATCTGGACAGTCCAGTTGATGCCGAGGGCGGAAACTTGTCAGTTGGACAGGTAAAGCTTGTTTCCTCGCCAGTACGTTTGGCTGTGTTGTTGATTGTATCCAGCGATCACTGGTTTCCCTTGCACGGGCGCTGGTGCACGAGACGAAAATACTCATCCTTGACGAAGCTACTGGTACGTGTCTTGCACCTTCCGTGCTGCAGATCTAATCTTCAATTAACAGCATCTGTGGACTACGAGACTGACCGCAAGATTCAAGATACCATTGCTACGGAATTCAAAGATCGCACTATCCTGTGCATTGCCCGTCAGTCTGCTTCTGTTGGTCCCATACATGTCGACCCTGACTATCTGTCACAGATCGTTTGCGCACAATTATATCCTACGACCGAATCTGCGTGCTTGACGCCGGAATAATTGCTGTAAGTTCTTGACGTTGGACGAAGGAGCTGAGCACTGAGAGAAAAATGGTATCCATGCAGGAATTTGACACACCCGCGAACCTCTTCGCCATTCCAGATGGAATATTCCGTGGAATGTGCGACAGGTCTTCGATTTCACTTGATAATATCATTGCTGCATCGAGACATGCTACGTAGGCGTAGAAACGTTTATATAGTATAGAACACCCTTCTCCACCGTAACCATAACTTACTTGCAGCACCCCAGTCTAGATCTCTAATTGTATAGATCCGATATTTGTGCGGTTGTCGAATGTCGAAACTCGATGGTGGGTCGGATCCAGTCATCATGATGGATATGCAAACATCCTCGATCGTAGCACATCGATTGGTCCTGGTTTATGATGCCACAGAACTATTTCAAGGCTAGAACTATGCCAGCAAAGCCTGAGGTTTCATTTAAAATATGTGGAATGGTAGAAATGGACAAATATCACCCTGGCAGCCCTCTCGCTCACTTCAAGTTGTTAAATGATACCTGGCGTGATCCTGTGTCTGGCTATCTTGACTCTCATCCTTGCCTGGCATCGTCGACGACTCGTAGTACGTCACAGTGTCAGGGATATCCGAGGTCCCCCAAGCCCTTCTCTCCTACTCGGTAGGAGCACATACTACATGTCACCTGAATTTCTGCTTACTTCGTCGCTCCAGGTCACGAAAAAGTTGTTCGTCACGCCGAACAAATTGGCGACCTGGAGTTCCAGTGGGTCCGCGAGTATGGACCGACGTGGCGCACGAAGCAATGCTATGGTGTTAGTGTTATCCCCGATATCCCTAGGCCTAGTAGCATTTTCACAACTGACTTTCGAGCAGGCTGACGCCCTTTGGACGGCTGACCCTCGTACTCTTCACTACATTTTTCACGCATCATCCTACAAGTTCTCGAGGACCGTGATATCTGACGAAGTGGCCAGATTGTTGACAGGCCAGGGCATTTTGACTACTTCCCGTTCGTGACGCATCACCCCCATCCTTATCTCAAGCGAGGAATTAATTAATTGGATGTAACACAACAGCCCATGACCACCAGCGCCATAAAAAAATCATGACGCCCGCCTTTAGTGTTGCACATCTGCGGACGTTCCTCCCGGTGTTTCTGCGATCAGCTTCACGAGTATGTCGCCTTATGTTCGTGGCTCCCATTTCCGACAGAGGTTCTCAAATGTTCTCGCACATATCCCTTAGTTAAGCCAGAAGTGGAAGGACCTCCTACAGGCCGACCCCTCATCCAATCTCTTCGACGTCAATAAGATGCTCGCCCGCATGACTTTGGATATTATTGGCGAAGGTGTGTCTCCACCCGTTCCTCGTGCAAACCTCCTCCCTTACAGTCACCACAGTTGCGTTCGATCACCAGTTTGGCGCACTCGATAACAAGGAGCATGAATTAGTAAAGGCCTTCGACAACGTATTGTCAGTAGCTCATTCCTTGCTTTTTTCGTTTGGTGCTTCACACCCTTACAGCAGCGACTCCTTGTTACATCCGCCTAGCTGGGATGTCCTATTCAAAGCAGCATGGAAATATTTCCCGTCGTCCTGGCTCCATCTCCTCAGATATCTTCCAACTAAGGAATATAAGCGCTTCTCGCATTACCTTGAGACTGCACGCAGGACGGGCAAGGCACTAATCAGCGACAAGGCATCGGGTACCGAGAAGGACGGCAAGGATATTCTGAGTGTCCTTGGTGAGTTCGTCATTGGAACGAGTGAGCTCCTTAATATTAATTCTGCCGCACACACCCAGTGCAATCCAATCTAACGGAAGACGCTCGATACCGCCTGAGCGAGCAAGAGATGCTCTCCCAAATTGCGTGAGTTCACGTCGTGCGTTCACGTCGGCGCCTGCTGACTGAAAATGCTGGATTGGTTAGGACGCTTCTTGTAGCTGGTCATGACAGCACCGCATCTTCTCTGACCTGGACGCTGTATGAACTATCAAGACACCCTGAAGATCAGCAGCGCGTTCGCGATGAGATCAGAGAAGCTAAAGCTAAAGCTCGAGCGGAAGCCCGTGGCGACGATGATCTGATACCAAGTGACTACGATGCTATGGCTTTCACAAATGCAATCATCAAGGTGGGTGGTGACTCGTCGTGATGAGTTACAGCAGATGTAGATATTGGTCCAGGAATCACTTCGCCTCCACCCAGTATCTCCAACTCTTTACAGGGTGGCGGACTATGATGATGTTTTGCCTCTGTCTATCCCCATCGAAACGAACCACGGAAAGTGTATCAAGGAGATACCCATTGCGAAGGGACAAACCATCCTCGTCTCGATCTGCACATATAATCGGTAAATTATTTTGTTCTAATTGCCAGCGCCCCGCTGATGATAATCACTCAGGCTGAAGAGTGTTTGGGGCGAGGATGCAGATACATGGAACCCTACGAGATTCCTTGACAATAGTAAGGAGAGGTTGACTCTCGGCGTCTTTGCCAATTTGTGTGTTTCATTTTATCTCGCTCGACTTCGATTTGATATCCTCTTGTCTAATATTCACAAATTCCTCGCAGGATGACATTCTGTAAGTGGTGGTATCTGTTTACTTTTCTTTTCGCGAAGTTCATAATCATTTTCCCTAAGCCGCTGGAGTTCGTGCTTGCATTGCGTAAGTGTTTCCGCTGTTACAAGTGGCTGTTGCGCGAGGCTCACTTGTTGTGCTCGCCACAGGTGGCGGTTTGCGTAAGTCTCATCCTTTACTCGGAACAGTTCATACATGTTCAAAATTCATTGTCCCCTCAAAGCCTACTGGAGATGCAAGCCGTGCTGACCGAGCTCGTCGAACATTTGGTCTTCGAGTTCCCTGAAGGCGTGGACATTATACGTCTCAATGCTGGTAACATGGTCCCCATGGTTAGAGGCAAAATGGAGGAGGGTGTGCAAATGCCACTTAGGATTTCTGTCATCAATTAGATAGTTTGATCTGCGTTATTACTGTACTTGCAGAGCAGGTACAGCTGGGTCTCATTAAACGGTATACAGCACTGTGGTTTTGTGGATATGAAGATTCACTTAAATAACACCGCAATATCGTGTCAGAGTAATACGTGGAGTATACATACCTGGGTCGTTCGTAAGTACAACTTGAACTGGAAATGAAACTCGCACGGGTTAGTCCCAATAGCCGCCGCGCGCCACTAGCCTGACTCGGACTCGTCTCCACACCATGACCTCCATCGACAACCGGGTTCCTCCGTAACCTCGTCTACGAAATGGGATTTCCGACACACTCCCTCACCGAATGGGTGCGTGAATAGCTCGTCGTCCTCGGGCTCCGAGGGATATATATGCAAGGAAGGGGTGATAAAGCACGTCGCACTGATTCGACGCGTTGACTCGGATTCTGGTTCCATCCAGTGTTTAAGGAGCGATAACGCGTTTTCGACGTCGGTCTCGTGCGATCAATATTCTCGGGTAGGATGTGGACATACTCTTCGGAACATACTGCTTCATGAACTCCACCATACAGGTCCATCTACTCCCCACGATTTCCATGCTTTCCATGCGTGTCATATCACAAAAGACTGTAGGCCGTGACTTCATTATCCTACTTGCAACCTTATCTACTTTCTCTCACGGCAAGGCCTTTGCAGCTGGATGCAAGCTGGATGTTCCTTCACCCGTTATCGATGCCCTCCTCCAAGGTGTGTATCACATTGTCTCAAGGCTGTCCCCCCCTGATAAACGTGGTTACCCCTCATATTTCTTATCGTTCAATCTGGCCACTCGAGATTATCGAGACTCTGGTTAACCATTCTCCCAGCGAACACAGTTCTCCTTTCTCTCATGGGAACACCAAGATGCCCAGGAACTTTTCCAGCTTGCCCCTCAGTGTATAAAGAAGGAGGTCGCTGCTGTGAACAAGGATCTTCAACGCGGTCGAGGCCTCAGGGCTCTCGTAGCTCAGCGGGGAGGCCAACCAATATATAGGTATGAGCGTGTTCGATGGGCTGACTGCCAACAGAAGGAACTGCGTAAAGTGTGGATATAGGCTGTCATGCATTTCGCCTTTGCCAGTTGGCAGCTGGGGGGGTTCCGAAATGTGGTTTCCGATAAATACGCTGACGTAGAACCCAGCCGTCTGAGCCCAGCAGCGATACTCATGGCGTTGATGTCTGCGTTGCAATGTGAGTATCTGGCGCTGGTTGTGTACTCGAGTCACGCACTTGTGATGATTATCCGTCGACGCCTATGGCGTCAGCACTGGAGTCATTCGTGGACGAACTTTCGTAGTGACTGGCTCGTTCCATCTGATTGAAGTTATCGTGGTTTACTTGAGAGGGTGGTAGACTGGTAGTCCATATCAAAAGGGTGGACAAATACAGCAGCACAGGACGAAACTAACTAGTTTCACTCCTGGCCGAGGGATATCCGGTAGATCTAAGATATATATCTAGACAGACTCGGACGATAGAGTTGAAACGAAAATAGCTAGTCGTCACCACCAACTCACCAGTGGCACCGTTGCCAGTGGATCTTCAAGTTAGCACCGCAACACTCATCGTACGCTCATCCCTTGGCTCTCAGTTCTCACCTTCAAACAGTGAGCTTGTAAATCGTTGCTGACAGTGCGCAGCAGTTGGGGGCCAACAATACCGCTTCACTGCCTGTGCAGCTTTCTGAGTTAGCATAGCCCCAAGCCCTGATTCGAAGCAAGACATCTTGGCAGCACCGTGCTGACCCCTCTTGACTCTAGCAACAACCTACGTCTCCAGTATTCAAGTACTCATGTCCAAGCCAGTAGAAATTGGCACTCTTGTGGTTGTCGTGCTAAAAGCCCAACACCTCCACCAGCCTTCGTTCTACAAACAAGATCCATATGCCCAAGCTTCGCTTTCTGGCCTAACGAAACGGACCAAAGTTGATCAGAAGGGTGGACAACATCCAATGTGGGATGACGAGCTGCGATTTCCGGTTCTCGAAGATGTTGGGAAAGATAGGGCCAACAGGATCCTTGAGGTGGGGTGTTACAAGAACGAACAACGAGGGGACGATATACTTCTTGGAAAAGGGACTGTGGATATCGAAGAAACGCTGAAAACTGGCGAGTTTGACGGTATGTATGCGATTTTTTTGCGGGTGATCCGTCGACGCTGACTGCGCGAGTGTAGACTGGGTTCCTCTCGAAACTTCAGCTGGAGCAAGAGGAGAGGTGTATCTCGAGATGACCTTCTATGCCAATGCTCCTCCACCGTTGACGCGCCGTCCTTCGAAGCTTACCCCATCTGATCGACTCGCACGTCCGGGATCCTATTACCCACAAGGACAACCATCACAGTCCTCAAACTCCTCGCCTAGTGCCTCCCCTCAATCTGGGCATTCGCCTGTCCTGAAGGAGAGGATGCCGAGTCAACCGCCCCCAACTGGCGGTAATGCGATTCCGACATCATTACTAGCTGCGCCACAATCCAAACAAGTTCCATCGAGCAGCCCGAAACACAGAGATGACTCACTTCCTCCTCTTCCGAACGATAAAGATCTACTCACCGCCTCAGGCGTTGCGGCTGGAAAGAAGGCGGGACACCTCCCTACCGTTCTTCGCCCAGGGGGACGCAGCGGTGCACGGCCCATGCCAGTGCAGCCTGGAACGCGAACACCAAGCGCACCCCGTCCTCATCCTGAGGTGTCTCTCCCTGATCCATCTCATCGGAGAACTCTGAGTGATACGCCGGTGGTGTATGCGACACCTCCTACACCAATCTCTATACTACAGCCTCCAGGTTCGGAGTATCCTTACAGCCCGACCCACACGATGGCTGGGGTGGGTTTGACGCCTTCCATTATGCTGGGGGAGCCCGTGCAAGACCACATTCCTCCACCATTCCCCATCCCCTCCATATCTCCTGGACAAGTTCCACTGGGCACCCCCGAGCCGCCTCCCCGTGGCTATGGAGAGTACGGATCAGTCTCACTCTTATGGAACCCCAGGTCAGGGACACACGCAGCCAAACTCACAGTCCCACCCGCCTACTCCTGCTCAGCAGGCGTACTCCACGTCGCCATCTCCGATGTCTCCTCAGTCCCAGTTCCAGCCAGTGTATACTCCACCTGGACAACCTCCTCAGAGCTATGGTACGCCTGCTCCTGGAACTACGTCGCAGCAGTATTCTTCACCTGCAACGTCGCCTCAGCCCCTATTGCAACATCAGCAGTACTCCCAGCAAAGCGAACGCGCCTCCAACACCGCAACCCATCGCCCCTCCCCAGACGTACCCTCCGCAACCGTTTACTCCGCAGCCTGAGCAGCAGCAGCAGCAGCAACAGTTGCAGTATCCTACACAACCACAGCCGTATCCTCCGCAACCGCAACAGTTCCCCCCACACCAACAACACTATCCACCACCACAGCAACAACAGTATCATCCGGCGCCACAGCAACAATGGTACCCTCCTCAGCAGCCCCCGTACGCTCCTCAGACTCCTCAGCCGCCCCAAACACCACAGCCATACCAACAGCCATATTACCCAGCACCCTCATCAACTCCCCGACCCCCAGGGGCGTTCCCACCTCAGCCTAACCAACAACCGTCATACTCACAGCAACCACCAGGACCACCACTTGCGCATCCGCCCCCGCCGCAGACTCAGAAGCAGTCTTATTTCTCACCCCTCCTCCACCTCCACCAACAGGCCAGGCCCAGACGCCCCAACCGTATGCGCCTCCAACACCTCAGCAGCCACAGTTATATTTCTCACCGCCACCGCCACCGCCGCCACTCCATGGTCAGGGTGGAGTAGAGTCCCCTGTTCGAGTCTCAGCTGTACAATCCATACCTCCTGTCCCTCCCTTGGTGCGGAGCCAGAATCCGGTACCTCCGTTGTCGCTGCCTCAGGCTACTAGTACTGTCGCACAACCATCGAGTACTGCGTCGCTATCCCCACAAGCTCTGGCGGACTCTGCACCTCTCCCTCGTGAAAATCCTGAGGACGACTGAGGCAAAACGCAACCACGAGAAGGCAGAGCGGAACGTGTTCCGAGTCCTGGAGCAGTTGAGGCGGAGCGTGCGAGACAAGAAAGGGAGAGACGGATTGCGGAAGAGCAGACGACGAGGCAGGTAGTTGAGGAAGAGGAGAAGAGAAGGGTGGCCGAAGCTGAGGAACGTAAGAGGCTAGTGGAGGAAGAGGAACGGAAACAAAAGCGGATTGAAGAAGAGGAACGGCTCGACGAGAGTGAAAGAAGCCGAGGAGCAGCGGGTACGCGAGGAGGAAGAAAGCAGGCGACACGCAGAGGAGTATGAACGACGGAAGCGGGAGGAGGAAGAGAAGCTGAGAGTAGAAGAGCTGAGGAGACGGGAAGAGGCGGAGAGGAAGAGGCAGGATGAGCTACAGAGACAAGAGGAAGAGTGCTTTGAGACGGGAAAAAGAGCAGCGCGAGCGAGAGGCAGCGGAACGTAAAAGACGAGA
The DNA here is from genome assembly GCA_014904935.1 of Melanogaster broomeanus. Taxonomy (NCBI): domain Eukaryota; kingdom Fungi; phylum Basidiomycota; class Agaricomycetes; order Boletales; family Melanogastraceae; genus Melanogaster; species Melanogaster broomeanus. The sequence continues at coordinate 47,280 of MU123733.1, read as the reverse complement.
GGAGGAAGAACAGAAGAGACGCGAAGAGGAGCTACGGAAGCAGCGAGAAGGAGGACGAACGTCGGAAGCGCGAAGAAGAGGAACGAATCCGATGTGAACGCGAAGAGGCAGAACGTCGCCGTAAAGCAGCTGAGGAAGAAGCCCGGCGGAGACGCATCCGAGGAAGAAGCTGAGGCTGAACGCAGATGGCAGGAAGAACTTGACTCGTATCAAGGCGCGTGCTGACCAGGAAGCTGCCGATGCTGCGTTTGTGCGCGCTCAGATGGAGGAGGAGAAGGCAGAGCGAACTCAGGCAAGAGGAAGCGGATCTTGCTATGGCGCGACAAGCACAAGAGGAGGCCGAACGAGAGGAGAGGCTGGCGCGAGAGAGAAGACGCCAGGAGGAGGCTGACATGGAGGTCGCAAGGCGCGAACAGGCTCACGAAGAGGAATTGGAGAGGAGGAGGCAGGAGGAGAGAAGGAGAAGGTTGGAGGAAACTGACCGAGAGATGGCCAGAAAGCTGGATATGGAGCTGAACTTGGGCTCAGAGCCCTCGAGCGGGCGGAGGTGATCAGTCCTGGCACTGGAAAGTCAGCACTGGTGATAGGAAGCGATGGGTTGGTGAGTGGGTGCTGCTTTGAGTCAAGGACGATGATATCAACAGGGAAACTGTTCTTCAGGCTTTGGACTTATACACCATAAAGTTCCTATCTTAGATCATAGCAAAGCCCTCTGGGCAGACCCTGGACCCAGGTTACTACTGCCCAGAAGTACGCAGCTACAGTACATAAGTACACGCTGCTGAACACTGCTGCATTCGCCATTTACCTCGAAACACGTAGCGCGCTCGAGTCTCAGTCAGTTTTCACTACATATGTCCTCGAGTAACGAAGACACCATCACTGATTTTTGTGAAGGATTGCAAGTCAGGATGCATCAGTATGTTGTATGCGTTGGTGCATGGTATGTAGTGAATGTCGTTAGTGGAAATGAGAGGCGGGCAGGTTGTACAATGCTGCACTGCCAAACCAGATATACGATGTGGAATCACAGTACGCTGAAGTACGTACAGTCGTATATACTAGTCTGTACGATACATTTCTGTTTACAGTCTCAGAAACAATTTCGCACGGTGTGGTTGAATTGTCTGTGCTACCCACATCTCATCTTCGCGAAGAAAGTAGTTTACCTTAATGTTCTGTCTTCTCAGTTTCCGAACGTAGTCCTTCGAGGTATGTACGTGGCGCTGCTGGAACCACCAGAGAAGGTGGAGACACTTAAGACAGACAGACAGACAGAACATGAATGAGCATATGAGATTTCGGGGGATGATGGGGAAGTTAGAGAAGTACAAAACGTTCAATCCACAGAACATGAATTCATATGAACCGGGAACAACGGAAGTAAATAGTCGCAATCCTTTTGTAAGCATCGTAGTAAGCCTGAGAGCAGATAACTCAGCCTGTCAGGCTTAGTAGCGCAACGTGACATGCATCAGCTCCACTACCATATGGACAATCTCAGGACCACCTCCACCTCAAGTACGCCCCGCTACCTCTCAGACTCTGCTCCCTGCCGGGACACTGGCCAGGAGATCTGCGAGATCACCAACCTTTCTCGACCAGTGCTCAAACGTTTCGATGCCATCGTTCACTGACTTCGCCAGACATCCATTACACAAGCTGAGGATGCGTGTGCGAAAGACCACGAAATCTCCTGGAGGCTGGTGGGACAACAACAGCCTCCTCGCCCTTGCACGTCATAAACCTTCCTGCCTTAGTCTTACAGCGAGAGTGGGGCGGGTAGACTAAATCTCCGTGCCATCTACGTCACAGAGCGATTATTGCCGTTTCTCCCTCGGATTTCGCGCTAGCAGATGATGATTACAGCTAAATGCGAAACGTTAGACCGCTCGGCGCTACGTTCGACTCAGGATTTTTGTTTACATTGTGGAGTAAACCAAACAAACATTAACCGAGATTACTGTCACTGTCACGCTCAACGCTCACTTGCTCACCGCTCACCAGTGCTCAGTGCTCAGCGCTCAGCACTCAGTGGCTCACTCCAGTGCCGAATGTCGAGTGTTCAGTCAACGAGTGAAGTTCCCGCCACGTCTGTCCATCTGAGTTTCTATCCTGCTATCTTGTTTACTGCATCTCGGTGCCCAAGCCATTGTTCGTTTGATCGTGTTTCGATTGCAAGCTGATTCGTCGACGAAAACAAGCTGATCTGCACAGAAATTCTCGCCGACAAATACCTGGAACACATTACGGCGGTCCTCGTTGCGCTCGAGTGCAATGCGGCTAACCTAACCAAGCGTTTCATCAGTTGGAGGAGGTGAAAGGTAGTAGCTATCAAACTTACTTCCTCGAAAAACCTCTGTCGAAGGGCTCGTACAATGGTCGTCTCATGAGCTGTGATGCCACATGCCTCCTCGAGTTCTTCCTGTAGTTCTGAGATGTAGATGTCAGGTGTTCACTCAATACAATACAGCCTTCGAGAAACTAGAATGATATGAGTTGAAGCTATGACGCTAGGTAAGTATATACTGCAATGTCAAGGGGAGTCAATTTTCTGGGTCGACCTTGCTGGATCAGATCTCGCTGACTGCGGCTGTTTCCATCACAATTCCATTGTCCGACGAATGGTTCTTGTGCTGATTCCAATAGCTCGAGCGATCTGACTTGGCGCATATGAGCAGACATAGTCACTAGTGACGATCTGCTCTTTTGCTGCTCGTGCAATGTGACAACGATTTCCATAGTATGGCATACTTGCCGGTGGGTGCCGGTGAGGTGTGACAACCATATTTGGATAAGCGTTATTTGTACTACTCCACATGTAAACAAAAATCCTAAGTCGAACGTAGCGCCGAGCGGTCTAACGTTTCGCATTCAGCTGTACAAAATAATGATGTAATGATGATTGACTCAGAGTCAACGGAACGGGATGGCAATATTTGAGGACTGCGGCCAATCTGCCATTCGTCTCTGTGTTGCGACTCGCGAGTCTAATTGTGAGTACATGTGCCAGTGAGTCACACCACATGCGTACATGTGTTGTATCTTAATAACATTCCGTTCGGGTAGTCAGCGCTATCAGCCATAGTATCTGCAGATAAATAAATGCGCGCGGCGGAGTAAGCACGACGAATGTCATGCAACGGGAGCCGAGTCTCCACA